>CM070552.1:20297580-20635080 GCA_036346405.1 Phyllostachys edulis
TGGACATCTTGTAGCCTCTGACGAGGATAAGCGCCGTAAAGCTATGAACTTATATCGGTGATTCGGTATATCGCTTCAAATGTGATGAATGAAACCGTCTTTGTATAATAATCACCACGGTACCATCCAGGCGACAAACAACCACCATATGGTTAATTGTCTCCAGAGATATTTAGCCCGCAGTTGGTGTTTCATCAAGCTGTCGCCTTACTCGACGACGATCGTGACGCCGCTTTGAGCATCTTCTCCGGCACCAATGCCACTTCTTGAAGCTATTTAAAGATGGAGAATGGAGGAGAGAAAGGAGAAGACGCGAAGGTGTATGAATCTGAGATAGAACACGAGAAACCCATCAAGTATCATACTCGGTGTAATTAGGGTTAATCTTGTGTCTATTCATAGACACTCTTTGTATCTTCTAGTTCATAGCAATAAAAAGCAGCCCATTCTCTTCCGGAGATACCGTCATTTTTCCTCTATTATATTTCATAAGATCGGTGATTCGATCGTCGGCAACATCAATTAGGAGTTATGTGAAAATATAAATATCAATTGATTGAGCCAATTAATTTACTGAATAAGTAATTAGAATTTAACTAGTTGATGACATATCAATTATGTATTGATTAGGTCATTAAGATAATTAAGAATCAATGAGTGTATAGTAGCCTACCACGATTAATTTAGCAAGATAGTGTTAAACAATAAGCGGTGGTGGCATGCAATTACAAATAATGAGGACAAATAATCATAAACTCCAATGGATTGCAAGATAAAGCACTACCAAATGAATTGAAGAGTAGCGTTGAAACTTTTCAAACATAGGTTTCATAAATTGTTTGCAAGGAAAATATATGTACCCTACGTATTGCAATCTTAGTTGTTGCCTTGTTGGACCTTTAGCTTTGCAAAACCTACAACACCATGGTAGTTTTCGATGGCTAACAATATTGTGAATTTTTCTATTTGGCCTCCTGAGAAGCGGAATGCAAAATTAGGTAATGAACCAGGAAAAGCTATAAGTTAGTTAGTTTATTGCTCAGAAGCAAGAGGAAGCGAGAAAGAGAGAGATCCGTTTGGGGAATCATCACCATAATCGTGCGACATGCATATCTTCTATATATATAGTGAATACAAGCGTATACAAGCGGTGTCATTAAGTCATACATAAGACATCCATCTTCCTCTAAAAAAGAATCTCAACCATCTTTACAAGTGCCATAAAAGATTAGATCGAGCTTCCAATGATAAAGTTCTCGCTAGTCCATGAAATTGACACGATAACATTTTCTTTTCTTTTTCCCTTTCTTTATTTTCTTTCCTTTCACCATAGCATTTTCTTTTCTTTTCTTCCTTCCTTTTCCTTCCTTTCTTTTATTTTCTTTTCTTTTTTACCTTCCTTTATTTTCTTTCTTTTTCTTTTCTTTTCTTTTCTTTCTTCCTTATCTTCCTTTCCTTTCAGTTCCTCCTTTCTTCTCTTCTTTATGCAAGCCTCCTAACTCTCCTCTCTCTTCTTCTTCCCCAATCTCCTCTTCACCTACCTCTCTTCCCTCATTAGTTGAGCGCTTGCCTCCCCTTCTTGGCCTTGTTGGTGCCCTCCATGATGCCAATGACCCAAATGTTCCTCCCTTTGGCTCGGCGCTCACGCCTCCCGGTGTTGGCGGCCTCTCTCACTCCCTCTGGCGTACCGCCCCTCCCTCGGCAGGCCCGTCCAACCAATTGATCGACAAGTATGTATCATGTGCTAGTCGCATGCTCCTGGTACCAATCGGTCGTTGACCCAAGATTTTTAGGATAGGTGTTCGGACTTTAGAGCTATGTTGTCGAGATATACTGCGAGGATCTAATAATCCTCATTTTATCATTTATCTATAATTCTTATTATGGGTAAATATGGCGTCATGTGGTCCTGACTATACCCTTATATTTACAAGAAGCCAACCGGTGGTGGTAAGTTCTTCTTCGACCACGCCCATAGTCGTAAGTCACGCCTCGACTACCTCATGAGTCGTAAGTTCTTCTACGATCACTATCAATCGTAAGTTATTCTAACGACTACCCCATGGTCGTAAGCTCTTCTCACGACCTGTGTTAGCTACCACCATCCTATGATCAATAGAGTCTATAGATCGAGCGGGTCTAATTGATTAGAGAATTCAAGCGAGTCAATATCTGTTGTTATTCTACTGAGTAACAACAAGTAATACTCCATTATCTCTCGACAAGTAGCGCCAAGTGACGTGAGAAGTTAATGCCCGGTTGATTACCGCAAACATGTGCCCGCGTATAGGAAATGATGAGGCACCACTTCACTCGAGAAACGACCACACCTTCACCGACTATATAAAGGTGGCGGTCGAGGGTCGAAGAAGGGTACAGAGGTACCGAGGGCGGGCGGCCTCCGGAGGGTAGAAGGGTACAGGAGGTACTCGAGGCGAGCCAACCTCCTAATAAAGGTCCGGAAGCGCCTAGGGCCACGCCAAGAGCAAAGCGTATGCGTGGACTGGCTCATCGACTGGTAAGCCAAGTCCACAAGAGACCACCGTGGACCGTAAGCTAGGCATAGGGATGGCAAGGATCTGTTACCCCTACTTAGACAAGACTCTTCAGAGGGGTAGAATTGTAATCTCATGTAGCTGTTAGTTGGCTATAAATAGCCTCCAACCCCCATGTAACGAGGATGACCTTTCTTTCCGTAAAAGCATTTATATATTTCTGCTTTTCACTACCCTTTTACGAGGACCCTTCATCATTCAGCAGGTACAGGGGTCCCCCTTTCATCATTTAGCCTTTTTTCGCTATTGACACCATCCATAGTAGTCATACTGCAATTGAGTACATGAAGTTCAGAACTACACATACCTTGGAACCCAACGTGGGTCCACCCTCCATCCCTCATGGGCGTCCGCAGCCGCAATACGCCAAGCTCAATCGCCACCTCGCACTCCTGGGGGAGGATGGTACTGAGGCGGTTACGGTGATGTGCATCAATGACTGGGTCAAGCAACTTTTACGACCAATGCGCAACGTGTTCTGGGTCCGCCATACCTGAAAATTCAGTGCATACATTGTAAATACTACAAAACATATAGAGATAGTAATCAGAAGTGGCATTAATAAAATAATTACTATGCACAAATAGAAGCCAAATTTAAGTTAGGATTATTTTGATTAAGCTATACAAACCCTACAAACCTACTCTGCAATTTCTACAGATATTTTATAGGAATGCTGCTATTTTCCTAGTTTAAAAAGTATTTTCGGCACTAACAAAATAATTACTGCGCACAAACAGAAATCTAAATTGTGTTGGGATTATTTTGATTAGGCTTTACAAACCCTACTGAGCTACTCTGCAATTTTTATAGATTTTTAATAGGTATCTTGCTACTTTTCTTATTAAAAAATGTCTCCAGCATTTTTTTAAACATTTATCATGTGCAAATAAAAACAAAAAAGTTCAAAATATTTTAATTCAGCTCTATGTAACCTATGTAACAACTCTTGTTTTTTCTACAATTTTAAGATGTGTCATGCTATTTTTCTAGTTTAAAAGTGTTTTCGCACTTACGAATAATTACCGCTCACAAATGAAAATCAAAGTTATGTTGAGATTATTTCTATTAGCTCTACAAACCTTACTAAGTTACTCTGGAATTTCTACAAATTTGTAATACGATCACTTTCCTTGTTTAAAAGGTGTATCAAGCATTTTTAAAATATTTAGGGTGCAAATAGAAACAAAAAATTAAAGATCACAATATTTTAATTCAGCTCTATGTAACCTATGTAGCAACTCTAGATTTTTTTACAATTTTAAGATGCCTCATGCTATTTTCCTATTTTAAAGTATTTTTGGCACTAGCGTAATAATTACCAAGCACAAATAGAAATCAAAATTATGTTGGAATTATTTCTATTAGGTTGTACAAACCCTACTAAGCTACTCTGCAATTTTTACAAATTTTTAACATGTATCTTTCTACTTTCCTTGTTTAAAAGATTTATCAAGAATTTTATTTTAATATTCATCGGGAGCAAATGGAAACAAAAAATAAATATCACAATATTTTAATTCAGCTCTACATAACCTATATAACAACTCCGGGTTTTTTTGAACATTTTTAAGATGTGTCATGCTATTTTTCTAGTTTAGAAGGTATTTTTGGTACTAACAGAATAATTACCACACACAAACGGAAATCAAAATTTTGTTGGAATTATTTCTATTAGGCTCTACGAACCCTACTAAGCTGTTCTGCAATTTTTACAGATTTTTAATAGATATCTTCCTACTTTCCTTGTTTAAATGGTGTATCAAGCATTTTTTAAAAAAAAATTACCAGTGCAAATGGAAATAAAAAATAAATATTACAATATTTTAATTCATCTCACGTAATCTCACGAGAGACTCGGATTTTGTTTTACAATTTAAGATGTGTCATGCTATTTTTCTAGTTTAAAAAGAATTTTGGCATTAAGAGAATAATTACTGCATGAAAATGGAAACAAAAATTAAGATAGGATTGTTTTGATTAAGCTCTACCTACCCTACTTAGCTACTCATAAATTTTACAGATTTTTAATAGGTATTTTGCTATTGTCCAAGGTGTCTTCCTATTTTTGCATATTTATTCTAAATCGTCCTAGTATGGCAACATAAGTAATATATGCATGATGAACTAAACTATACACGACTAAAATAATGTACTACATAAAACAGCTAAAATTATTTTATCTATTGAATTCTATGTCGCTATTTTTATTTGCTAACCGACATGGTTTTGAAATAATATACGAAGTTGTAAAAATATTTACCTGCAAAATAGCCCACCAGATCTCCGCCTGTCTCTCTCTCTCTCTCTCCTCCGCTACTAAACCGGCAGGCTTGCCACGCCTCTTCTCCCCCTCTCCTCCTCTCTCTCCTCTCTTTTTTTTCAGGATTTAAAGTGACATTTCCACCGAATTTTTGGGTTTAAGTAGCTAGCTCAGTATTAAGAACACGCTGTTTTGCCGCCATTTCAAATGATGACAAAAACACTGCTCACTACAAATCGATAGTTGAAATGACTACGTAAAGGTGGATCATGGCGAGGTGGCAAGAATAGGTCTCTGCCGCCATTTGGGATGGCGACATGAGCCTACCACTATTTGGGATGGCGACAAACACCTACTTATGTAATTTTTTGGGACTATTTAATTTTATAATTATCTTTTAACTCTTAATGTTGTTAGGATCAGGACAAGGATCCCCAGGAGTTAACTTGAGACAGAATGATACCGATACGTGGATCAAAGTTTCATAGGATCGCAAGTCCGATCGGACAACATGGTGCTCAAAAGCGTATTTGATCATGACCCTACTGTGAGGACCCCGGTTTATTAGGCTTGTAATACTTAGTCATCCATTGACCCTAGCATCACAAACATAATAATCCATGTCTTCGAGATATGTATACTTCCCAGAATGCAGTATACACACCCCTTTACAAAATCATACATCAATTCCATTCAAGACATAGGACCAAAGCACGACTAGAATAAAAGACATACATAATATAGAGTTATTACAAAAGGCCGACCGCCAAATACAACTAGAAAGATAAACACAATGAAGCAAAAGCCATCGATGGCGATAAACAAAAGAGAGCCACAAGGTTTGCCTTTAGCCCACAAGGCAACCAACCAAGCCGCTTAACTCGATTCCCAACCGCAAAGACATCTCACAAAAGTAAAGCCCTTTGGGCTCTACCTCTTCTCGCAACAAAGTTATTAAACAAAGCAAATGAGTACAAAGAATGTACTCGCAAGACCGACGTAGCATAACAGTAACTATAAATAGCTACATGCAAACTTTATATAAGTGGATGAGGCCTTGGACTCATTTTAGCATAAAGCAAGTTTTCCTTTGCAATAAAGTAATAGATTGAAAGCAATTTAAGAAAGCATTTTTAATTGTTGAAGTAACAACGATACAATAATAATATCAACAACAAGAACAACCCGAAGTGACTCACCCAAGTCACCACAACAATAGCATGAATTACCCAATTCATACCACCCATCCAGCTTTTAATTAAGTGTTTAGTCTAGTTCTTGCACGACCTTACCAAGCATGTCCATAACCTAGGACGAGACTATTCAATAGTTTTAACCCTGCAGGGTGTACCAATGTACCCACACGCTTGCATCGCTTTTTCGCCACATGATTTAGCACACTTCCTTTGGTATGACACAGCTAAGTCCTATGAGACATTTCCAATGGATGATGCTAATTAAGAGCAAGAACCCACGGGATAAGGACACACTAACCAGCCTATGGCCGATCTTAATGCTCCTTCCCAACACCACACATAGCACACACACTTTTAACATACCCACCGACCAGCTCATAATTAACACCTCCCAAAGTACTTAGTCAAGAGAGGTCCCATATCCCCCTCGTGTGGTTAGCACGCAAGAGCGCTTGGCTTAGTGACATAAGTAACTCGGTCCTTGGGGACTTAGGCACCATTCCGTTCACACCCAACAAATCACACCAACATCCATTGTGCCCAAGTCAATAACAACTTTGTTTTCATTTTCATTTTATTTGTTTACAAAGTAACAAAGCACAAGATGGACATAATGGAATAATAATTTTTATGTGATCAAGGTCATCGACATAATGTCGACAACCGCCCATTTCTACCGTTATCTAAGCATTGCTAAGTATTATCAACGAACTACTAAGTGATAAGAGTTCATCCATCGAACTCTAAATCACAGCAAGATAATCCTAGGCTTAGTAGTAGAGAATGAACATTTTACTTACAGGATATGCATCTATAGGCTCAACTAATCGATAATTTAACACAAAGTAGCATGCATACATACAAGTAAAACAAAGTATTAAACTTTAAAGTAATGGGACAATAATGGGATATGATCAAACTGCTTGCCTTGCTAGTTTTGCTCAAAATGTTGCTGAGGATCGCCACGTGATCAACACACTCGCCAACACCTAATCGAAAAGGCAAAAAGAATCGATAATAACGAAGAAAACCCAAAAGACAGCACAGCAAAAAAACTCCAAATGCTCTAAAATTTTTACAGCAGAAAGAGGATGATTTTTATAGAATTTAGCAACAAGAACCAATTGATTTGGATTCTCAATGCAAAAGATATGAGCAAAACAATTCTGCTCAGCCTAACAAATTGGAAACTGCTACTATTCACTAATTTAATTGTTTGGCAACATTTTCTAGAAGGGTGGTGCTACTGAAATTTTTTACTGTAAAACAAGCACCTCATGGGATGAATATCACAATTGAGTTCACCTCATTTGGAGCTATTATGCATTTTCTATAATTTTTCAAAGACAAGAAAATGAGTATAACTAAAATGCACCCACGATGCTTTTAAAAATAGTGACATGCCTAAATCCTATTATAACATTTAGTTTACTAACAGAGGAAGCCAACAAAGTTGGATTCACTCAAAAATAACCTACAGAGAATTACTTATGCATTTTACAAGTTAATTTGAATTTTTAATGTAACATTTAAAGTTACTTTCTAAACCAACCGCAAAACCATGTTCTGTAGCTGAACTGAGATCATAAACATTTTAGATTAGAGCTCAGTCCAAACCAGAGCTACAGAAATTTGAATCACCTAAAAAGGAGCTAAGATGAATTAGTTATGCATTTTACAAGTTCATACCTTTTTAGCTTGGCAAATAAAAGCTCTCGAAAATCTAAAACCACAAAGACAGGGGAGGACATGAGCCATAGATTCTGGATCCGACGGCTCAAGACCTCCCAGAGAAAATGCGACATGCGCCTAGCACAGCCCAGAGAACATGGGCCGCTGATCTTGGATCCAACGGTTCATGTCCTCCCCGCAACGCCTGGTGCTAACGGAAAGGAGGTCGTGGCCGCTGATGCCGCATCCAACGGACCACAACAGGAGGGAGGACCGGATGGTCCAGATAAACGAGGGAGGTCCTCAATGGCTGCGATCAACACAGGGAGGACATAAAAGGCTACGATGACATCGAGGAGGTCCAACACGGTTGAGATCTCCACTGGGAGGACCTCAACGGCTCAGATCTCACACGAGGAGGTCTTGGATGGTTCAGATCCACTCGGGGGTGATCCTGAATAGCCAAGATTTGAAAGGGGAGGTCTTAACGGCTCAGATCTCCAAGGGGAGGTCTGGGCGGTTAAGATCTATAGGAGGAGGTCCTGGGGGTTGTCTTTACAAAAGACCAGGGGTGATCTTTTGCAAAGAGGACCCCGAGGGGGAGGTCTTTGCCAAAAGTCCACGTGGTGGTCCTTGGGCAAAGAGGTCCCAAATCAATGCGCAGCGCTGTGGAGACCAAAGCGCGCCTTAATTGCGCGACAAGGGACAGGATCAAGGCATTAAAGGCTAACCCCATGATTAACAATGATAAGCAATGATTGCAGATAAAGCGGAGGATCTTTGTCCTAAAACGACAACAAAGACGCTGCTTTTGTCCGACAAAGACCCCGAGCACAAAGAAGTGGTCTCGCCGATGCGAGCACTCGGCCGGCGACATCCAATGGTACCATTGGGTCCGCAATAGCCATGCGCACCCAATGGACCTACTCAACGGTGGCGGCGGCCTAAAACGCCGACGAGCCGAGATGGGCGAGATGACCAAAGACGCCAAAATACAAACTTTTGAAGAAAAGTCTCGAACAACATACAGCGAGGTGCCCAGCTCTAAAGGACTATCGAGATACCTGGAGGTCCTCAAGGTGCCGGGAGGTTGGAGGAGCCGGGAGGACCAAGGCCGAGAAGACAAAGTGAGCTCCATGGCCAAAAGTGAAGTCCTCCAAGCTCCAGCCAAGTCGCCTCCTTCAAAATGTCCCAACTAAACAAGTTAGGACCTTGGTCACAGAGAGGGAATGGCATAAATTGAAGCAATTAGAAGGAAAGGAGAGCCACCGAACATCGCACAGAGGAGCTCCAAGCTCCAAAGAATGGTGGCTAAGGGGAGGTCTCAGGGTTTAAGCTCCACGTAACCGAGAGCAATGGTGAAGTGTGGAAAAGAAGCCATGGAGGACAAGGGAGGTTTTATACCCTAGGACATGGAGGTCATGAGCCAAGGGTTAAGCTCATGGTGAGCTTAGCCCATGGCATGGTCCATGGCCTGGACAGGACGTGGAGGTGATAGAGGGGTAGGTTAGGGCATGGTCTAGGGCGGAAAGCGCTGACATGCATTTAATGCGTGCAGGCTCAGAGCCGTTGGGACAAGACTGCTCGACTTTTCTCCATCGCCATGGCGAAAGACGCAAGGCGCCAAGCTAGGAGAAGAACAGGAGCTACTCCCCACCGTTGGATGAAAACGATAGGGAGGTCTTGGCCCTCGGATTTGAAACGGTAGGATTTAAAGAGAAAGGAGGAGGTCGTGACCACCCGATCTGGACTGGGGAGGTTGTGACCCTTAGATCATCCTCGCGTGGAGGCGCAAAGGAAAGGAGGTCGCAGCCACACGATCACTATCGCACGGTTGCGAAAAAGAAAATGAGGTCCCGCGCGATAAAGGGTTAGGAGGTCCTGGCTGTTGGATTGCGATCCAAGGGCTCAGACCTGATGGGGAGGACCTAACAGATGTGCGCGACACAGCCAAGGATGTGGAGGTCATGGCCTTTGGATTTCAATCCAAGGGCACATAACAAAGGGAGGTCTTGGCTGTTGCGCACAAGCACAGGGAGGTCGTGGTCGTTAGATTTTAATCTGACGGCCACGAGAGGAGAGGGGAGGTCTTAGCCATTGGATCTCGATCCAAAGGCTACGAGCTGAGGTGCGGGGAGGTCTTGGCCCATGGGCAAGACACTGGAAAGGGATGGGGAGGTCCAGGCCATGAGATTTTCATCTGACGGCGATGGGAGGATAGGGGAGGTCGTGGGCGTTGGATCTGATCCAACGGTTATGACCTCGACTAGGTGGGAGGTCTGAAGCGCTAGATAGCGAGGGGAGGTCATGGCCATGGATCTTTGATCCAACGGTGCAAGACCTCGTAAGGTGGGAGGACAGCTGCGATTGAAAACGAGGGGAGGTCATGGCTGTTGGATTTGATCCAACGGCTATGACCTCGATGAGGTGGGAGGTCCTCGCTGTGATGGTTGTGGAGGAGGTCGTGGCAGTTGGATTTTAATCTAACGGCTACGACCTCCGCAGGTGGGAAAAAAGGTCTGGGCTGAGCCAGAGATGCGGTTGGGTTCAACCCATTTGGAATGGCTCAAGCCCAAGGAACAAAGGCAAGCAATTTAGGTTAAAAAGTAATGACTAAGACTTTAGAGATTTATTTAAGCTAGCAAATCAACTCCAAAATTTATGAAATTTTAAATGGAGCTTGCTGACTTAAGGATTAACCTTTCATAAAATTTCCAGAGGTTTTTGTGCAATGCATTTTTCTTCAAAAATTCTTAAAGGCTGCTCAAGGGTTTGTTTTACCTCCAAAATTTATCAAACAAGTTTTACAACCTATGATAATTTTCAGAGGGGTCCCACAACAACTCTAGGACCAAGAGAAAAATATTTCCAAAGAGTTAGGCACAAGATTGAGACAAGTTGAATAAGAGTTGGACTTTAGTCCACAGTGAGGTTTAGGTTTTTGAACTCCACAACTTTTGATAAGAATTTTAGGGAGTTCAAGAGTTTCAAGATGTGACAAATTTTTTATTTCTACACATTTTCTTACATTTGAAACACACACTGCTTATACAGCTTGGGATGTTACACCTACCATTAGACTAGATACAAAATTTGATATTATCTCTTGGTAATAGGAGTTTTATTATATTAAATATTTTATTTTTTCTATCTACATGTTGTTCTAAGTTAAGTGAAATGTTATCATTCACATATTGAATTTTTCAAATGATTAATTTATATAAAATTTTAATTAAATAAGATTATAATATAAATATAATTGAACATAATGGAATAAGTGCATCCAAATATACAAAATTTAATTAAATACTTCAAAAAATATAGTGCAGACTTACAAGTCCACCCACACATCAATTTTCATATAAAATTATTGAAATATGATGTCCCTAATAAAAAGGAATCATATATAATTCCTCAAAGTTTAAATATAACTATATTTAAATTTTCTCACCCTAAAATGTGTAATTTCGATTGCGCCATTGTCCGTTGTTGTCTCTGTAATTATATGCTTTCTTTTTATAGATCTATAAATAAAGGACTCTTTGTGTCATGTATAACAGGCTCTAAGATATCCTTGCTCAATGCCGAGATCGCCATGAGATCCGTGTCGATAGGTATAATATAACATGGAACTCGGGAGATTTTTCACCCTTGAGTATGCCGCTCAATATCACCCGCCGCAACTTCGATATATACCGCAAATGCCGATCGAGACGCAACCCAATCCTTGATGCTTTATGCGAGCTACCTACTCAAACCGCTGAGTAGTCGTCGCAGTGAGTCCAATAACGACATTTCAGAGATAAGCGAGAATCGCTAGAATAAATCAAGAACACAAGAATGTAATAAGAGATTGAATACGAGATATGAAGGACTTCGGCTTCTTTATTGCTCTTCAATAATGATAAATTACAATGAGGGGTCCCTCTCCTTTATATAGACTACTGAAAACATGAGGTGTCCAATTGGGCCAGACTCGATCCCGGCCCAGCTTCCTAATACTCCCCTTAGACACTCATCCGACATGTTCATGTCTCGTCAAAACTCCATAAAATCCATTGGGAAAAATTTAGAGAAAGAGTACATATCATGCGTTCCGCTGTGTTGCACTTAATTGTCTCATCAAAAATCTTAACCGAGAAACTTTAAGAAAACTCACAAGGGAAAAAGAGTACAATCCACCCAATTTCATTTAATCTCTAGAATTTATTCTTTGGGTACTGATCTTCATGATCAAGCTTTAACAAAGAGTTTGTGAAGGTTCTCCCCTGATTCTCGCACTTTCTAAGTCTCATCATTCCAATTCCACGATACATCTTTCAAAGCTAGATGTTTGGGGAGTGACTTAGTGAATACATCTCGCTAGATTTTTACATAACTTAGTATGCGAGACTTTAATTTCGGCCCATCTTTTATAATTCATGAGCATAGAAGAACTTGGGGTTGATATGCTTAGCGAGGACTCTTCACATAACCCATCCGCACTTGTGCAACACAAGTCGCATTATCTTCATAGATAATAGTGGGGGTTTACGCGGTATTCAATCCACACGATCGCCGGATGTGGTGAATCATCCGCCGGCCAAGAACATTCTCGGCTGACCTCGACAAATGCTATAATTTCGAGTGGTTCGTCAAGTCGATATAAGACTTTGCTTATACAATTTCCATGAAATTGCGCCCACCACACAGAATACATAGCCTGCTTATGACTTAGTCAGATATGGTCTGGTCACAGTACCGAGATCCGTGATAGCTACCATAGTTAGGTCTTGGTTCTTTCAGAGAACAGCTCCTAGATCTTTACTTCCTTGGAGGTATCGGAAGACGTTTTTATTCCCCGCCAATGCCTTTTGGTAGGTTCTCGACTATACCTTGCTAGAAGGTTCACCGCAAATGTAATGACCGGTCTAGTATAGCTTTGCTAAATACATGAGTGCTCCAACTGCGCCAAGTATGGGAATTCGGTCTCGTAACTTCCTCCCCTCTTCTTTAGGTCTGAATGGGTCCTTGTCTTGCTGCAAAGATCTCCCGACCATTGGCACTTTTGAAGAGTATGCCTTTTCAAACCGAACCTTTCTAACACTTTCTGAGTGTAGGTTGATTGATGTACTAAAATGCCTTCAGGGGTATGCTCAAGCTGTAAGCCTAGGCAATATTTGGTTTTACCCAAATCTTTCATTTCGAACTCTGACTCCAATTAAGAGCTTGCTTTCTTAATATCTTCCAGGGTTCCGATGATATTCAGATCATCTACATATACTGAGATTATACAAAATCCATCCTGGGATCTTCATATAAATACACAGGGACAATCCTCATTGTTCGTGTAGCCTTTCTTGCAGAGAAAGTCGCTTAAACGATTATACCACATTCTCGCCTGACATTTCAAATTCCATACAAAGGACTTCTCGAGTAGCACATCTGCATGTGTTTCTATTTGCTCTGTCTTGGTTTGGGACAGGATACCCTTTGGGTACCTTCATGTAAATGTCCGAATCCAAGTTTCCATAAAGGTATGTAGTTACCACATCCATCAATTTCATTTCCAAATTCAGGTTTACTGCCATTGAGATTAAATATCTAAAGGTAGTTCCGCCCATGACCGAGGAATAGGTTTCTTCATAACCAACTCCTGGTCGTTGGGTGAAACCTTGTGCAACAAGCCTTGCTTTATGTCTTACAACTTCATTATTTTCATTTCTCTTTCGAACAAATACCCATTTATGCCCTACGGGGTGCACATGGGGAGGTGTGCAGCTTACAGGCCCAAACACCTCTCTTTTATTCAGAGATATTAATTCTGCTTCTATTGCCTTATTCCAATCTTTCCAATCTGATCTTTTCTTACATTTAGCGAGCGATGCAGGCTCTGGATCAAGATCGATGATTGTGGCAATTTTCTTTGCAAAATAAATATCGACATTGGCTGTTGTTCTATTCATAGATTCTCCCGTAGTCATATAATTTATAGCTATTTCTTTATAGGACAATTCTGCTAATGCTTCTACTCGCTCACTGCTGCTTCTAATTGCGGGGGCAAGTCCCTTTAGTTTTTCAGCTCCGATATGTGCGCACACATCCATGCCGATGTCTCTCCGTGGGAAAATTCAAATCCAGTATGCCTTGTATTGAAGGTTCCATATCGGTGCTGTGTCTCAACTGCCCCTTCTTATTCTGGGAACCGGTGATTGGTCAGGTCAAGTCCTTCTTATCCTTTTTCGCTAGGCGCCCCTGCATTTGGGATTCAAGGGCCGGAGTTCTCGCCCTTTTATTCTTAGGCATTTGGATGGGATTAGGATACCTTCAATTTTCTTTGGTATTTCGACCCTCTCCTGCATTGCGTCGCAGCACATGCGACTTGGTCACGCTCTTCAAATCACAAAAGTTGTCGTAGTTGATTCGCTAAAGCTACAAATCAATTATCTTTTGACTTCTATTTGCTTCACAAGCACGCTGGTCATGTGCATGGATTCCCGTGGCGTGCCAATGTTATTTCCCGACATTCTTCATCAAGGGTTGATTTCCTCCCCAATGACGGAAACTATCCTTATCAAATATGTGTTAGCGAAGAGCGCCAGATGCAAATCTCCAATATAGGGTCCAAATACCGATTATGGATGTTGTCTTATAACCAACGATATCCCGGACTTTCGGAGAGGTCCTATTGCATTATTTGCGGTGGTGGTATAGGTACATAAACCTTGCAACCAAACCTTCTGAGATGAGAGATTTTTGGTGTCGAATTTTGCGCTTAGTTGCATAGGTGAATGGATGTTATATGCCGATGGTCTAAAATTGATGAGAGTTCGCGTGTCCTGAATATGTAGTTGGTAATTTACAATTCGCAAAAGCCTTTAGCAATAAATTTAATTTTTTAATTAATGCCTCGCTAGTCCATTCGGTGTGGACATGTGGTATCAATACCCAACAAGAATTCCCATTGCCATGCAATAATCATCAAATGCCTTTGAAGTAAATTCTCCGTTGTCCATTCGATGGACTTCACGTGATGATCGTGGAAATTATTCTTAAATTTAATTATCTCATGAGATCACCTTTGCAAAATCGTGATTTCTGAGACAATAAGCATACATGCGACCATTTCGAGGAAGCATTGATGAGCACCATGAAGTACCTAAATGGCCCTGATAGGGGCTGTATAGGACTGCAAATGTCTCCCTGGATACGGTCCAGGAAAGCAGGGATTTCATCCTTCACTTTCAGAGTAGAGGGTCTAGTAATTAATTTCCCAGTGGCACATGCGGGGCACATAAAATCTTCTTGATTTGGAAAATTCTTTACATTAACATTATGTCCCTGAGAATGGGTAATTATATTTCTCATCATTCTAAGACCAGGGTGGCCTAATCAATTATGCCAGAGACAAAAAAGTTCAGAGCTTCTAAAAGTGGTTTTCAGAGAAGATATAGCAGCGAGCTTTAATATTAGTGTAGTATAGCCCAGATTCATATGAAGGAAGTCGTTTTAATACCCTTTTTCCATATTCTTCATGCTTTGTAATGAACAGGTATTCCTTAACATACTCTTCTTCAGTCTCTACATGGAGACTGTTAGCGCGAATATCCTTAAAGCTTAAGAGAGTTCTAGTCGATTCTGGGTACAACAAGGCTTCTTCAATGACCAATGTTGTGCCCATCGAGTATAATTGTGGCTCTTCCCGAGCCTATTATACATGTATCGCTTCGCGATTGTCGTAATATCGCCAAAGATTCTTGCCGATCGACCGAAAAATTTCGCCTCTTAATATGGTATTCATTGTGCCGCTATCCGCTAAGCACACTTCCTCCATAGGGCGCCACATGCGTTCGATATATATAAAGTATTTATTAATATGGGGTAGAAAGCAATCCACACATAAATAAAATACTCTAAATGTAACATAACTTTCTTTTTATTAATACGGAAAAGTCTTGCAAAGACTCATTATGATAATGCAATTCTTTGCTCTCCTAGAGCTTACAACCATTATTCAATAATTCAAAGTTCTATTACAACCAAAAACTGCAAATGACTATAAAATCTAAGTGTAATGCGTGCACTAGATTGAATCAGTGAAGTATGAATTAACTTCGACTAAACTGCTCTATGTCCATCTTCTCTTCTTCGGCAACTACATGCTGCCGCCGCGATGTCCAAGGAGGGAGTGATGGGGTCGCTTTAGGTCGTCCACATCCATGGATGCAACCAATGAGTGTGGATTCTCCGTGTTCCGCAATGGCGAGATGTGCCTCATCTTTGTGCTTTGCCCTTGTTCATAGCCTTGAAAGCATCAATCACGTCATGCTCACGGCAAATATGTGACCAATGCCCCGAAAGTGCCATATTTGTAGCAATTTTGGTCCTCACGACCATAGGGTTTCTCATCACGCTTCTTATTTCCGCCTTCTTGGCTTGAGCATTTTGCTTAATCTTGCAACCATCACCCTTCTTGCCTCTTTCTCTTGAGTGAGGCTTTTTCACCTTGTAGCTGCTAGCGTTGACTTCATGGGCAACTTTGCTACTAGGTGGCTATGAGATGTAGTTCTTCCTTAGAACCTCATCTTGAGCTTCTGCAACTTACATAATGTCAATCAGTTTGGCATACTCCTTGTAGCCATCTTGACGGTAGTTGCATGCGGATTGCACTGCATTTGGGTGAAAGGTAGAGAGGGTTTTCTCAATCTTTTTCCTCATCTGTGATTGCCTTACCACATAGCTAAAGATTGGTACAAATTCTGTGCAAAGCATAATTGTACCCCCCACTGTTTTATAGTCTGCAAAACGTAGTCGGTTCCATTCTTGCTCTGCACAAGGAAGGATGGTGTACTTCAGCTTCTCGAACCGCTTCTTCATGGCGGTCCACAAAGCTAGTGCGTCCTTCTCTGCCATATACTTATTTTTGAGCGTTAGACAGAGATGATGTCTGAGGAAATGAAGTGCTTGATCATTATCTTCAGCAGTTGGTATGACATCCTTTGAGGTGCCAAGTCCGAGAGCAAGCGAAGCTTGGCTCCAAGTACAATTTCGACATCCGATGCCCAAGTCAAGTAATTACAGCCATGTTTGGGCGACTCTTGAACTCGGTCAGTAATGCTACCATCTGCATATTCATGCAAAAAAAAGTGTATAAGATTACTGCTGGTAACTTGCATATAATGGTTGCAAAGGTTCTCATAATGTTCTCAGATATTATATGCATTTTTCATGATTTATCGCTATTTCTAATGACTAAAACCAATATAAACAATCACAGATAATCAAAACAATAAATACAATAAATAAATTGCATAGAAATAATAATAACAAAGTTAAACATGCTTCAAATGCACAAATAGGTACAAAATTTGAATTCCCGAGGCCCTTTTCTACTGAAAAAAGGACTTCAGGGGTTAAAACGCGAAATTTTTCGCCAGAGAAAAGTTCACGAATTTGCAATTTTCGAGGGCCTATTCAAAAACCAGGATTTCTTTTCCCTTTTTTTTTTCGAAAATCGTCGCCCATTGGCCGCCCAAATAGCCGATCTTCAAAGTGCGCGACGGTAGGTTTTCCCTACCTGGCGCTGCTCCCATGGCTCAAGGCGGCACAACATTGCCGCTTGGCCAGGTGGCGGCGCGGATCGGCAAGCGGGCGGCGGCGAAGCTCCGGTGGGCGCGGCGTCGGCAAGCGTCGGCGGTG
This sequence comes from Phyllostachys edulis, assembly GCA_036346405.1. Lineage (NCBI taxonomy): Eukaryota > Viridiplantae > Streptophyta > Magnoliopsida > Poales > Poaceae > Phyllostachys > Phyllostachys edulis. Next base: position 20,314,944 of record CM070552.1, read on the forward strand.
CCACCTTTGCAGAGGCGAAGGCGGGCGGGTTCAGTTCAAGCGGCAGGCGGCGGTGGTTTACCAGCGCTGGCGCGGAGGCGCCAGTCTGGCGGCGTCGGTGCAGGCGGATCCGAGAGGCACCGCAGAGGCAGCACAGGTGGCCCTGCTCAGCGGCGGCGGCGTTAACCGGCAGCGGCGGCTCGGGCGGCGTGGCGTAGTGGTGGCCTCGTCGCGGCGTGGCGGTTGGTGGCTCCAAGCCGTCGCGGCTCGGTCGCGGTTTCGGGGCCGGCGGCCAGTCGATATAATTTTTAATTCTTGCTTATGCGATGTAATGCGATGCGATACGATACAATGTAATCATCATCGGTTCTTGCGCGCAATCTACCCATCGACATTGTGTCGGCGACCTCAAGTCGGCTCACGGTAGATTAGAACGGATTTGTAACTTCTACGGCACAATCGACATCCAATCTTTTCGTGCAATCTACCCATCGACATTGTGTCGGCGACTTCAAGTCGGCTCATCAGAGATTAGAAAGGATTTGCACCGTGAAAAACAATCTAGAAAGCGAATTTACGTAATTGAAAGCGATCTAGAAAGAAGACGATTCAATCTACGAGTGTCGTTCATCGACATTTACGTTTCGATCCGAGTAAAGTAGGTCTAGAAGTAGGCCGGAGTCGATCGTGGCCGATAACGTGTTGAGTAGTAAATCATTTGGCGAGTCCAAATCGAACGACACCTCGCAGACAAGCGTAGAATCGCTTAGAACAAATCAAGAACACAAAAACAGAATAAGAGATTAAACACAGAGATATGAAGAGACTTCGGGCTTCTCTTTATTGCTCTTCAATAATGATCAATTACAATGAGGGGTCCCTCTCCTTTATATAGACTCTTGAAAAACATGAGGTGTCCAATTGGGCCAGACTCACAGTCCGGGCCCGGTTTCCTAACACAAACAACGAAGAGATCACGGACGCCGCAGCTAGGCAAAGACAAGAACGGCACCGGATCTTTGTTTATTGAGTTGCATGCACCAACCAATTCACCTAAAAGCTTAAGCTAATGAGGAAAGACGGCAATTTACTTATACTTTAACACTCCCCTCACGTAGGCTCCCTCGGATCTAAGACGTGGAATAGAAATGTGCTGCAATTATTTTTTAATTGCGCCACCGGTCTTGAACTCAAGACCTCTTGGCTCTGATACCATATTGAGTTGCATGCACCAACCAATTCACCCAAAAACTTAAACTAATAAGGAAAGATGGATAATTCACTTATACTTCAACACTGTTCCTTCAGAATCGCCAGCCGCATCCGCGCCTTCAGTCTCATCTTTGTCCGCCATGGCCGAGGCGAGCTCGAGGTCGAGGCAAACCCTAGCCGAAGCTCCCTTTGGAACAGGATCAATGTAACAAGTTGCGAGGCCATTATCTTATGGAGTATCGCGGATCAACCGTCGTAACAGCAGCAACTCGGATAATACGACCGCCAGTGCCTGTGTCAGCGAAAACAGCAAGTGCAACGACAAATATTGGGCATCAACTCGTGGTTACTACTGCTCATGCAATACAGGGTATCTAGGCAATCCATATATAGACGATGGCTGCTCGAAAGACACAGGTATGCTACAAAACTAAGAAACGGAATTTCAAATATATATGAGCACATATTTGTTACTGTAAATTAGGCAACGCAGTCCTTACCAGTGTCTACTACGTGCGAAAGTATGGTGAAGAATCCTTGGGTTTAATATCAATTTCTAATTTCCCTGAAACTTAAAAAAAAAAGAATCAGTTTACCTTGCTCCAAGACATACAACATGAGCACCCAACTTACCAAGTACCACGCCCCTGTTTTCGTTATTTATTTTCGACCCATTATTTGCTTTCACATCTCTTGTCACTATATGTAATAACCTTAGTGGTTTTTCATTATTTTTAAACTATTGCAGCTGTGCTTATTGTCTAGGGTGTTTAATTTGGACGACATGTGTTTATAAACCATATAAAAACTGGGGAAAATACCTATAAGTTCAATACTAAAGGGTATTTGAGGAATAATGATAGAGTTACAACGTAAAATTAGCACAACAGACCGTAACGTATTTGAGAAATAAGGAGGGTGGTCATAAGTAAAGAATTACATAGTAGTACTATCTATGCTTTCAAGTGGATTAACCTTTACATTCTTAACAATCAATTGAACTCGGAAGCATTCCAACCAATGGCTACTACTCCTCCAATCATAAATACATGACGCTTTGGGCATCGATACTGCCCTAAAACGCAACTTAATTTGACCACTAATTTCTATTGTAGCGTAGTTATAACACCAATGTAACTATAATATTGTGAAAATAATCTCTTAATTTAATCTCGTGAACAGCATATAATCCTAAGCACAAGGAAAACTGCATCCGAAGGTGCGGGAACATCAGCATCGAATTCCCGTTTGGCCTAGAAGAAGGTTGTTTCGCAAGAGAGCTGTTCCGGCTCAATTGCACGAACACGACGAGCTCCATCCTCAAATGGAACGACGACCGGCAGGTGAAGTCCATCGACGTCAGTGAGGGGAGTATGCGCATTGAAGTTACCACCAGCTACGAACGGAGCATAGAAGACATGCATCCATCCAAGGAACCTCCACTCTTTGTTGGCCTTGGAGAGTTACATTCTCTGCAATGGGCTGTGGCCAGTCTGACCTGCGAAGACGCGAAGAAAAATACTTCCGGATATGCGTGCGTGAGTAACAATAGCAGATGCTTGCCCGTGAAGTCAGAAAGTGGCTACATTGGTTATCGATGCGGATGCACATCTGGCTTTAAAGGAAATCCATATATGTACAATGGCTGTCGTGGTACTCCCACTGAACCCTTCTCTCTCTCTCTCTCTCTCGTGGTAATACGCACAGGTGCTTGAAATCTTATTTTGATTTCTATTAGGAATAAGTCCATATTACACACCCCTGAACTTTGACGAGAGTTCAAAAAACACCATAAACTACAAAACCGTTCAGTTTACATTCTTAAATTGTCAAAACCAGATCAAGTTTCACCCTACGCTAGTTTCATTGGTGGTTTTGGATATGTTGGCAGCCACGTCACTGGTTTTGGCTTATGTGGCATCTGAATCACAGTAACTTTCAACTAGGTCAAGTAATCACAGCCAACTGAAAACAAAAACACCAAGAAAGTTGCACAAAGATTACATCTTGGGAACCATCATACCACGCCAGGCTGCGCAATCAACTGATGCGGATGTAGGTGTGCAAGATGGGCCCGGTGGCACTCATGCCGATGGCCACCAGCCCATCACTAGAGGCCTCCTGCTCGGTCAAGAACAGGTTGTCGGTGGACCTGAGCGCGGCGTGCACGACGAGGGCCGCCCCGATCATGACCGACTCGACGACGTTCCAGCTGACGTCGCTGAAGAAGCGGCGATGACGGTGACCCCAGAGAGCGCGGTGAGGACGGTGTTGTCGTCGAACTCCGTCTTGATGAGCCGGGCGGTGGCCCCCAAGCGGGCGCACGGCAGAGGAAGAACTAGGCGGCGCAAAAGCGCGATGAGCCGCCAAGAGGGTGCCCGGTGCCAAAGAGGCGGCGGCGATGGCGAAACGGCGAAGCGCGTAGTTGGCGCGAAGTAGGCCATGTTGCGGCGCACCTGGCGAGGGCCTCACCGAGGCTGGGCGGCTTGGAGAAGGCCGACGCGCGGTGATGAGCGCCTGGCCCTACTCTAGGAAGCGTGTGACGAGCTCGGCCGCCTTGGCAAGTGGGGACGGCGGCGCCGTGGCAAGGAGCCGGCGGCAGGGAGGCACCGAGTCAAGAGCAAGAGGGGCGGCGCCATTGTGCACAGGGGCCGAGCCGCCAGGAAGCCAGGAAGGCAAGCGTGGGCGAGGAGGAGCGGAGCGGCGGCAAGACGGGCTGATCTGAGGCGGCGGCGAGGCGGCGGCGCCTGGAGAGAGTGGAGAGGAAGAGAGATTTGGGGAGGAATCAAGCTCTCTCTCTATCTTTATTTGATTTGTGTTTGACCAATGGCTGATTCAAATGTCACGTAAGCCAAAACCAGTGACGTGGCTGCCAACATGTCCAGAACCACCAATGAAACCAGCGTAGGGTGTAACTTGATCTGATTTTGACAATTTAAGGATGTAAACTGAACGGTTTTGTACTTCAGGATGTTTTTTGGATTCTCGTCAAAGTTCAGAGGTATAATATGGACTTATTCCTTTCTATTATACATAATAGTAACAATAAAGCAACAAATTGCAGTATCGTTCCGCCACTAGCATATCCTAGGACCTAGATAGTAGTATCATTCTCAATACTTCTCTCATCTTACTATGATGTGGATGCAGATATTAATGAGTGCAACACAACGCCGAGCATTTGTATAGAAAAGAAGTGTCATAATACTTTAGGAGGATACAATTGCACCCCCTGCCCTGATAGAATGAAGTATGATATTAGAACAATGCTGTGCAAACCGGTAAAAGAGCAAAACAAGGTCTTCTGTTAGGTGAGTTCTGTAAATTAAAAAAATCACAAGGAACACGAGGTAACAAGAAAAGACAACCATTCATTGTAGGTATTACCATTGGGCTTAGCGTTGGATTGGGTGTTTTACTTCTTAGCTTAAGTGCACCAGTTTTCGTCCGTAGACGGAGAAGAGACGTCCAAAAGAAACTACGAAGGAAGTATTTCCAAAGGAACCAAGGTCTTCTCCTAGAACAGCTAATATCTTCAGATGAAAATGCGAATGATAAAACAAAGATTTTCACTTTGGAAGAGCTAGAAAAGGCAACAAACAATTTTGACGAATTTTTTTTTAAAATAATCTATTTTTTATTCGAAATATCAAAAATATTCCAGCGATATTTTTTTACAAAAATATCGTCAGCCCAATCGTTATGATCGAGCCTATATCATATGATTTGTATTGCAATCGTATCGTAACCGTTGGGCTTTAAATGTCTGAAGCCGGACGGTGGCGTCATAATGGCGATCGCCAAGACCGTTAGGCGATAGGCACCGATCACCAACCGAGCGACGATGTTGCATGTTCGCCTAACGGTCGGCGATTGGATTGCCTATATAAGCGACCGCGCGGTCCCCCGGCCGATCCGTTTTCCAGAGAAGCAAACAGTTCGCTCGTGAAGGAGAAGAAAGAGAGGGAGAGGAGAGAAAAAAAGAGAGGGAGAGGGAGAAGAGGAGAAAAATTTTCACTGCGAGGGAGATGTAAGTTTGTTTTATTTTGTAATGTATTCTTTTAGTAGGTAAATAGTTTAGTTAGATCAAATAATAGTGTAAGTAACGCTCGTAGGAAACTATAGTTAGAGAAAAAGAGTGAATCTGTGAGTCAGTAGGAAATTGTAGTTAGAAAAGAATAGAAAATCGAAATGTTGTTGATTTGTATGTAAGTAGTAGCGATAAAAACTTTAGTTAGAGGAAAAATAGTTTATTTTGTAGTGTATTATTTTGGGTAGGTAAATAGTTTATGTAGTTAAATGAGTAGTATAGTAGCACCCGTAGGAAATTGTAGTTAGAGAAAAAAAATAGTCTGTGAGGGAGTAATATTAGTGTTGTTTGTGAGATGTATTGTAGTAGTGTCGGTATGTGCGTAGCCGACTATTATTGGGTGAATAATCGTGACCGGCGCATAAGGAGGATGAATTATTTGTATAAACTAATTAGTAGAAGTAAATTAGTATGAACTAACCGACTTAGGTAATTGGTAGAACACGGAATGCCACTTATAGCATTTGGGTTGCAAGTTAGCGTCGAATCGGATAATGCGCTATGGAATAGCTCGGTTTTAACTTGAATCTGAATATCGTGGCGCCGCGTTCATTGCGGCCTCTGCCTTAGGGAATGAATGATGTCTTGATCATCTTTGTCGTGTAGTTGTCGACGATAGGCGAATGGCCTTACAAATGTAAATTACAATGTAGCAGTACTTGCATGTCGTGCGTTGCAAGCTGACTAATTGCAATGTTGGAAATATTTGCAGCCATACAATAAGTCATGCCTGTACCCACTACATTGAAAGTGCATTACGGTGTTGGCACCGTTCGTGAAGGTCCGTGCGGTGTTGACTTGAGCAGTTTTCGGCAAGCCACTCTGGTACACCCGGACGGCGAGAATGCACGAATCGAAGATGTGAAGCACTGGCTGACCCGCAGCTTCTCTTTGAACCCTGAGGTGTGCAGCGTCGACATACAAGGGCTTTGGAGCCGGTCTTCCACGAACATCAGCTGGGAGTTGAGAAGACTGATGCGCACGGCAGTGTGGAAGGGCTTTATAGAAGGATGTCGGCGCCGTGGATATGAGTGTGTGATACTTGTGCAACCATGCCCAAAAGAAATTTGTCACGAGGGCCCCATTTGGATATCATTCGGTGTTCGCGAAGCGGCTCGGGTGCGGCATGTTGGTGAAGAAGAGGACCCGGAGGCTGTATTCTGAAGAGTTCGAGAGAATGTTGGTTGTGATGAGCTCGGCGCGGTACATCTGAGAGGAAGATCGGCACCGCATGGTGAGCCTACTGAGACGGTGATGAAGGAGAGCATAGGGATTACATATTGCATCAAATGGAAGCGATAACCGGATGGCCTTGGTCAAGAGAAGCTTTACAAGAAGATGACGAGGGCGATTCGATGAGGACGGAGCTCCCATCCACAGGAATGGAGCAGTTGTGACGCCGAGTGTCTATGTACGCGACGACGAGCACGAATCGCCGTGGGAGTACCATGCCACGGAGGTTCGGTTGCACTCAATGTTTCTCGATAAGACATCCTTGCGGGGATGCCATTAAAATTATGGGCTATGTCTATGCGGCGGGACGTTTGGTCGTCAAATCTAGCCAAGAAGCGAGACACGGTCAAATGCTGGCGATCCGGTTGTCCTTGGCGAGTGCAGCGCATAGACCAAGTATGAGACTCTTTGGATTGTCTCGAAGGTGGAGCCGCACTCGTGCATGCTCAGCGGTGTTTTGTCTGAACATCGTAACATAACGTCGACATTCATAGCTAATTTGATGTATGGAGAGATAGTGGAGAAAGAAGGATATGGAGGCCAAGCACATTATGGTGGCTATTGAGAAGAAATTCAAGTACAAGATCAGCTATGGGAAGGCGTGGCGTCGAAGCGAAGGCTATGGAAAGACGGTTTGGATCTTTTGAGGCTGCGACGACAACCTTCCTCGTATGCTTGAGGTCTTTGCGGAGAGAAACCCGAACACGTACATTCTTTGTGAAGGATATGCCATCTAAAATTCGCGAGGTTTTTAGTAATGCATAGGGCCTTCGTAGCCTTGATCCCTACATCGAGGCCTTTAGGCATATGCTGCCGTGATCTCGGTTGACGGACTTTTTGACCGGAAATACAAGGGCAGATCCTTACCGCCATAGGCGTTAGCGGAACAATCAAATTCGCCATTGGCCATCGCATTTGTCGAAAGTGAGAATTTCCACGGTGGTTGTGGTTCCTTCAACATCCGAGGGTGGGAGTTGTTGGAGCTAAATCTTTGGTGTGTGCGTGATTCATGATCGCACGGATCTTGAAGGCCATAAAAACTTCAGAAGACCGGAGGAGCCGTTCCTTGGCGGATATGACGAGTAGATGGTGTATTCGCCATTTGGGGCCAACTTCTTCAAGAAGTTCGAAGCAACCCTTGGTGAAGCTATTCAAGAGGTGGCTATGCCAGAACCGGCAGCGCAAATTTGGCGCTTATGGGCGCCGCCGGCTAACACAATGAGAAACACGTGGACACGAGGAACCAAGGAGCGAGTCTGAACCTTACGTCCGAGGCGAGGACCTCGAGGAACATCGAGTGCTTCTCCCATTGGATCGAGGCACGACCATTGGACAAGTGGTCTCTTGCATGACACGGACGGGGCAAGGTGCGGCATAATGACCACTAACCTTGCGGAGGTGTACAAGCTGGGTTCTTAGGGGCCTTCGTTCTCGGCCCTCGTCGCCATCGTGGAAGGTGTTACGCACGGCTGTCGGGTATTCGAGGAGAGGCATGCAAATACCGCACTTCATGCCACGAACCCTCAAACCTTTGTATTGCTCGAAGATTACGGCATACATGCGGCGAAGACACGAAGGGCGATCGCACACGGTATGCGTGATGGGCAATATGGAGCATCGTTTGGCGTGCTCTTGCGGGATAGAGCCGATTTGGGGCGGCTCGTTCTCTTATCACCCACGAGGTATGCCTTGGAGATCATGTCAACGAGCCTAGCCAGATGCGTGCAACAAACTGAAGCTCTTACACAAGCCATGCTCTCATGTGCTCGCCGCATGCGGAATTTGTCGCGTATGGACCCTTTGAACTTTGTGTCCGAGTATTTCTTGAAGGAGAGTGGTGGTGCGCGGATGGCGAGCTTAGGGCTTGGGGTTGTGGGTAACCGCCACCTTGGATATTGCAAATAGGATCTGGATTCGGATATTGACATCTTGAAGGGCGACAAGGGTCGTCGGCGAGTCGTCAGATTCTGAATGATATGGATGAAGCACAAGCGAGGCGTTGGGTAGACGCTGCGCATCGCGACGAGAGGGGCACTGACCCGCACGATGCAAGGCACCGGTGAGGAGTAGGCATCGCTATGGAAGGATGTCGGCACTTCTTCTCGTGTGCAAAGTGGGACCGAAATAGCAAATCGGTGCACATTGTCATTTGTACTTTGTATTGTTTATGTAGTTGTTCTGGTACTACCCAATTTTCATTTGATGTACGTAATGCCGTAAGACATGTATCGTATATTGCACGTAATGTTTATTTAAGTGTTGTACTCTTTTGATTTTGTTTGTTTGCAAGTTAAATTTACTCATTAGTTACACTTGATGTTTTATTTCCGCCGATTTGCTAACTTAAAGTTGTTTTGCGGTATGGCTCACGGATCCATTGGAGTTTTGGCCTCCTTGAGGGCGCATCGGCCAAAGTACATCGTGCGTCGCGTCGTGTCCCTCATCCTACGGGCCGCCGAAGCCTTGTTGTGTTGGGGGTGATCCGCCTTGGACACCTCGGGTAACTGGAGGCTAGACCCACGCTGGGCAGGCGAGGTTAGTATCGCCCACACTATCTTTCGCGAACCGTACCTTTCGTCTTGACCTTTTGTTCCTTAGCGCAGTTGAGCGCTTGGTCTACTACCTATCGCCCGGATGGTGCAGCACGGACGAGGACGGCAAGAAGACCGCGGTCGGCGGCGACGGAGACGTCCATCTTTGGGCGAGCGAGCCACGGCGCTTCCGTTCGATCGCTCCTGGCGACAGCTCTTGTGGACGGTGGCGACGAGACTCACACTTTCCATCTCCCATTCGGGAGATGGCCCCTGCGGGGCGTCGCCTCGCTTGGCCTCCCTATCGCGGAGGTGCCGCCTTCCGCGAGAGCCTCGAGACAAGCGGGCGCGAGGACCTTGGCGAGTTTGAGGAGTCCTCCCTGTGTTGGCGGCGGGTACTCGTCATTCCGAGGCACGAGAGGCACGGCCGCCTTGCGGTGGTTGCCGCGAGTTCGATGCCGATTAGGCATCGGTGCGAGAACGTGCACTCGTGAGTAATCGGCATCGTAAGTTGTTTTGTTGTCCTCTCTTACACTGGCGCTAACTACTAATTCGTCTTGCGCCTTGATGGGAAGAGTCGCGGCATTTAACCGGGGATTAAGATGGGCCGTGGGTAGCGCGGTGGGAGGGCGCACTACAGACCGTGTGCGGGAGGATATCCCTCGACCCACGAGCTATGACCGATATATATTTGATGCGCTCGCGGTGCGTACGAGCTCGTGCTTTCAGCCGCAGCGAGCCCGCGACCACGGTGTCTAAGACCGACCGACCGCACTTGCATTTAGCGCGGGGCGCACAACGATGCGTACGTGCAACAATCGAAAATTTCTCTTGTGTTATCCGCCATTCGATTTTCCTTTGTGTCTTCTTTTCGATGTGGCGGCCATAGTTCTTTGAGCTTGCGACGAGTCGACTCTGGCTGCAGAGGTTCACGGAGGTGTAGAGGGCACACGCGACGACACGGCGAGGTATTCCGTCGTTTTCGGGCGATCGCGGACGTATTTTTCGGCCTCTTCGTCGTGCACCGAGCTCCGGAGGTTGGCACGCCCGCTCGGCTGGTCCACACTCCGTCCGTCACTTTGCCGTCCAAGAAGAAGCCAAAGGCGGGAGGTCGTCACCGAACCACGCCCGAAATCGCAGCGCCGACCACGGTGGCTCGGCAGACCACCTCCGACATCGACGCCCTTACCAGTGGCTCGGCGGACCACCTCCGACATCGACGCGCTACGACCGGTGGCTCGAGCACACCACCTCCGACACCGGCGCCGACCGGGCTAGCTCGGCGAAGCACGCCCGACACCGGCGGCGTCGCACTCGTCGTGCCACCTTCCGTGTGGAGAGCTTTGTACACGCCATGGCGCTAGCCGAGGGTGCGTCACGTCTCTGGGTTTGGTCGGCCGCGCGTTTTTATTAACTAACAATATTTTCTTTGTCGCGGTACATTGCCCTATGACGGCGTGGGCGCGCATCACGTGGGCCGCAGACGGGGCGTGGGCGAGTGGGCGAGGACGCGAGACTTTGGTGGGCGAGGACCGGCACGCCCACACCTCAGCCCACACCCGGCGAGGTTCATCGACTCACAGCTTCTCGGTCGCCCGGCACCACACAAACACCAGTGTTGTCCACCTGTGCCGCATCTCGGTCCTCGTCGGATCAGGGCTCGAGACCGTCTTACCCTATCGGGCCGAGGCCGAAACACCAACCAGAGGAAGGCGCCAAAGCGAGCCCGTAGGGGGGACGCGAGGTGGGTGGCGGTGACGACTTGAGGGGATGGGGAAGTGCGGTTAGGGGGGCTAGTAGGGCCGTCTTGCGACCGCCGCACATTTGTTCTTTATGTGATACTTTAATTTTGCATAATATATGATGCCGGGATTACTTTTGCGTTGTTGTGTATACTCTTTCATATAATGCATGTTTGTTCAATGCATAGCAACGCCTATAGCTTAATGCACACGACTACTCGATGCAAAAGCCAACTCGATAAATGGCAGCCGCAATGACGCGTCCACCATTCACTTACATACGTTCACGAGATTGAGCGTAATTGCGACACATCGATACAACATGTCAACTCGATAAAAGGCAACCGCAATAACGCGTTCACCATTTAGTTACATGCTTCATGACATTCACCATAAGTGCATCTGAGGGGACACTTGCGACGTCTGAGCTTCTCCGCCTCCCTAATTGTAGAAGGTGCCTCTCGCAACCCACATAGAGTGTTCTCGGTTAGGCGCCTCGGGCGTGGTATTTGTCGTTGTAGTGGCACGCACATATCAGCTTCGGGTTGGCACAGCGACATGGGATCATAGGAACTTCCTATGTTCACGACCTCCTCATTGCCCTCTCATGTTGCATCTCATTGGCGGAGGTCGTCATTTTGCTTTCGTTCAGATCGTCAATTTGTGCCTCCAAATGAAAGATTCGGTTCCACAATACATCCAGTACCGCGCAATGTGTCGTTCATGGGAGGATCGATCCGGTGGTGAAGTTGCATTTCGCCATCTGCTACAAGGGACGGTTAGTATGGACGATGTATTACGATAACATAAACAAAACTACTTACCCCAGTATGGGCATCGGAAAAGCCGTCCACCATCGAAAGGGCCGTCTATGGCACGTGACGCGATAAGCGTCCTCCCGTGTCGCATTTCGGCCACTTAGGTTGAACAACGCTTGTTGGGCATCAGCAGGTGGTTAGGGCCGAAGTCCTCCATCCTTCGGGAGAAGGTCCCGCCGGTGAACCGGTTGGGTGGTCACTGGGCATCTGCCATCGTATATTCTTGTAAAGCGGAGAAGGTTCTTCCTCCTACGGTTTGAAGGGTCGAGTGGTCGTAATTCGAGCGTGGGCGTGCATTTTATAGGCCGCGAGGGGAGACTAACAAAGCGGGCGGCTTTGTGCGATGATAAGACCAAAGGAGCGACTTTCTGCAGTGACAAGACCACACGGGCAGCTTTGTAAACCGAGAAGACCACACGGGCACTTTACGCGATGATAAGACCGAAGGAGACAGCTTTCTTGTGATGACAAGACTACGGGCCAGCTTTGCGCGATGATAAGACCGAGCGAGACACTTTTGCGCGATTTAGGGTTTAGGTTTAGGGTTAGGCTTTTGATTGACTTGACAACCACGACCATCTCGCCCGACTTTTAAGACCGAAAAGACAAGACTACAGTAAAGAAAGGCGTGAAAACACTCATCTCGCTTGACTTTTCGAGACCGATAAGACAGCACTCCGCAAAGCAAGCCATGACTTCTCACTGCAAAGTAAGACGTGACAACACTATGCCTCGCCAGCTTTTCAGACCGACTTAACAACACTCTACCTCCCTCAGCTTTTCAGAATTAAAAAACAAGACTCTCTACTCTGCATGAAATTAACCACATCATGCCAACCATGGAGCTTATAAAAGAGGGTTGAACCAAACCCAACTCTCCACAACACATACCCAGCTATGGACTCTTCGGCAAACTTCTACGTGAGGTTGTTCAAGAAGCAAAAGTATGCCTCTTCTCTTTGGAATCCCGAAATAACCATTCGCACCGACATTGAATCCTCCATGTTTTAGGCCATCTTCATAATCACAATGGCGTCCTCGGCCCTTCACTCATATTACGTGTAAGCTTCATAAAGTGCGACATCGACTACGTGCCTACATACGCATATACGTTCGAGCGACTTCATCGTGATATCACTTACCTTTGTATTTACATATCATTCTTGTCTCAATCGTCCTCACAAAATTCAGCGAAATTTACCGCGACTACAACAATATACAACGATCACAAAATGTTATTGCGAGTCGACAAATTTCGTACCCATGATATTCTCTGAAAATAACAAGCAGAGCAACCAACATCGTGACAACACTATTATTTTCAAAATAAATAACATGGATTTGCTAAATTTAATTAACCTACAAAATGTAATATTCATTACAACTCAATTAAACAATAATTAATAATTAAAAGGCAAAAAGGCTCACAATAGCCATAGGGTTGGGCGATGGTTCGATCGCCATAGGGTTGGGCGATTAGCTCTGTCGCCTTGGCTATTAAGGCGAAAACCGATCGCCCAACCCTATGGCGACTGGAACCAGTCGCCCAACCCTATGGCGACAGGACTGAAATCGCCCAACGATTGGGCGACAGACGTATATTTTTGTAAAAAAAAATATCGCTGGAATATTTTTGATATTTCGAATAAAAAATAGATTATTTTAAAAAAAATTCCAATTTTGACCCTACATGTATCCTTGGTCGTGGAGGGCATGGCATAGTATACAAAGGCATCTTATCTGACCAACGTGTGGTGACCATAAAGAGGTCTAAGGTCATTAAGCAAGATGAGATCGATCAGTTCATAAATGAGGTCGCCATCCTTTCACAAATAAACCATAGAAATATTGTAAATCTTTTTGGATGTTGCACAGAAGCGAGGTACCGCTATTGGTCTATGACTTTGTTCCTAACGGTTCACTACTTCACATTCTTCACTCTGGTTCAAGTAGTAGTTCCTCTTTGTCTTGGGATGACTACTTAAGAATTGCCGTGGAAACCGCAGAGCTCTCTTATCTCCACTCCTCGGCTTCAATTTGGGTCTTCCATCGTGATGTGAAGTCATCTAATATACTCCTAGATGCAAACTACACGACCAAAGTTTGGACTTTGGTGCTTCTAGATTAGTTCTTTGTTGATCAAACTCATGTTGTTACTAATGTTCAAGGCACATTTGGATACTTGGATCAGTATTACCAAAGCGGGCGCTAAGCGAGAAGAAGCGATGTGTACGATTTTGGTGTGGTACTTAATGGAACTACTTCTCGAAGGAGTCTATTTTTACAACCGAGTCTGGCTCAAACGAGAACTTGTCCAATTTCTTTCTTTGAATGAAAGAGAGGCGATTAGAGATGTAGTTCATGCTCAAGTTCGTGAAGAAGCAACCGAGGAAGAGATTAATAAGATTGTCGCTTGCAGAGATGTGCTTGAGGCTGCGTGGCGAAGAAAGACCTACTATGAAGGAAGTGGAGATGACATTGCGTTACGGAGAACAAAAAAGTCAAATTTGTGCCAAGGAAATGATGAAGAGATGCAACAAATGCAATGCACGGAGCTGAAATTTGAAGCTATGTTATGGTCCGATACGGAAGCAATAGAATAGCTGAGGGGATTTGGGACGGATTGGAGAAGAGGGATTGAGGACGGAAGGAGGAAGTAGTTTTCAGATGGGAAATAGTGTTTATTCTTACAATTCGTTACCCTTTGCGGCACTTGAGCCAAGCTATATAAAGGAGTTTTACGTAACTATTACACTATTGTTCTGATCGGCCCAACAAGTCAAGCGGCCCATTCTTCCTCGGAAAAGCGAGTATTAGGCTTCTGATCATACACTGTTTCCTTTGGTATAACCTCCGTGTAGAGTTTCCACGGTGTGACATTACCCCTCCTCGGTTCGGCTTGTCCCCAAGTGGTGAGTCGAATAGCGATCCTGCAGTCATCAAATCTTCGGATATTTGTCGGCGAGAGCGGACCACTGAACTTGGACTTGTGTGGTTGAGGTGGCTCCTTTATCACCTGATCGATGTGAAGCACTTTGAGTGGGATTTGTTTATCTTCCTCGAATCGGGAGCTCAGTTATTACACAGGCGAGGGTGAAGCGCCTTCCGAGTGGGATCGTGAATTACGGATGAATTGATGATGAAGCCCGTGAAGAAGAGTTTATAAGCTCTTGGGCCAATCTTCTTCTCCACAGAAGGGACCGAAAAACGGAATGCTAACTTATGATTAGCTCGGCGCAGCAGATCTCGAATGTATGGTTGAAGCTTCATATAAACCCAATCTCCCTCTGAAATGACCTCTCTGTTCTTTTCTTATCTGCTTGATTTTTCATATGTTGACTCGCCCGGTTAAGATGTTGTTTCAGCAATTCAGTCATAAGTTTTCTCTCCTTCAACCATTCCGACAGTTCCTGATTCTGGCAAACAGCAGTGGTTTTAATCCCAAAGTGTCTTGGACTGTAGCCATACAAAACCTCAAAAGGAGTCTTGCCAAGAGTCGAGTGTAGCGCAGTATTGTACCAATACTCTACAAGTGCTAACCAACTTGTCCACTTATTCGGACATGCATGAACGAAACAGTGTAAGTATGCTTCCACGCATTGATTAACAGCGTTGGCTTTGCCGTCGGTCTGTGGGTGGTAGGCGGAGCTCATTCTCAATTGCGTCTGAAATTGCTCGAAACAATCCTTTCCCTGGTGGTGGTGAAGACCACGGTCCCGATCGGAAATAATTGAGAGGTAATCCATGCAACTTGAATATATGTTGCATAAACAATGAGCTACGAAAAGCGATAAAGGGATCGCCATGGCTATGAAATGGCCATATTCTTGAACTTGTCGACCACCTCCATAATGCAATTGAATCCTGCCGAACGCGGTAGCCCCTCGATGAAATCCATCGATATAATCTGCCAGGCATGGTCTGGAACGGGTAGTGGTTGTAAGAGTCCGGGGTATTGTACATGTTCTGATTTGGCCTGCTTGCATATTGCACACTGGTCCACAAACCCTTTCACATCTTGTTTAAGCCTCGGCCAAGCAAACAACTTCCTGATTCTGTGATAGGTTGCTTGAACCCCAGAATGGCCCCCAATAGCACTGGAATGCAGTGACTGAAGTATGTTTTGTTTTACCGTGGCATTGTTTCCAACCCAAACTCTATCTCCCAATTTAAGAATTCCATTGCTCAACTGAAACTTAGATGTTCCACTCCCTGACACCATCAGATCCTTCAACAACTTACAGGATTGCAGATCACTCTGGTACCCACTGGCTATGGCCTCCATCCAATCGGGTATCACCGTGGAAATCGCAGTGATTTCCCCATTGTCCCCCTTTTCTCTTCTTGACAGAGCGTCTGCGGCTCTATTAGTTGTTCCCACCTTGTACACAATTCGGTACCTCAACCCAAGTAGCTTGGTCATAATTTTCTGTTGCCATATTGTTGATAATCTCTGATCTCCCAGATGAACGAGACTTCGTTGGTCTGTCCGGATGACAAATTCTTCTGTTTGTAAGTAGGCTCGCCAGTGTTCTACTGCAAGCAAAATTGCTAATCCTTCCTTTTCATAGGTTGAAAGTCCTTGTGATCGGGGTCCAAGGGCCTTGCTCAAATAGGCCACTGGATGCTTATTTTGCATAAGCACCGCCCCTATTCCCTTGTCTGATGCATCAGTCTCTATCTCAAATTCCTGAGTGAAGTTAGGCAATGCTAGAACGGGTGCTGAGATCAGGGCTCTTTGCAAGGCCCTGAAGGAAGTCTCCCTGTCCTTAGTCCATGAAAAGCGTGTTCTTCTGGCGATTCGATGAGGGGTCGACTTATCACGCCAAAGTCTTTGACAAACCTCCGATAATACCCGGCTAGACGCAAGAATCCTCAAACTTGTTTGACGTTCACAGTCTTGGCGATTCGAGCTTCTGAAATATTTTTCGGGTCTATTGCTACTCCCGCGTGACTGATAATATGTCCCAAGTAAGTCAATTGTCTTTGAGCAAAAGCACATTTGGAAAGCTTGATTTTCAACTTATGTTTGGTTAATACTTCCAGCACTTGCCGCAACTTTGTTTCATGGTCTTCCAAGGTTTGACTGTAGACAAGAATATCATCTATAAAGACTAAGACTCCTCTCCTCAACATATGCCCCAAGATGGTGTTCATTAACCCTTGGAAGGTCGCCGGTGCGTTTGTCAGCCCGTAGGGCATCACCTTGAACTCATAATGACCGTGATGTGTCTTGAAGGCAGTTTTGTATTCATCTTCCTTGACCATACGAATCTGATGGTAGCCGGCTCGTAAATCTAAGCTGGAGAACCATTGTGAATCGATAGTTCGTCCAACAATTCCTCAATAATAGGCAAGGGATACGGTTCTTCATTGTGATTGCATTGATTGGCGATAATCTATCTGAACCTTGAGTCTTGTCCTTCTTTGGTACAAGTAATCTTGGTGAGGCTAACGGATTTGGCGCTAATTTGAATGGTTCCTTGTCTGATCATTTCTGACACTTGTCGCTCAATCTCGTCTTTCTGCGCTGGTCGGTACCGATACGGCCGCAAGTTCATAGGTTGAGCCCTTGGCAACAAAGGGATAGAGTGGTCAAATTCTCATTTGTGGCGGTAGGCCTTGTGGTTCTTGGAAGAGTTCAGCAAATTCGGACAAGAGATGGTGAATAGTTTCAGGACAATCTTGATAGTGGCGCATTCAAAGAGTTGACTCGATTGATTGATTCCCGACTTGGTATCGACAACACACAAGGGGGCAACCATTTTATCACCCCGGAGTAAGATGTGCTTTCCTCGGTGCAAAAAGGATAGTGCCTTCTTCTGCCAATGTATGGTCATCGGACTATTCAGTTCCAACCAATCCATTCCTATTATCAGGTCATAGCAGCCTAATGCTAACACCCTCAACGTTGTTCGGAACTCCACTCCTTGGACTTGCCATTGGCAGTCGGGTATTTCTCTTCCACATCTTAGCATTCCCCCATCAGCCACTCGGACTGTTAATACCCTGGATGAGTTTTGTTCACCTGCGAGCTTAGCTGCTATAGCCTCCCAAACAAAGCTATGAGTACTTCCCGAATCAATTAAAATACTCACTTCCACTCCCTGAACCTTGCCATGAAGTATAACTGTTTTGGGTGTTTGATTACTCGATCGGCTGTTGAAATAGCTAACACTTCTTCCTCTGATTACTTCCTATTTACGAAAAGACATACGAATTTGGGCTTTGAACTAATTCCCTGACTCTTGGACCACATGATTTGAGCTGTTGGACCTAGCGATGGTCACGATTCCACTTTTCACCACATGTATGACCACGATCCTTTTGCTCTCGGTATGCTCTAAGGGCAAGCTTTCTCATCAAACCCATTGTACGCGCACCTTCCATTCCCCTTACATCTTGATTCTATTTCGATAAAGGCATTTGATCTTCCGGTGGCGTTTGTAGCAGCATAGCCATCGAGATTGTGGTCGCCACTCGAGTGAAACTCCGGACGGCGCATCTCCCGGACGCATTGTTTCAAGCACTTCTTCACGAAGACAAGCAAGAAGCTGCAGAGTCAAGTCCTTCGGTTGATGCAAAAGCGATCTTTGCTCTAATGTCATTGCGTAATCCATCGTGAACTGGGTGACAAAGAACATTGGGTCCCAAGAATGATGAGCAATAAGATTATGCATACAAGCATTGAATCTCTCGACAAACTCTGCAGCGGTGCCGTTCTGTTTTAACCGATTGAAAAGACGAAGTTCTTTCTTTGGAATTCTTCGACCAAAAGCGAACACAAAGCGCATCGACAAACTCATCCCATCTCGAATATCTAGTGTGAGCTTGGGTCGATTGTAACCACAAAACCGCATTCCCCACAAAATACATAGAGGCTACACTAACCCATATATCTGACCGGGTCTCACAAACTCGGAAATACACCTCACATTTCAACCTCCATGCTCGAGGATTCTCACCATCAAATTGGGGGAATTCAAGTTTAGGGGGCGCAGGATGATGATACCCTCCCGTATTTCTATAGCATGAATCACCAGCATCTTGAGGGGGCAAGGGTAAATGATGTAGACCATTCATACCGCTGCTGGGATGTGACTCGGTTGTAGGGTTGCCCATGGTTTTTCCTCGGTTTTGCATCGATCCATCTTGCCCATTCGACCCTTGTTGTAATCACCTTCATCCTTAACCTCTTTGTTCTTCAAGTGTTGCAGGCGGAAGAAGGAGGCAATCCGTTTGCCTTAGAGCTTGCGTTGGATTCACGGGCCATCTGGTGAATTGTTCCGCATAACACCATGACTTCCCCACGAGATCTTCAACCGCTGAAATCATGGTCGGTTTCCATTCCTTCAACTCGAACCGCGAGTTTGATTTCTGCTGTTGAATCAACCAACGTCTGAATCGAGATGCTCTGCGCTTGGATCACGGGTGGCGCCACCATCTCTTGCTCCATCGCCGAGTTTTCTCCTGAGCTCGCGTGTGGTACTTGGCCTTCTCCGGCGTCTTGCGATCGCCGAGGATCGCTTGCTCTGATACCAGTTGTTATGGTCCGATACGGAAGCAATAGAATAGCTGAGGGGAGTTGGGACGGATTGGAGAAGAGGGATTGAGGACGGAAGGAGGAAGTAGTTTTCAGATGGGAAATAGTGTTTGTTCTTACAATTCGTTACCCTTTGCGGCACGCAAGCCAAGCTATATAAAGGAGTTTTACGTAACTATTACACTATTGTTCCTGGTCGGCCCAACAAGTCAAGCGGCCCATTCTTCCTCAGGAAAACGAGTATTAGGCTTCCTGATCCTTCTGCCTGTTTCCTTTGGTATAACCTCCCGCGTAGAGTTTCCACCAGCTGTGACAAGCTAGTTGCCAGCCGTTGCCTATTGACATTGGCGACAAAGCTAGTTTAGCACCTCAACACAGCCAAAGATGTTACAACTTGGAGCGTGAGTTCATATCATCTGCTGAGCTACCACGCTAACTTTATGAGTTCATCGACTTCTCAGTGCTGGTATCAGTTCTTACTATATACTATACTGCGCTTGTTGACTAATATTGGACTTATTATTCTCAAATGTTATTGTACTGATCATTCATGAGATTCACACTATGCCTCGATCTACTTCTATGACGAAGAATAAATTTTGTGGCTCGTTCTTGTTATCGCAACATACTTCTACTTTTATAAGCGTATTTGCTTGTTAATTGGTTGAAAAATGGTACTGAAATGCTATCTCTAATAAACCAAGTCACGCTAACATTGCTTCTGCCTGTCAGAAGTGTCATGTATGGGTTACCTCAAGTCACTAGTCTATTATATCATTTACTGGAAAAGGATACGACTAAGCTAACTTGCTCAAATACAACCAATCACTATTTATTTTTTTCGTGTTCGAAAAATAACAAAAATAATAATCAAGCATGTATGCTCAACTATATGTTTTTAATTTTACAGTTTTAGAAGTGAACTGCAGATGGCGTTTAACGGACTTGTAAAGCAGGAAGGGACAAATTTTTTTGGAAGATAATTAGTTCAGAATTTTTTCAGAACAACCTAAATTAGTTTGGCAATTTTAATCTTGATGTTTAGTATTGGGAGCTATACATTATTGTTAATGAGAAATCAGCTATGGTTACAAATATTTGGGATGACATAAACCTTAAGTGCACCTTTAGAAGGTTTTAGTGACAGGCTTATGAACATGTGGCTAGAAGTACTTCAAATAGCCAGCAGTGTTTGCCTATTAGCAAGAGGATAGGAAATTCGAAATTAGAATGACAAAGAACATACTCTAATTTGAAATTTTGCATCTTCAGGATTGTATACCACTCACACTTCATATGCAGTGATTAATTACTCCCTCTGTTCCGCCATCAGGAGTTCATATATTTTTACCGCTACTTCCTAATAATAAGCTTCTTATATATGACAATCTGATTAAGAGGCAGCAGATAGATGATACTACCTGTCTTTTCTGCAAAGAGCAAGAATCTTTTACACATCTGTTACTTTATATTATTAATTTGTTCGACAAAGATCTGGGCATGATTTTGAGTCAGTAGTTCGTGAACCCCCGCCGCCACTACTTATATCCTATAGCTCATAAACATGAGTAATAAACTTAGAACCCCTAACGGGTCTTCTAGCATTTGCATATAATCACCCATGTATAGCTCAATAGTTCTATGGCTCAATACGTGAGCTTTTACACTAGATTACACAACCAATTTTGGACACATCAAAATTGTCATATGTCGTAACCTCTGGACCGCACCTCCATAGCTCTAACACGCATCATCCATCTTTGATCTCTATGCGCCTCAACTTAAGCTCGAACTTTCCTCCAGCATCCTTGACCCTCTGGACCATGACTTCGCACCAAGCCATCTCCCGGTCACCGCCGTAGACCACGATCGCCTCCGAGTTACCCTGCACATGCAAAGACCAAAACACCATCTTTTCCGGACACAAGTTATTTCCAACTTGACCGACATAAGTCCACACATATCACACGCATCAAATAACATCAGTACCCAACATTGTCAATTATTCATCAACTAAAATATACTGACAAAGCCACATGGTTTAACAATCTCCCCCTTGATGAATACATTGACATCACTTCAAAATCGAGAGTTGAATTTTTGAAAGAAAAGAAATTTGCGAAAAGAAAGTTTCAAAGCTGCAAAGCAAACACTTCAAAACCATAGCTGAAAAACTCTCCCTCAACACAAGAAGCTGAAAAACTCCCCCTCAACACAAGGGAAGCAAATTTCTCTTCAACTAAAATATACTGACAAAGCCACATGGTTTAACAATCTCCCCCTTGATGAATACATTGACATCACTTCAAAATCGAGAGTTGAATTTTTGAAAGAAAAGAAATTTGCGAAAAGAAAGTTTCAAAGCTGCAAAGCAAACACTTCAAAACCACAGCTGAAAAACTCTCCCTCAACACAAGAAGCTGAAAAACTCCCCCTCAACACAAGGGAAGCAAATTTCTCTTCTTTTTTTTTCAATTTCTCCCATTTTTCTCCCCCTTTGGCAATGTAATCATCAAAAACTTCAGAGAAAGAATAATTCTAAGAAACAGGAGCAAGGGGAGTAGAAATCAAGAAACTTTGTAGATTATCCAAGTCACTTCGCATTGATTTAATAAATTAACCAAGCCATTTTTTAGTAGAGCTATCTGAATCATATAAAGTCATATACCATATAGCAATGTCAAAACAAGTCTTTAGAATGATTAAGCAATTTAAATTAATGACAAATATCTCAACAATGACCAAACTGATTATAAGGAGCACAATGAAATATCACAATGAAAAGTCAATGCCTAAAAGTGAAGCAAACTTTAAATCTAGACGAGCTAGCAGTCTTATGTAACAACTTATTGCTCCACACTCAATTCTTAAGCATGTGGCATGCTTGTAGCATACTTCTTTTCAATGGTGGCATGCTTGAAGCATACTCTTTTCATTTGAGCACTTTTTTGTGTTTTTGTTTTTTCTTTTTATATATATATATATATATATATATATATATATATATAGGAAAAATACTTTCTACTCCGGTGTAGTTACTCCCACTTTTGATATACCACCTAAAAGAACTTGACATACTCCTTTATCACTTTGGGTATACTCATATACTAATTATAAGATACTCCAAAGTGAACCATATGAAAAAATTGCAAGAGAGTCTATAGTTTTTAGCATATTTTGTAAATACCTTCATATTCGCACATAAAAAGGAGTATGTCACATAAAAAGGAGTATGTCTAAAAAATTGTACATACCACCCCCGAAAAGGTGTGAAGGAAAAAGGCTTCCTATATATATATATATAATGCTTGAAGCATACACCTTTGTTTTTGTTTTTGTTTTTTTTTCTTTTATATATATGTATGGCATGCTTGAAGCATACAACTTTTCAATTGTCTCTTTCGCATTTTTTTTTTGTTTTATAAAACATGCCAAAATGAGTGAACATAAAAAGATTGCAATAAGAACCATACGAGCCTCAAATCCAAGATTTAAAACAAGACTCACATTCAAACTAATCCTTTTCGATGAATATCGCAAAGTACTAACTATAATCAATCTAGTCAGAGTATACTGCCATGTCATGCTTTAGTTTAAATGTGGCAAAGTAATTATAACCAGTCATGATCAAAGCCACACAACACACGAGTAAAAATGATAATGAGAGCTCTACACCACATTTGATTTCAACGGCTTGGACTTGATGAATTGTTTGACAAGTATAATAAACAAAGCTTACGAAGTTTTGAACAACAAGCTCCCTCTCAGAATAATCCCGTTAGATGACACACCCAACTCACTCTGCGAGATAAGATCTAGAAATCCAGTGCTGAGATACACGATATGGAGGAACAGCAACAAAACTAGAACGAGAACCACGTCTTGGCGTGTGCGTCGAAGCAGAATTATGAGAATTAAATCCCAAACTAGTACGTGAAGCAGATTTAAAGCCATCATGAAAGTCCTCTAAAAACCTAGCTTTTGCATTAGTTCTAGGGACAACAAAAGATGTTGCACGTTTTTGTCTTAAGGCATTCAATTTTTTCTTTTTCTCTTTCTTAACATGCCTAAAGCAAAATTCATGCAAGTGCCTATCTCTACCACAATAGGCGCAATGAAATTTAACATAGTTAGAATTCTTTTGAGATGATGAGCTAGCATCTACAACATTAGTAGAAGAGCTTTGCACAAAACCAGCAGATTTAAACATAGTTTTATGAGGCTCACTTTTTGTTTCAATTAGCCCACTTCCAATGACCTTAACTATCTTAGGTGGATTATTATTGGCATAATTATTAGTATTAAATCCTAGACCAGTATTTTTGACACTCAGTTTTGACTTGTCTAGAATCATATTCAAAATTTTCTTGCCAAAAGAAAATCTCTCTAAGGTGTCCTTAAGGTACACATTTTCTTTAGCTAAAGTGGGACATGTTGTGCATTTAACCGATTCATTGACAAGGTTCTTAGAAGTACTAGACTGAATCAATCTATCTTTTTCAGTAAAATCATTAAGTTGTCTAGTCAGTGCTTCTATCTTTGCGCTAAGCTTAGGACAATTAGTGCAAGAAAGTGTCTCATGATAAAGCATTTGTTTAATAGATTTTTTGAAAATAATTAAGTCTAGCTTCTAGCAATTCACAAGTAGAGCAAGTTTTAGATTGAACATTTGAAATACGTGACTCTAAACATGTAGGAGAACTAAACTTGAGCTTTTTAATTTTATTATTTGCAAGTTTTAACTTTTTATCACAAGAATCATGTGCTAATCTTAGTTCATCAAGTTTAGCAGTTACATCCGTAAGTTGTTCCAAGGTTGATGCATTAATTGTTCTAGCAGTCTCCAACTAAAAGTGTAAAACTTAACAAGACTCACAAGATTCATCATCAGGAATAGAAGCTCTAAGTCTATCAATTTCAAAAGTTAAGCTTTCAATGAGACAATTATTTTCTTTCAATTTCTTTTTTGTCTTTTTCAATTCAATAGCAAATTTAATCAAACCATCTTCAAGCTCATCATATGATGGTCTTACCTCATCGGGATCACTTGTCATAAATAAATAAATCGTTGTCGTTTCTTTCCATGAAGCACATGCCCGTGAAGTCGTCGTTGTTCTTCTTCTTACCTTTAGCATCATTATTATGCGTGGACATTGTCGTACATAACTCTCATATTCCACATCACTCGGATCAAGATGCTTGATAGCGAAAAAAACTTTTCAGCTAATTTCCGACGGAAATTGTCACCCTTGATGTTGTTGTTCTTGGATGGTCGACGATGGTAATTTTTGTCTTTCTTGATCATCTTTCCCTTGAGCTTGGGACACTCCATCTTAATGTGACCTGGCTCGCCACACTCATAGCACTTAATCGAACTTGACATGCCACCTCGCTTCTTCATCCTCATGTTGTTGAGTGCCTTATATGCCCATGAGGAGATCAACACCGAATCCTCTTCAGGGAGCTGTTCGAACTATTCCTCTGAAAAAGAAGACAAAGCAGACACAAGAAAAGAACTCGATGAAGCAGCTTACACGGGGTTAGTCACAAGAGCTAAAGATGAAGGTTTATCAATCTTAGATGGCGAAGCTTCCAACTTATAGGTTTTCAATCTAGAGAAAAGATCATCCATGGTTAAAGTATCTAGATCAATAGTTTAATTGATAGTTGTGACAACCATCAACCACTCAGAACCTAAAGATTTCAAAATTTTAGTTGCATTATCTTTATCAGTAGGAATAACATTAACACCACGTAAATTATTCAATATTTTTTCAAAACGAGCAAAAAGATCATCAATACCTTCACCAGGCTTCATAGCAAAATCAGAATATTCTTTTTGATAAAGATTTTATGCACTTTCTTAATTTTAGAGGTTCCTTCATAATAAACGCAAGGACATTTCCATATTAAGTGGGCGAGAATTAATATGAGCTACACGATCAAATTTTTTGCGAGAAATTCCTTGAAACAATAAGTTACGAGCTTGAACATTTAAATTAACATATGTTTTATTAGATTAGTAACAGGAACAGGAACCTCATAAGAACTAGAAACCTTATTCCAAACATCATTACCTTGAGTCTCAATATAAGCTTGCATATGACACTTCTAAAAATCAAAATCGGTACCATCTAGTATGGGCGACGATTCACATACCTCTCTAACGCCATAGCAACCTTGCTCTGATACCACTTGTAGGATCGTTAATGGCAATTAGAGGGGAGTGAATGATTGTGGAAGGTTTTTCTTTTGTTTCAGCTTGCAAAAATCACTGATACCAATTTTCACCACAACTGAAGATAAATCACATGCTCAACAGAACCTCTCGGCAAGACCTGGATGCTTGTTGAAGGCACAGCAACAGAGATGATTGTATATGTGTGTATGTAAACTGGAACTCACTAAAGATGCATGCGTGTGCAGTAGTACTTGATTGATCACAAGCACTAATCCCTCAAAGTCTGTACATGCAGCCAACTATGCAAGCATCAAAGCACATGATGAAAAATCAAGCCGCACCATGCCCTCACGTAATGCACAGCCGCCACTAGCTATCAACTAATCCGAAAAACTCAAGCAGCATTAAACAGCTGCATGCACAGCTCCTCTATCGAAAAGATCAAGCGCCGCTAGCAACTCACGTCTAGATTAGATCTCGCTCCGGAGGATGGACGCCCGGCTGAATCAACACTCGCCCAAATCAATGCACAGAAGAATATCTCGCTAGCACACACGTGATGAAAAGCACCGGCCGCCGAAGCCAACAAGTCTCTCAATTTGTTCTCGGTTCTCACGCAAAAGCCTTGGCCACCAAAAGCAATCTTGTTAACTCAATGCATGTACAAAAAGTCAAGATCACCGAGCCACATCAAAATCTCACGTACTAATCCACGTGAGCATAGTCCTAGCACATCACCTCCTACAGAGTCTCTCTTGCCGAGATTACCTCCAGCCGTAATCACCTTTTCTATGCAGCCACCACAAGACCTTCTTGATTCCCTGGCGCCACACCTTCTTTCTTCAAAGCAGGCCCCTTCGTGAACCGCCACCGCCACTACTTATATCCTATAGCTCATACACGTGAGCAATAACCTAGAATCCCTAACGGGCCTTCTAGCGTTTGCACATAATGATCCACGTATAGCCCAATAGTCCTAGGGCCCAATACGTGGGCTTTTACACCAGATTACACAACCAATTTTGGACACCTCAAAATTGTCACATGTCGTAGCCTCCGGACCGCACCTCCATAGCTCCAACACGCATCATCCATCTTTGATCTCCACGCGTCCCAACTTGAGCTTCACCGTCTCCTCCAGCATCCTTGACCCTCTAGACTATGACTTCGCACCAAGCTAGCTCCCAGTCACCGCCATAGACCACAATCGCCTCTGAGTTACCCTGCACATGCAAAAACCAAAACACTATCTTTTCCCGGCACAAGTTCTTTCCAACTTAACAGACATAAGTCCATACACACCACACGCGTCAAATAACATCAGTACCCAATATTGTCAATTATTCATCAACTAAAATATACTAGACCTAGCCACATGATCTAACATTTTGATCTACACATGCATGGAGAAACAAAAAAGACATATGATGAGACGAGAATAAGGGAAAAAAAGAAAAAGAAAAAAAAAAAAGCTCTTGTTTTTACATTTAGCCTCATGTAAGTCATTTTTCCAGTTGAATTTTCGCAGGATAGTGATTATATCATGACTACCGGTATATGGTCCCAAATTGAAATTTCAACTAATCCATTCAGTCAATTTATGGGGCAATTCAGAACTACACACGCTGTATGCATAAGAGAAGCAAGAGCCTTTTTTATTTTTTAATCATTTTTTAAAAATTATTTTAAAGATAGATTCTTTGTAACTTTATTTTCAATTCTGACCTCTTTGGTCAAGCTATAATCCGTGACGTGATCAAACTGTGCTGTCACGCCACTAACCACTTTGAACGTGTCCGTTTTTTGGCTAAATCCTGTCACGCCAAGAAGAGTGGCATAATGACATAGTTTGGTCACACCACGGGTCATGGTGTGACGGAGAATCGAAATTGTAAATAAAGTTAAGAAAAGTCTAACTTTAAAATAAATTTAAAAAATTAAATAATAAAAAGAATTGAGTGGCAATTAGTAATTGAATGCAACCCCTAAGCTGAATAGAACATTTTTATTAATTAACCTTTTTAAAATTTTATTTTAAAGTTAACCCCGGTGCACTTTATTTTCAAATCTGACCTCTTTGGTTACACCATACCTATGACATGACAAAATAATGCTGTCACGTTACAAGATAAGTCCATAAAATAATGCGTTTGGTCACGCCCTTTGGTGCGTGGCGTGACCAAACAAAACTATCACGCCACCACCCATGGCGTGACAAAATATATTGTCATGCTAGGGTATTTTGTCACGCCATGGGTAATAACGTGTTTCAACAATGGATTTGAAAATAAAGTCGTCGAGTTAACTTTAAAATAAAATTTTAAAAAGTTATTTAATAAAAAAATTCAAGCGCATACAAGTGTTCCTATTACTCCAGAAATGAAAAACCACAAAATACTACATTGGAGGTGTGGCAAAGATACCTATGGGGTTTGCATGGGCGTGGTTAGGCAAGGTGAGGACATCCTGACATTTCATTGCACATTTGTGACTCTGGTGACATGAGAACCCGACGGTGAGATGAGATCTGGTCGAGGTAGCGAGAGGATCCTGCAGTCGTGGCGAGTGGAGCGAATTGAGACTGGGAAAAGGTGATTAGGTGAATGGCGGCCGGAGTGTGGTGGTGCGGCGGGGAAACCTATGGTTCTGACCGGAGGCAAACCAAACCGCAAATCCGAGGTCAGGACTTCGATTGTGGCAATAGGACAACTTTAGACGCGATTGCGCGCCGATGGAAGCGGCGGTGGCAGCTCGGAGAGAATGCGGCGAGTTAGGGAAAGGAGACGTGCGGTCAGGCGCGGTGAGGCGGTGGTGGCGTGTCGGGACTGAGGAATTAGGATATGTTTGGTTTGAGATCTGATAGCTGTGTCTGAAAAAAAGTGGTGCCTGAGAGTAGCCTGAGAAGTAGATGATTTCTGCCTAATCAGGCAAGCTTAGAGATATAGTGTTTGGTTGATGATACGTGCCTGAAGATAAAAATAAAGGAGGGAGAAAGAGCTAAAAAGAGGAACCGTACAAAGTTGCCTGCCAGGCCTCTATTTTGAGCGCTTTGGTCACGAGCTCTTTTTCAAGCGATCTGTGAGCGATCAGCAGAAGCTTGCTTCGGGGCAGTATGCTCTCCTCGGTAGAAAGCAAACAAGCCCTTAATCCCCAGATTTAGAAAAAGACATCGGCGAGAACAAAAATGGAAATAATTGCAGACAATTGAGAGAAAGCAATGGGAAACGAAAGACTAATAAGGGCATCTATAATAGTTTTAGTTTGTTTCTTATTTTCTTATTAAGGGCATTTTCGACAGTAACCATCTTAGCTGTTTTTAAACTGTTATGTCACTTAAAAGTCTAGTTGGAGGAGAGATAATGTGCCATCTCTTATCTAAGAGATAAGCTGATCACGCAAACCATCGCAAATTATGAGTGTGTAAGAAGAGAAGTTGTGTTGAAAATGGATGATTGTATAGAAACTTGTTGGAGATGTTGTCTCTAAGGTTGTCTGTAAATAAGTTGGAGGCTTTAGCGACAACCTAAGAAACAAAACTGCTGTACATGCCCTAAGAGGCGAGAGAGTACTCAACCTAATAAAAAATAAACAAGCTTTCCAATAGATTGTTTCTTAAGCTTGTATCTAAGACTTTAATTGCTACAATTGTGCACGACCCACAAAACGAGTTTTTAGATAATAAGCAAGTCTCCAACAGAGTATTTCATTGTTTCTTGTGTCTGGGTATCAACAACTTGCTTGTTTTTTCGTTTAGTAACAAGTCCACCTTCTCTCCTCATCACCTCTTCTCCACACCACCTAAATGTTGATGTGTCTATCTCCTAGTAATAAGTGACATGGACTATTGTAGATGTAACGCCCGACCCGGGGCCACCAGAGAGGTCCTCCAGGATCTCCCGGAAAGTCCATCAGGACCTCCCAAGAGGTCCGGTAGGACCGCTTCGAGGATCTCGAGGTTAGCCGGGAGGTCGTGCGACCGCCTAGAGGTCTAGAGATCAAACCCGAAGAGGTCGTGGAGCAGGGGAGGACCGAAGGCCCCTCACGGTCGAGACCGGGGAGGTCGTGGAGGCCGAGGTCTCCTCAAGACCTTCCACGACGAGACAGGGGTGGTCGTGGAGGCCGAGGCTACCTAGGACCTCCACGACCGGACAGGGGTGGTCGTGGAGGCTGGATCACTCAAGGTCCCTGTGCAGCAGAGCTAGTCCTAAGGATCATCGGTTAGCTCACCACGGTAACAAAAGTGGTAACAATTCTTCAGCATAAGCTTTATTAATAATCAACAAAGTTGTTTACAAGGCAGCTTACAAGCCAACAAACCAAAATACAGTGGAAGATAAACAAGAAGGCCATCCGATACACCACAAGCAATCGGCTGGAGGGCGCATACTAGTCGTCTAGGACCACTTAGTCCACTGCACAACTCATCTTAAGGCTTTCTTCTGCTCAAAAGATTATTTCAAGCAAGAGTGAGCACAACAATCGTGCTCATAAGTTACACTGTCAAATAACATAATGACATGCATAAATGGATATCTCAAAGGAAGGCATAATATGGTTGATTTGCATAAAGCCAAGTTTATTTCAAATACCAGTACTAAGTTCTAAGGCAGTTATACAATAACTAAAATTCATTTTTCTCAAATCAGTTTTACAGTTTGGATAACATTCATCACAAGTGGTGAAGGATACCCTCCTGTCACAAGGCTCCCCGCCCAAAACCCATTTGGATAGAGATCCAAAACAGTTTAATAAAACTATTTTAAAGCCAAAACCAACATCTAACTTGGAGCAGCTTTGCTAGCATATCCTTAACCGTGGACTCGGCTATTCGAATAGATTTTTACTCTGTAGAGGTGTATAGCTTTACCCACATGAGATAATTAACTTATACTGTCCGCCCACACACTTCCAAAGGTATGTGACTAAGAGATTATCACAAGACCTTTACAATGCATCATTCCACCGTAGTCCCCCCTCGCTAAGGTTTCGCTTCCATTGGATACAAACTCGCCGGAAAAGCCCCCTCTTGCGCCAGGTGGGAATGCATAAAAGTAGGTCATGAGAGACACCCATACATCAACAGAGACAACCGCGATGGAACTCTGCAAATTAATTAGCCAGATCCACCCCACCCTGGACATGTGGTTGCACGGTGTGGCATGGCAAAATACACTCGAAGACCGATCCTTAACTAACCTAGGCGACTTCCACTGAACCCTGGGTCTAGTCTATAGAAATGGATCGATCCCATGCATGAACATGCACCCATCCAAACAACCAATTCGCCCAAGTCTAAGTCCATTTTCCTTATTTTTCTTTGTTTTTTAAAAACATTTGAAAATTACCATGACAACCCAATGTCATGGATTAAAACATTTTAGACAACATTGGTCAGTTGGCAGTAAGCCTTCCCAAAATAAGATTTTGGTCTAAGCATGTCTAAGCATACATTTTTGAAGAGATCCTGGTTCACACTATTGCATCAACCAGGTTTTATCTAGGGTGACAACAGAGTGGATTCAATATCAACATGGGCCATACAAAGGATCCGGCATAGCTATGAATTTAAACAGGTATTGAAATACTTAGCACAAATAAGCATGCAGTAATTTTGAAATAGAACTTAAATAATTTGAGATACTGGGCACAACATGATCAAGAGTGTAACTTGCCTGGACCAAAAGCTTAAGGATCTACTCTTTTACTAAGCTCTGACTTCCCGAAGACGTCGTGATCTACACGAGAACAAAGCAAAGCAAATAAAGATCGAATAAGATCCAAATAAACTCCAAAGTAACCGAATAAGAACTAAACAACAAGAATAGAACTAAAAGAACTAGAAAAGGGCTCTCAGGAGGAGGTCCAACAGGTTGAAGAGAGGTCCAATGGGTTGGAGGAGGTCCTCTAGAGAGGGTGGTCTTTGCGAAAGGCCAAAGAGGGTGGTCTTTTGCAAAGAGGCCAGCAAAGGCCAGGGGGTGGTCTTTGCAAAAGATTAAAGCAAGTGGTCTTTGCAAGAGACCAGGAGGGCGGCAAAGACCAAGGAGGTGGTCTATGCAAAAGACCAGGGAGGTGGTCCTTGTGCACAGACCGAGAGGGTGATCTTTGCGAAAAGAACACGCGATAGTTCTGTGGGGGATACGACTACACGGTGCAGTCGTAGAAATAAAAGAAAGAACAAGGTACAAAGGAACTTACCAAGGCCGAGAACGAGTTTGAGGACAAGATGAAGGAGTGTGGAAATACGGTGATGAGAGGGGCTGCTCAAGCTGTTTATAACGAGAGTCACTGAAAGCCTTAGAGACGGAAGAGTCAAAGGTATGTAGGAATCAGGGCAGGTGTCACAACCGATCTGGTGAAGGACAACAGATCAAGACATGCTGAGCAATAAGGGAACAGGGAGAGAGAGCAAGGTGCCACGCAAGTGACCGCATTTAATGTGACACAACCAGCATTGAATGCACAAGGGGCTTATGTGGCGGAGAAAAAACAAAGATGGCGGGGTGACATGTGGAGCCGGTCAAGTGAAGCAGTCTGGTCAAGAAGGAGTAGTCACGACCCAAGGGAGGTCATGACCCTTGAGGTGGTCTTTACAAAAGACCACATGGGGTGGTCTCGCAAGGAGACAGCAGAAGTGGTCTTTGCAAAAACCATAGAAGAGTACGCGCTGGGCAGGGAGGTCCCTCGAGATCAAGGGAGATCATTGAGGTCGAAAAGCTAAGAGGTCCAAGGGACAAGGAGATCTAAAGGATAAAGAGTCCTGTGAGACGAGGATGTCTTGACCCACAAGGTGGTCTTTACAAAAGACCGGAGGTCGGGAGGACAAAGAGGTCTGAGGAAATCCATAAAGGTGGTCTTCACAAATAGACCACAAGGTCTGAAGGAAGGAGGTCGAAAGGAGCAAAGGAAAGCGCTGATGAAAGCAGCCGTCGGTTCAGATCGGGTGGCTCAAAAGGATGGGGCGTTCGGACTAGCCAAGATGTGCCACAAGATCGAGTAGTCAATGCAAATTGGGTAGTTCCAAGCAGGCGCTGAGCTGAGCAGCATGAGGAGGTCTTAGACTGGAAGGAGGTCTAAGCCACGGGGAGGTCTGGGCTCTCAGATCCAAACGAAGGGAGGTTTGGACCATCAGATCCAAATGAAGGGAGGTCCAAACTGAGGGGTTCCAACGGAGGAGATCCACATAAAGTGGTCCAAAGGAGGTCTTGATGGCCAGGATGAACTCAAAGGAGATCCGGACGGCCAAGAGGAGACCGAGGAGGTCTCAACGATCAAGACCAACACGGGGGAGGTCTCAACAGTCAAGATGGAGCCAAAGGGAGATTTCGACGGTCAAGACCAACACGGGGGAGGTCTCAACGGTCAAGATGAAAGCAAGGGAGATCTTGACGGTCAAGACCAACAGGGGAGGTCTCAGCGGTCCATATGGAGCCAAAGGAGGTCTTGGCGGTCGGGATGAACCCGAGGAGGTCTGACGGCCAAGATGAAATCAAAGGGAGATGGAACAACAGAGAGGAAAGGCGCGGGAGAGTGGGGCTGCCAGATTACAATCGGACGGAGCAAAGCGATGAGGATGTTCGGACCAGCCGAAAGTGCCAAAAAGATCGGATCGTCCAATACGGATCAGACGGTCCACAAGAGATGAAAGTCTGGAACAAGCGGGAGGTCCGAACGGACACGAGGGAGGTTCAAAAGAGGTTCAGATGGATACGGAGAGGTCCAAATGAACACGGGGAGGTCCAACTGAGCTTGAGGAAATTCAAATGAACACAAGGAAGTTCAAATGAAGGGGGAATTCAACCCTATTTTGAATCTCGGATTTCAATGGGCATTTGAAATACAAACCCGAGCTTAAAACACCTCGGGGGTGGTTGTGATCCAAAGGAGAGGTCAAAACCAAGAGAAGATTCAAACGGAGAAGGAGGTCTAGACCACAAGGAGGTCTAAACAGAGAAGGTGGTTTAGATCAAAAGGAGGCTTAACTCCAAAAAGAGATTCAAACCAACAAAGAGGTCTAAAGAGATTCAAACCAACAAAGAGGAGGTTTAGACACAAGGGAAGTCTAGATACAAGGGAGGTCTAGACACACAGGAGGGTTCTAGATACAAAGAGACCTGGACTCAAGGAGATGGTGGAACAAGAGGGAGGTCTGGCCACAAAGGAGATCTGGACACAAGGAGAGGTCCAAACTCAAGGAGGTCTGGACAGAAAGAGCTGGGCTAAGAGGAGAATAGAACTAACAAAGAAAAGGAGAGACTACTCCAGAGCTCGAACAACACCGAAAGAGCCAAGCTTTTGGGATTTAATTGAAGTTCGAATTAGTCATTTTAAACTCTCAAATTCTGAAAATCTCAGGTTAAGCTTTGAACTCTCATCAAAACCAAATGGTTCTTTTTATTTTGAAAAATTCAAAAAGGCTCAGAAAAACCTGGGTGTTATAAACCTACCCCCCCCCTTAAGGGAATCTCGTCCCTGAGATTCGGAGAGGCTAGAGAGAAAAGGGGTAGCAGCAAAGGGCTTCAATTGGGACTGGTCTTGAACAAGTGGCTTGGAGGTGCAAGGGTGGGTCTTAGGGTTCTTCTTACTAACTTGCTCTGGATCTTCTATCTTTTTCTCGTGATTCTTACCTTGCTGGTGGCAGGTAGCTAGGAAATTGAACTCCTTGGGGTTGGTCCTTCTATCGGCAAGGGCTTGCAACTTGAGTACTTTGGGATTGGTCCTGCTGAACTTTAGTTCCTAAGCTTCTTGAGATGCTCTAAGAGATGTATCCATGGTCCTCTCTTTCTCAGCTTGGTTGGAAGAAGCTTGATACTCAACACACTGCTGCTGGACTTTGGCTTGCTTCCGAACTAGCATACTTAGGAATCTTGCGGCTGGCTTTGCTTCCTTCTTTTGGGTGACCAGATTTCATTATCTACTGGGTGCTCCAGAAGGTTAAGGAAAGAGTCCAAGAGTAGGTAACAGTCAAAAAGACCAAAAGGGGATAGAGCAGAACCACACCCCACAAAGAACCAATCTGAAAAACTGCTCAAAAGAGCTCCACAACTTTAACGTTCTACGATCAGAACACTAAAGCGGCAAAGGGCTTCACGACACGGGAGGAGTCTAGGTAGTTTAAGCTATATGGTTGGGCTAGCAAGCGAGCTTGAGCCGGTCTTCTAAAGGTCTTGCATCTTTGTCCTTGGAAGCGAGCGACAATGCTTCACTTCTTTCAAGCTGGCTCTTGGTGCCACTTGTTTCAACCAAGAAATTTGGGTGCTAGTAGAGAGCTAGGAATCAACTTCCCATCAAGCAAGATCCACATCTTAGTATTATTAAAATCCACCAATCCACATATCTTGGAATCACCCAATTAAAGAGGCCGGTTATTTAATCGAGATTACCATCAACGAAAGAGCACAATCCACAAACCTTTAGTCTGAGAGTCCCCCAAAGACTTCTATCATTCCACGGTTCACATACCTTAGAGTTATCAATTAATCTCTCAAGGTATTGGTAAATCAACACAATTCACAATTCCTTCTTGGCGGAAGCTTAGATAATTCAACAAGACTCACCACTTTAACTTACATATTTTATCTCAGCCTAGAATCCAGGAGATT
The DNA here is from genome assembly GCA_036346405.1 of Phyllostachys edulis. Classification (NCBI taxonomy): domain Eukaryota; kingdom Viridiplantae; phylum Streptophyta; class Magnoliopsida; order Poales; family Poaceae; genus Phyllostachys; species Phyllostachys edulis. The sequence continues at coordinate 20,349,872 of CM070552.1, forward strand.
CTCTTTCCATCCAGCCACTCCAAGATCACTATATCCAATTTTGAATCAAAGGTTCTCCCAAAAGACTCTTCTGGAACCACGAGTTCAATTTGATCCACCAATTCATTTTAGCACCATCAATCCAATAGATATTCTGATCCATTCCAAAATCAGCAAGGTACTCCTCAACCATACCTTCCAACATTCCACAATCAGGCAATTCTATAAGCTGACCAAGGCATAACTCTATAGTCCAAACAAGATTCCTTTCAAATCCAGATTCTTTATTCAATCATATCCCAACTAAATTCAATATAACCCACATTTTAGCTCAAGGTTTCCAATCAGCATTGCAATCTGTTCCAGATTCCAGAGTATTCAATTTACTCCAATAATCGAGTCAATAATTCAAATTCCTATCTCCTGCATAACCCCTCAAAACTTTCCTTCACAGATCACTTCTACAAGCACAATTTGTACATTCCACCATTTTGATTCTCTTTAATCTATCACAATCATAGCATATCCACCTACATTCTTCAGCATTCACAATGCTCCTTAACCGTCAGCATTCCTCAAAATCTCAATCTCTCAAAAATCATCCTCAAGAGCTTTAATTCACAAAATCAGTCTTGAAATCTTTAATTCACAAAATTAGCCTCACAATCTTCCTTCAAAGCTACCTAACTTGGCATCCATAAGCGCTGGTTAACTTACAAGGGCAGCTTCCAAGAACCAGGTTTGTTGCGGGCTGCATCATCTGCACCATCTTCTCAGGGCTTCCAGCGCTTAAAACACAAAGGGCTCGGTCCTATAGAACTTTTCCAGAGGAAAGAAGATCCATTGCTTTTATGAAACACTTGAGGCAAGCAAAAGACAAGGGGGTAATAAGGTAAGGAGATCTGAGAGAAAGGGATAAGAATAGAAAGTTGACCCAGATGAGAAAAGAACAGATTATTTTTCTTGTTGCAAAATAAGTTTGGAAATCTTCACTAACGACCATTCTACTAGGTTACGACCTGTAGTCGAGAAGCTCTGATACCACTTTGTAACGCTTGGGCAGGGGCACACGAGAGGTCCTCGGAGATCTCGGGAAAGTCCACGAGGACCTCCGGGAGGTCGATGGGACCCTGAGGGATCTCGGTCATGCAGAGGTGCAGTAGGACCGCCTAGAGGTCTGGAGATCAGACCCGAAGAGGTCATGGAGCCAGGGAGGACCCCGAAGGCCCCTCACGGCTAGACCAGGGGAGGTCGTGGAGGAGTGAGGTCTCCTCAAGACCTCCCATGACCGAGACGAGGGGTGGTCATGGAGGCCGAGGCTACTCGGGACCTCCACGACCGAGACAGAGGGTGGTCATGGAGGGCTAGGATCACTCAAGGTACCTTGTGCAGCCAAGCTAGTCCCAGGATCATCGGCTAGCTCACACGGTAACAAAAGTGGTAACAATTCTTCAGCATAAGCTTTATTAATAATCATCAAAGTTGTTTACAAGGAAGGCTTATAAGCCAACAAACCAAAATCTGATGGAAGATAAACAAGAAGGCCATCGATACACCACGAACAATCAATTTGGGGCGCATCCTAGTCATCCGGGACCACTTGGTCCCTGCCTGCGGCTCATCTTAAGGCTTCCTTCCTACTCAGCAGTTATTTCAAGCAAGAGTGAGTACAACAATGGTGCTACTTAAGTTACACCGTCAAATAACGAATGATATGGATAAATGGATATCTCAAAGGAAGGCATAATATGGTTGATTTGCATAAAGCCAAGTTTATTTCAAATACCAGTACTAAGTTCCAAGGCAGTTATACAATAACTAAAATTCATTTTTCTCAAATCAGTTTTACAGTTTGGATAACATTCATCGCAAGTGGTGAAGGATACCCTCCTGTCACAAGGCTCCCCGCCCAAAACCCATTTGGATAGAGATCAAAAATAGTTTAATAAAACCATTGTAAAGCCAAAACCAACATCTAACTTGGAGCAGCTTTGCCAGCATGTCCTTAACCGCGGACTCGGTTATTCGAATAGATTTTCACTCTACAGAGGTGTAAAGCTTTTCCTACATGAGATAATCAACTTATACTGTCTGCCCACACACTTTCAAAGGTGTGCAACTAAAAGATTATCATAAGGCCTTTACAATGCATCATTCCACCGCAGTCCCCCTTCACTAAGGTTTCGCTTCCATTGGATACAAACCCGTCGGAAAAGCCCCCACTTGCGCTAGGTGGGAATGCATCAAAGTAGGTCATGAGAGACACCCACACATCACTTGAGGACAACGCGATGGAACTCTGCAAATTAATTAGCAGTCCACCCCACCCTGGACATGTGGTTGCACGGTGTGACATGGCAAAATACACTCAAAGATCGGTCCTTAACTGACCTGGGCGACTTCCACTGAACCCTGGGACTCGTCCACAGAAATGGATCGATCTAGTGCATGAACATGCACCCATCCAAACAACCAATTCGCCCAAGTCTAAATCCATTTTCCTTATTTTTCTTTGTTTTTCAAAAACATTTGCAAATTACCATGACAACTCAATGTGATGGATTAAAACATTTTAGACAACATTTGTCAGTTGGCAGTAAGACTTCCCAAAACAAGATTTTGGTCTAAGCATGTCTAAGCATACATTTTTCAAGAGGTCCTGGTTCAGACTATTGCATCAACTAGGTTTTATCTAGGGTGGCAACAGAGTGGATTCAATATCAACATGGGCCATACAAAGGATCCGGCATAGAAATGAATTTAAAACAGGTATTGAAATACTTAGCATAAATAAGCATCTGATAATTTTGAAGCAGAACTTAAATAATTTGAGATCTTTGGCATAACATGATCAAGAGTGTAACTTGCACTGGACCGAAAGCTTAAGGATCTACTCTTTTACTAAGCTCTGACTTCCTGAAGACGTCGTGATCAACACGAGAACAAAGCAAAGCAAATAAAGATCGAATAAGATCCAAATAAACTCCAAAGTAACCGAATAAGAACTAAACAGCAAGAATAGAACTAGAAAAGGGCTCTCAGGAAGAGGTCCAACAGGTTGAAGAGAGGTCCAATGGGTTGGAGGAGGTCCTCTGGAGAGGGTGGTCCTTGCGAAAGGCCAAAGAGGGTGGCCTTTTGCAAAGAGACCAGCAAAGGCCAGGGGGGGTGGTCTTTGCAAAAGATCCAAGCAAGTGGTCTTTGCAAGAGACCAGGAGGGCGGCGAAGACCAAGGAGGTGGTCTATGCAAAAGACCAGGGAGGTGGTCTTTGCGCCTGATGAGAGGTGATCTTCTTGAAAAGACCACGCGATGGTTACGAGGGGGATCTGACTACAGTGCGAGTTGTAGAAATAAAAAGAAAGAACAAGGTACAAAGGAACTTACCAAGGCCGAAGCGAGTTTGAGGACAAGATGAGCTGGTCCAATAGCTAGGCGCTAATCCGGCTAGTGGTGGCGGCGAGGGCGTCATGAAGCTCGGTGGAATCGCCGGCGGCAAGGAGGCGGCGAAGGAGGTTACATTGGAGTCCTTGGGGATGAAGCTTCAATCATGAGCAAGCAAGCGAGGAGCAAAAAGAGATAAGTGTGGAAATACGGTGATGAGAGGGGCTGCTCAAGCTGTTTATAGAGAGAGTCACTGAAAGCGTCAGAGACAGATGAGTCAAAGGTAGGTAGGAGTCAGGGCAGGTGTCACAACTCATCTGGTGAAGGACAACAGGCCAAGACATGCTGAGAAAGAAGGGAACAGGGAGAGAGAACAAGGTGCCACGCAAGTGACTACGTAAGTGACCGCATTTAATGTGATACAACCAGCATTGAATGCACAAGGGGTTTATGTGGCGGAGAAAAACAAAGATGAGTAGGACTGACATGTGGAGCTAGTCAAGTTGGGGAAACAGTCTGGTCAAAGAGGAGTGGTCACGGCCCAAGGGGAGGTCATGACCCGCAGGGGTGGTCTTTACAAAAAGACCACAAGGGGTAGTCTTCGCAAAGAGACCACAGAGGGTGGTCTTTGCAAAAACCATAGAGGAGGTCCGCTGAGCAGAGAGGTCCTACGAGATCAAAGGAGATCTTTGAGGAGTTCTGAAAAGCTAAGAGGTCCAAGGGACAAGGAGGTCTAAAGGATAAAGAGGTCCTGCAGACAGGGAGGTCTTGACCCACAAGGGTGGTCTTTACAAAAAGACCGGAGGTCGAGGAAGACAAAGAGGTCCTCGGGAAATCCGCAAAGGTGGTCTTTACAAATAGACCACGAGGTCTGAAAGGAAGGAGGTCGAAAGGGAAAGGAAAGGCGCGGTGAAAGCAGAGCCGTCGATTCAGTCGGGTGGCTCAAAAGGATGGGGCGTTCGGACTAGCAAGATGTGCCACAAGATCGGCCGTCAATACAAATTAGGCGGTTCCAAACAAGCGCAAAGCTGGCCGTCAGGAGGAGGTCTTAGGCTGGAAGGAGGTCTAAGCCACAGGGAGTCAGGCTCTCGGATCCAAGCGAAGGAGGTGCGGACCATCAGATCCAAGCGAAGGAGGTCAGGCCGAGAGGTTCCAACGGAGGAGATCCACATAAAGTGGTCCAAAGGAGGTCTTGATGGCCAGGATGAACTCAAAGGAGATCCCGACGGCCAAGAGGAGACCAAGGAGGTCTCAACGGCCAAGACCAACACGGGGGAGGTCTCAACGGTCAAGATGGAGCCAAAGGGAGATTTCAATGGTCAAGACCAACATAGGGGAGGTCTCAACGGTCAAGATGAAAGCAAAGGGAGATCTTCGACGGTCAAGACCAATACGGGGAGGTCTCAACGGTCCATATGGAGCCAAAGGAGGTCTTGGCGGTCAGGATGAACCCGAGGAGGTCCTGACGGCCAAGATGAAATCAAAGGGAGATGGAACAACAGAGAGGAAAGGTGCGGGAGAGCGGGGCTGCCAGATTACGATTGGACAGAGCAAAGCGATGAGGATGTTCGGACCAGCCGAAAGTGCCAGAAAGATCGGGCCGTCCAATACAGATCGGACGGTCCACAGGAGATGAAGGTCTGGAACAAGCTGGAGGTCCAAACGGATGTGAGGGAGGTTCAAAAGAGGTTCAGATGGACATAGAGAGGTCCAAATGAACATGGGGAGGTCCAATTGAGCTTGAGGAAATTCAAATGAACACGAGGAGGTTCAAACGAAGGGGGAATTCAACCCAAATTTGAATCTCGGATTTCAAAGGGCATTTGAAACACAAACCCAAGCTTAAAACACCTCGGGGGTGGTCGTGACCCAAAGGAGAGGTCAAAACTATGGGAAGATTCAAACGGAGAAGGAGGTCTAGACCACAAAGAGTTTGAAACAGAGAAGGTGGTTTAGATCAAAAGAATGCTTAACTCCAAAAAGAGATTCAAGCCGAGAAAGAAGTGCGAGAGATTCAAACCAACAAAGAGGAGGTTTAGACACAAGGGGAATCTAGATACAAGGAGGTCTAGACACACGGGAGGTTCTAGACACAAAGAGACTGGACTCAAGGAGATGGCGAACAAGAGGAGGTCAGCCTGAGGAGATCTGGACACGAGGAGAGGTCCAAACTCAAGGAGGTGCGGACAAAAAAGTGGGCTAAGAGGAGAAAAGAACTTGCAAAAAGGGAGAGACTACTCGAGCTCGAACAACACCAAAGAACCAAACTTTTGGGATTTAATTGAAGTTCGAATGAGTCATTTTAAACTCTCAAATTCTGAAAATCCCAGGTTAAGCTTTGAACTCTCATCAAAACGAAATGGTTCTTTTATTTTGAAAAATTCAAAAAGGCTCAGAAAAACCAGGGTGCTACAGTAGATGCTCTGAAGTAGATAATAACAACTAGGGTTTCAATACATGGATAGATCGAGAATTACATCGTGGTGCCTTGCGGTAGTGGTGGCGGATGGACCCGTGCGGTCGGGCGATGCGAGAACCACAGGTGTAACGCTCGACCGGGGCCACCGAGTGGTCCTCTCGGATCAACAGGAAAGTCCATCGGGACCTCTTGGTAGATCCAACAGAGCCACCTGAGGACCTCCAGGACCGCCCAGGAGGTCCCGTAGGACCACCCGGAGGTCCTAGGGGCGTCCCCGAGGAGGTCGTGGAGCCAAGGAGCAAGCCCGAAGACCTCCCACGGCCAGACCAGGGGAGGTCGTGGAGGGCTGAGGTCTCCTCAAGACCTCCCACGACCAGACCCGAGGGTGGTCGTGGAGGATTGGGATCACCCATGCTCCTCTATGTGAACCGAGCTAGTCTCAAGGATCAACCGCTAGCTCTTCACTGACATACTTGATGGTAACATAACTTTAACAAAAGCTTTATTAATAACAATAAAGTTGATTACAAGGGGAGGCTTACAAGCCGACCAGCAGCTTCTGCGGAAGAAGATAAACAATAGGCCACCCGATACACCACAGGCAATCGGTGGAGGGCGCATCCTAGTCGTCCAGGACCACTAGGTCCACAGCAAGTTCACCTCAAGGCTTCATTTCCTACCCAAAAGATTATTTCAAGCAAGAGTGAGCACAACAACCGTTCTAGCAAGTTACACCCGTGAGGTAACAAAATGACATGCATACATGGATATTCAAAGGAAAGCATAATATGGTTGATTTGCATAGAGCCAAGTTTAGTTCAAATACAAGTACTAAGTTTCAAGGCAGTTATACAATATCTAAAATTCATTTTGTAAATTTCATTTTTCAGTTCGATAACATTCATCATCAAGATGGTGAAGGATACCCTCCTGTCACAAGGCTCCCTGCCTAGCCCATGGGATAGAGATCCCAAAAGAACAGTTTATCCAAAACCTTTTGAAAACAAAACCAACATCTAACTTTGAGTGGTCTTTGCCGGACGCGTCCATGGCCAGTGGACCGCGGCTATTGAATAGTTTTCACTCTGCGAGAGGTTGTACACTTTACCCACCACGACATGATTCCTCTAGTTTGCTCAACATCCGTCAATGCCACCTCTCACTACCGAAGGTAAGAGGTCTAGAGTTCATGACAAGGCCTTTACAATGCATTGTTCCACCACGGCCCCTCCTCGCTAAGGTTTCGCTTAGGATGGGTTGCAAATCACGGATTAGTGCCCCCCTCTTAGCTAGTGGGAAACATAGGTTATAAAAAACCATAGGACCTAGAAGACCTCCCACACATCAAAGTGGAATAACCGTGGTGGAATTCTGTAAATTAATTGGCAGTCCCGCCCCGTGCAGAACATGTAGTTGTACGGTGAGGCATAGCAAAGGGACGCTCAAAGGCCGGTCCTCAATTGACTTGGGCGACCACCACAAACCCCTGGATCTCAACCTTACCCAGGATTGAGTCCGTGCACAAACATTGCACTAGCCAAGCAAACCACTTCGCCTAAGTCCAAATCCATTTTCCTTTCATTTGCTTTTCAAAAGCATTTAGAAGCTTCCATGACAATCCCAATGCCATGACTTAAAACTTTTAAACAACAGTTGGTCATGTTGATAAAATTTTCCCAAATTAAATACTTTTGGTCTAAGCAAGACTAAGCATAAGATTTCACAATTATACGGTTCACACTATTGTATCAACTAGATTTTATCTAGGGTAACAACGAGTTTGGTTCAATTCAATGTTGGCCATACAAAGGAGATAGGCATAGCTATGAGTTTAAAAGCAGATATTGAAATAACTTAGTAAAGTAAGCATGCATTATCATTTAAAATGGAACATATATAGGGTGAAGTAATGGGTGCAATATGATCAAGAGTGTAACTTGCCTCTGCTTTCAAAGCTTCTGGATCCATTACTTCACAAAGCTTGGGCTCACTAGAGGCGTCGAGGTCTACGTTTAAAACAGCTCAAGATCAAATAAGGACAGAAAAGGATTCACATGAACTCCAAATAGACATCAAACGAAAACCACAGAAGAGCTTGGCAATTTGAAAGAGGTCCAACGGCTTGGAGGAGGTCAAAGAGGTGGTCGAGGAGGTCTAGAGGTTTGAGGAGGTCTAGAGAACAAGCTACGAGAGAGCTAAAATGAGGAAAAGGCAAAGGAAGAGAGCTTGCCCAAGCTTATAAAGCTAGAGTTCTTTGGGAGGTCCAAGGCTGCACGGGGTCAAGAGCGGTGAGGAAAAGATGGGAGCTAGTACGAAGTGACACAAAGATAGCAGGGTCTTTGCAAAAGGATGGTAGCATTTAATCGACACAACATGTATTAAATCTTGGGAGACTCCATGAGTAAAGGATATGGTCAAGGATAAAGAAAAATGAGTGTGGTTGTTAAATGGGGCGATCAAATCCCTTAAGGGAGGTCTGCGGAGACCTAGAGGAGGTCCGTAGAGGTCAAGAGGCCCTCACCCGGACAGGGGAGGTTCAAGCATAGGACCAGGAGGTCAGAAGATACAACAATGAGGAGGTCTTATGGACGGGAGGTCCAAGGACCTGCTCACACAGGAGGTCGAAGGTCAAGATCAAAAGCAGCAGGAAGATGCGGATGGTTAAGATCTCCCAAGGGAGGTCTTAGCGGCAGATCTCACAATAGGGAGAATGCAGGCGGTTAGGATCTCCAAGGGAGGTCTAATGGTCGAGATCTAGCAAGGAGGAGATGCAGGCGGTTAGGATCTCCAAAGGGGAGGTCTTAACGGCCAGATCTAACAAGGGAGAGGCCTGGACGGTTAAGATCTCCAAAGGAGAGGTCTTAATGGCCAGATCTAACAAGAGGGAGGTGGGTGATAGCGAGATAAGAAGTGGGAGAAGCGGGAGCCATTAGATTTCCATCAAGCGGGTCAAAGGCAATTGGGCGCTCGGACGAGCGAACGCCCAACAGATCGGGGCCATCAATCAGATCGAGCGGTTCTAAAGGAGTGGGACGTTGAACCATCGAACGTCTCACCAAGATCGAACCGTCCAACGCCGTCGAATGGTACCTGGCGATAGAGGTCTGGATCAAGCGGAAGGCTCGAACGGACGCGAGGGAGGTCCAAATAAATAAGGAGAAGGTCCTAGAGGACATGGGGAGGTCCAATGCACGAGGAGAAGGTCCAAGTCCGAAGGGAATCCAACGGAGGAGATCAAAAGGGAGGTCTTTAGCGGTCAGATTTGATCAAGGGAGGTCCAAATGAGTTCAAGGAGGTTCAAAAGACACGAGGAGGTCCACAGAGAGGTCCCAAGAAATGGTATTACCGCAAGTTGGGAGCGGTAACACCGGGTTGGCAGAGAAAGGAACTCCCCGAGAGGGTTACATGGACCAAAGCAAAGAGAAAGTCCGAGTGAACAGAAAAAGTTTCAAGAGGGTTCCAAAGGAACTCAAATGAACATGAGGAAGGCGTAGACCTGGGAAGGTTTTAAGCCAGAGAAGACCCAAAAAGGGAGGTTCGGACCTAGGGAGGTCCAAGCACTTGGGAGGTCCAGACCTAAGGAGGTCTAAACCACAAAGAGGTTTAAACAGAGAGGAAGGCTTGGTTCAAGAGGAGGCCTAAATCCCAAGAGAGATTCAAGCCAATAAAGGTCCAAAGAGACCCAAACCAAAGGGAAGGTCTGGACACATAGAGGGTCTAAACACAAGGGAAGTCTAGCCCTCAGAAGAGGTCTAGTGGCAAGGACAATCTAGACCTTGAGGAGGTCGGCTACAAGAAAAGTCTAAACACGAGGGGAGGTTTAACTCTGAAGGAGATTAAGGAGGTCTTGACCCAAAGAATGGGCTGGTCGGGAAGGTGATCTTAACAAAGGGAGGTCCCCAGAGAGGATCTCCAAAGAAAAAGGGAGACCCGATTAAACAAGGGGAGAAAGCAACATACGAGGTCAAACAAGAGGAAAGGTGCGGACATAAGAGAATGTCCAAATAGGATGGAGGAAAGGAATCCTACCATGAAAAGGAAAGACTGACTCCAAGAGCTAGAGCAATACCAAAAGAACCAACTTTAGGGTTAGTTGAAGTTCGGTTTAATCATTTTAAAATCCCAAATTCTGAAAATCTCAAGTTAAACTTTGAATTCTCATCAAAACAAAATGGTTCTTTTTATTTTGAAAATTTTCAAAAAGGCTCTGAAAATCAAAATGTTACAACGGGCACTGTTGGCTTGAAGCTACTCCACCTACAGTAAACACCCAAACTCAATACAAGATACAACGATACAAAAAACACTTAATCGATAACGCTCCTACGCATTCTCTAATTCGACAACTTTCCCCTTTTACCGAACAGTCTCTCCTATTGTCCCGACACTGAAATTGTCATAACTTTCAACTTTTCAGAAACTACAGGGAATTATCCATCACTTCCTAGTTATGTTCAAAATTCCATTCTATCATTAACTCAATCAAATTAATATTTTTCCCAAGCTGCGTCCATGACAACCGGTTTTGGACTGCAGTCTCCCAAAAATCATAACTTATGTTCTACTCATCCAAAAATCATATTCTTAGATTCTATGGAACCCTCAAGAAATTTTCTACCCTTTTCATGTAGACCAAAACCAAAAATTACTCCATCTTGTATGTTTAATCTACAGACTAATACGTGTTACCAATTACACCCAAAATCTGGACAGCAACCTTTCGGAGGTTGTATCTTTTTGCTTGCTACTCCGTTTTTAACGATCCATACCTTTCTGATAATCTAACGTGATAACCTATCTTTTCTCTAATTACACTGAACTCCAATTCCGAGCCTAAATATCTCTAATCACCCCCACAATGTTCTGCTCTAATCCCGACGAACCTGGACAAAAAAGTCATCTACTCTTCCTCTTGATCAAACGTTCTAAAAATCGAACCACAACTAACTCTGGGAAAACAAAAGAGTTTTAGATCGTTACCCTTTGAGATCATGATGAAGATCGCAAAATCCCACAAGATCCTCATCTTTTCCCCATCTCTTCTCTTCCCTTCTTATTCCTTCTTCTTGCTCCTGGTATCACCCTTGCAGCCTCACCACAGAGAATCCCAGCAGCACACCATCAATTGCACGCAGAACAAGGTCTTACGCATGCATGCATGTTCTTCTTTTCATTTCCCTTAATCTATCTCTCTCTCTCTCTCTCTCTCTCTCTCTCTCTCTCTTTGGTTGCATGCATCAGAGGCAGGAGGACTTTGATCTTCTTGGCAAGGTAGGGAGATAGGAGTACAGGAAGTTGAGGGGCTAGGGTTTATAGCTGCTACCCCCTTGGTTCCTTAATGGTCGGCTGGTCCTTGGGCCAGGCTGTCGTGGGCCGAAAGCTTAGATTCCTTTCCCCCCTCTTAAGAAAAATTCAGAAATTACACCTCTAAACCCCTAAAATTCTCTCTAATCCATTTTAGGTCCTCAATTAAAAAAAGGGATATTTCATGTATAAGTAGCAAAAAGAGAATACTTCATAGTATGATTTCAATTTAAAAGGTGGGTAATGTGGGTCCAGCTAGCAAGCTAGCGGGATCGCGTTGTGTGGCCCTGATCTTTCACAATATGCCTTGCTGGTCATCTCCTCCTTGCTCTAGGGCTTTTGGACGCCCCAAAAATAGCAGCACCTTGTCTTGCCTTAAGTTCTTGCGCACAAGAACAGCACCTCGTCTTGATAGCACCTTCTCCCATGCACACCACAACATGTGAACGATAGGTAGTAGAACCAAAGTTCCAGTGAGCAAAATCCAACACCACATTTGGATTCGACACACCAAGAGCAATTCCTTGAGGGAAATCTCAAGAACACATGCCAACAATGGCCACCAAAACCATGGTGATTTTCTGGTATCTATTTCTCAAATCATAACTCAACTCTCTCTTACAATGGGCTATGCCTTGGCCTTATATTGGCACCCAAGGGTGCAGCCAACCACGCACGGCCTAAGGCCGGCACAAACTCACGACCAAAGAGGCCCAAACAAACTCCAAAACGTGATCTTCGTGGACTCTATCCCTAAGAAATGAACTAAACATCAAAATGGACTCTTATTTTTCCTAAAAACTGATTTGAATTGGTATTGAACCAATTCGGATGCATCTACTCTAAGAAATCGTGCCTCCTTTTGTTCCTAGCTTGGATTGAGTTCCTGGCTCGTGGCTCTGATTGAGTTTTTGGCTCAATCTAAGTTGAACTCCTCTTCCTGGCTCTGCAACACCCTGGTTTTTCTGAGCCTTTTCGAATTCTTCAAAATAAAAAGAACCATTTGGTTTTGATGAGAGTTCAAAGCTTAACCTGAGATTTTCAGAATTTGAGAGTTTAAAATGACAAATTTGAACTTAAATTAAATCCCAAAAGTTTGGTTGTTTTGGTGTTGTTCAAGCTCTAGAGTAGTCTCTCCCTTTCTCTGTAGGATCTGCTCTCCCCTTGCCCAGCTCTTGTGCCCTGACCCCTCTCCCTCCATCTTGTTTGGAAATTCTCTCATGTCCAGACCTCCTCTGCGCCTAGACCTCTCTTAGGGTATAAACCTCCTTTTGGTTTAGACGTCCTCTTTGTTGATTTGAATCCCTTTGTGATTCAAACCTCCCTCCTTGTCTAGACCCCCCCCCCCCTCGTGTCTTTTGTTTGGATTTCCTTGATCCAGACCTCTTTGTTGGTTTGAATCTCTTTGTGGTTTAGACCTCCTCTTTGTTGGTTTGAATCTCTTTGTGGTTCGAGACCTCCTCTTTGTTGTTTGGATCCCTCATGGTTTAGACATCCTTTCGGTCCAAACCTCCTTCTTCACTTGAACCTCCTTGTGTTTATTCGGACCTCCCTGTGTCCTTTTAGACCTCCCCGGGTCCGTTAGGACCTCCTTGGCCCTTCATCTTGGCCGTCAGGACCACCTCAAGTTCATCCTAACCGCCAAGACCTCCTTTGGCTCCATATGGACCGTTGAGACCTCCCCGTGTTGGTCTTAACCGTCGAAGATCTCCCTTTGCTTTCATCTTGACCGTTGAGACCTCCCCCGTGTTGGTCTTGACTGTCAAAATCTCCCTTTGGCTCCATCTTGACCATTGATACCTCCCCCGTGTTGGTCTTGACCGTTGAGATCTCATTTGGTTCCATTTTGACCGCCAGGACCTCCCTCGGGATCATCCTAACCGCCAAGACCTCCTTGAGCCCCTCTTAACCGTCAAGATCTCCTTTGAGTTCATCCTGGCCGTCAAGACCTCCTTTGGACCACTTTCTGTGGATCTCCTCCGTTGGAACCCTCTCCCTTTGGAACCCCTCCGTCTGGACCTCCCTTCATTTAGATCTAATGGTCCAGACCTCCCTTCATTTGGATCTGATGGTCCAGACCTCCCTTCATTTGGATCTGATGGTCCAGACCTCCCTTCGTTTGGATATGAGGGCCCAGACCTCCCCGTGGCTTAGACCTCCTTCCAGTTTAAGACCTCCCCGCGCGGCTCAGCTCCACGCCTTCGGTTGGAACTGCCCAATTTGCATTGGACGGTCTGATCTTGTGGCACATTCGACTAGTCCGAACGTCCCATCCTTTTTGAGCCATTCGATCTGAATCAGACGGCTCTGTTTCACTACGCCTTTCCCTTTGCCCTTTCAACCTCCTTCCCTTCAGGACCTCGTGGTCTATTTGTAAAGACCACCTTTGCGGGATTCCCTCAGGACCTCTTTGTCCTCCCGACCTCTAGTTTTTTTGTAAAGACCACCCCTTGGTCTTTTCGCAAGACCCTTGTGGGTCAAGACCTCCCTGTCTGCATAACCTCTTTATCCTTTAGACCTCCTTGTCCTTGGACCTCTTAGCCTTCAGACCTCCTCAAAGATCTCCCTTGATCTCGTAGGACCTCCCCGTCCGGCCGGACCTCCTCTATGGTTTTTGCAAAGACCACCTTGTGGTCTTTTGCAAAACCACCCTATAGTCACGACCTCCCCTTGGGCGTGACCACTCCTCTTAACTTGATTTGTTTCCCCGGCTTGGTAGCTCCACATGTCGATCCTGCTCATCTTTGTTTTTCTCGCCATATAAGCCCCATATGCATTTAATCTTTGGTTGTGTCACATTAAATCTGATCCTTATGTGATCACTTGCGTGGCACCTTGTTCTCTCTCCTGTTCCCTTCTTTCTCGGCATGTCTTGGTCTATTGTCCTTCACGGATCGGTTGTGACACTCGCCTACGACTCCTACCTACCTTTGACTCATCCGTCCACGAGGTTTTGGTGACTCTCTTTATAAATGACTTGAGCGGCCCTCTCATCATCGTATTTCCACACTTATCTCTTTTGCTCCCTTTCGGTTGCTCTGCGTTGAAGCTTCATCGCCAGGACTCAAGCAGAACCTCCTTCGTCGCCTCCTTGCCGTCGGCGATTCCATCGGAGCTTCTGCGACGTCCTCACCGCCACCGCCAGCTGGATTACCGTCCAGCTATTAGACCAGCTCCTTCATCTTGTCCACAAACTCGTTCTCGGCCTTGGTAAGTTCCTTCGTACCTTGTTCTTTCTTTTATTTGTATGGTACTGAGTGTAGTCGTATCCTCCTCAGAACCATTGCATGGTCTTTTCGCAAAGATCACCCTCTCGGTCTGTGCGCAAAGACCACCTCCCTGGTCTTTTGCATAGACCACCTCCTTGGTCTTTGCTGCCCTCCTGGTCTCTTGCAAAGACCACTTGCTTTGATCTTTTGCAAAGACCACCCCTAGCCTTTGCTGGTCTCTTTGCAAAAGACCATCCTCTTTGGCCTTTTGCAAAGACCACCCTCTCCAGAGGACCTCCTCCAACCCATTGGACCTCTCTTCAACCTGTTGGACCTCCTCCTGAGAGCCCTTTTCTAGTTCTTTTAGTTCTATTCTTGTTGTTTAGTTCTTATTCGGTTACTTTGGAGTTTATTTGGATCTTATTCGATCTTTATTTGCTTTGCTTTGTTCTCGTGTAGATCCACGGCGTCTTGAAGTCGAGCTTAGTAAAGAGTAGATCCTTAAGCTTTCGGTCGAGCAAGTTACATTCTTGATCATGTTGCGCCCAGTATCTCAAATTATTTAAGTTCTGTTTCAAAATTACTACATGCTTATTTATGCTAAGTATTTCAATATCGGTTTTAAATTCATAGCTATGCCGAATCCTTGTATGGCCCATGTTGATATTGATTCCACTCTGTTGTCACCCTAGTTAAAATCCAATTGATGCAATAGTGTGAACCAGGATCTCTTGAAAAATGTATGCTTAGTCATGCTTAGACCAAAAATCTTGGTTTGGGAGTTTTACTGCCAAATGACCAATGTTGTCTAAAATGTTTTAATCCATGACATTGGGTTGTCATGGTAATTTGCAAATATTTCTTAAAAAGCAAAGAAAAAGGAAAATAGATTTAGACTTGGGCGAATTGGTTGTTCGGTTGGGTGCATGTTTATGCACGGGATCGTCTATTTCTATGGGCCGAGGCCCGGAGTTGATGGAAATCGCCTAGGTCGATTAAGAGACGGTCTTGAGTGTATTTTTCCATGCCTCACCGTGCAACCACATGTC
Source organism: Phyllostachys edulis (assembly GCA_036346405.1). Taxonomy (NCBI): domain Eukaryota; kingdom Viridiplantae; phylum Streptophyta; class Magnoliopsida; order Poales; family Poaceae; genus Phyllostachys; species Phyllostachys edulis. The sequence goes on from CM070552.1 coordinate 20,365,211, forward strand.
CGGGATGGGGTGGACCTGGCTGACTAATTTGCAAAATTCCATCGCAGTTGATCCTATTGGTATGTGGGAGGTTTTTCATGGCCATTCTTTTTTGACAAAGTCTTTCATGACTATTGTTCCCACCTAGCACAAGAGGGGGCCCCCTGAACCCTGTTGGGTTTCTATCCACAGGGGGGAGTGAAACCTTAGCGAGGGTGGACTGTGGTGGAATGATGCATTGTAAAGGGCTTGTGGTGATCTCTTAGTCGCACACCTTCGGAAGTGTGTGAGCGGACAGTACAAGCAGATCATCTCATGTGGGTAAAGTGTACAACCTCTACAGAGTGTAAAACTATTCGAATAGCCGAGTCCACGGTCAAGGACATGCTGGCAAACCTGCTCCTAGTTAGTGTTAGTTTTGTTTTCAAAAGGTTTTATTAAACTGTTTTGGATCTCTATCCAAATGGGTTTTGGGCGGGGAGCCTTGTGACAGGAGGGTATCCTTCACCACTTGTAATGAATGTTATCCAAACTGTAAAACTAATTTGAGAAAAATGAATTTTAGTTATTGTATAACTGCCTTGGAACTTAGTACTGGTATTTGAAATAAACTTGGCTTTATGCAAATCAACCATATTATGCCTTCCTTTAAGGTATCCATTTATACATGTCATTCTCTTATTTGACGGGTGTAACTTGCGAGCACGGTTGGTGTGCTCACTCTTGCCTGAAATAATCTTTTGAGCAGGAAGGAAATCTTAAGATGAGCTGTGCAGTGGACCAAGTGGTCCTGGACGACTAGGATGCGCCCTCCAACCGATTGCCTGTGGTGTATCGGATGGCCTTCTTGTTTATCTTCCGCTGTATTTTGGTTTGTTGACTTGTAAGCCTTCCTTGTAAACAACTTTGTTGATTGTTAATAAAACTTGCGTTGAAGAATTGTTACCACTTTTGTTACTGTGTGAGCTAGCTGATGATCCTTGGGACTAGCTCGGTTGCCTGAGGGACCTTGGAGTGATCGGTCCTCCACGACCACCCTCGGAGTGCAGTGGTGGGAGGTCTGAGGTAGCCTCGGCCCTCCACGACCACCCTCGGGTCTAGTCGTGGGAGGTCTTGAGGAGACCTCAGCCCTCCACGACCTCCCCTAGTCTGCCCGTGAGGGGCCTTTGGGGTCCTCCCTAGCTCCACGACCTCTTCGGGTCTGATCTCCAGACCTCTAGGCGGTCCTATCGGACCTCCTGGGCGGACCTGGAGATCCCCTCGAGCGGTCTTATCGGACCTCCTGGGAGGTCTCGATGCCTCGGGAGATCTGAAGACCTCTCGGGTGGCCGGGTGGGCGTTCTGATCTCCTTTCCACACGTACTCCGTCTTGTGTTTAGCTCGGCTGCCCTTTTTCTTCTCAGTGCCCTGGCTGCAACTGATTCGGTTTGCAAGCCAAATCTTCCTCTTTCTTTACGTGCACATGATAATGGATCTCTTGGCTCCTTACTGCAAGAGATTGCTCTCTCCTTTCCTGGCTTCACACGGCTCAGCTCACGGTATCCCCATTGCGCATGGCCAAGAAGCTGACTCCTACTCGGATTCATCTCACAAGGATTCAAACTCGGATTCTTGAATGACATTGTCTCCTTCCCTTTCTTTCTTTCCAAGGCAACCAACCAATCTTTCAACCGATGCTGCTACGTTTCTCCACGGAATCCACGCTACCACGTGGCCAAGTGTGTGAATTCCTCCATGCGGTTCTTGCCCCATCTCGGATCATGTGCCTCCCATGCATGCGGCAGCGCCTTCATTCCTTGGCGGCCTCTTGTTGGCTCAACAACATTAATATTTGATGTAACCCGGTTTGCAAAGCTGAAACACAACTCAAAGTGACAATGCTACTTGGTGCCACATCGGTGGCGATGGCCCACTTTGGTGCAGCCTAAGCTCGCCTTTTGAAAGCTTAGCACAATCTATGTATTCTAGATGCTAAGGGTGACAAAAAAAATGCATTTTAGAATATTGCCTATGCTTTTTTTCCTCAGGTTTGTTGTCTACAAGGTGATTATGAGACTACATATGTTTTTCTATAAGGTATTTTTTAGCCCACTCCTACATATCGGTATTATAATTACTAATCCTTTGGTAACCAAAGATAAAAGCTGAGAGAGTATAATTGTGATATTAAATTACTCCAACTAAGTTTTTAGGCCATGTCTTTTTTTTTCAAATTTATCGAGAGGAATAATTTTTGTACGATTTCAAATGGAGTGGTGTTCCCTCTTGTGAAAGTACCTCTTTGCCTTATCATTTAGTATCAAATTTAGAGCTAACTTCGATTTGAGCATTAGTCTTCAAATTCAGGCAAAGTCCAGAACTCCATGAAGTCCTCAAATATGTCAATCTCACCTTGAAGGCTTGAACGTCTTTTATTGAGGGGGTTGTCCATCCCTCTCCGCTTTTCCTTTTGTCATTGTTTAAATTCGATCTTGATTTGTAAACAACTTCAACATCTAGACCGTTAATTCTCAAGCACCGAAGAAGTATAAATAACTATTGTAAAAACACATAAAACTAGAAAAATAAGCATGATTCGTCGAAGACATAGAGGGGAGTGGAGAGGGTGGGAGTGGGACGGAGAAAACGGTGACTAAATCACCACCGTCCAAATTGCATCCAAAGTGTTGAAATTGGAGCGTGTGTTCAAAATCAAATACCAAAAAATTGCAGGACAATGTCGTCGTTGGTCATTTGGATGGATAATAAAACCTTCAAGCGCAAGCAAAGCAACTCGTTCCTTGTTCCTTCCATTGTTCCATTCCCTTCCCATGCATGCACTGCTCACTGGCATACCGCCCGGAAGCAAAGAGAAAGAAAAGGTGGAGAGAGAGAAAGTCACGTTTTTTTTCTTTCCTTCACCACCTATGTGCGACGCGAACAAAAAATGATTCGCATTGGGCAACCCGGCACCTCCGTGCCGCGCATTCCCATTTCCCACTACGAAAAAGGTTACCGTGGAAGTGCTATAATTTGAGCCAACATACACTATAGGCTTGTGTACTTGTTATAAACTGGCAATGCGTGTCAAACTCGATCTTGGCCCTGTGATGGTAGTCGGCGATGATAAGTTACATGAGTCCATGTCTTGATGTTCGGGGCAACACCTATAGGCTATAGCATGATCTCGAACAACCTTAGGCATGTACAATGGTATAGACAGCTACTGTCTATATCAACTCTGCATGTTACCTATAGACAACACTAAAGATAGCTCATACAATGGTACAGACAGCTGCTGTCTTTATAGAACACACAATCTTTTAATGTTTTTCTTGTTTCTAGTGCTATAGTCGGCTACAGGATTGTAGACAGCATCTTTCTCTCTCTTCATTCTCTTTCATCCATGTCAGCAGAAATCCTACGTGGCAGTAACTATAGACGGCTGACATAAACCCATTGTACATGCTCTTTCATCTTAATCGAGGGGAGATATAGGGGTTGTTTGGTTCATGGCTCTAACATGCCAAACCAAATTTTTGGTATTACCTTAAAAATTTTGCTAGCATTTGGTTCAGTTCCAAAATTTGGTGTTACCCTCGAAATTTTGGTAACGTCTGGTGATTTCTTCCCTATTCGCTGGCATCACTTTGGCACCAAAATCCGTCGCCAAAGTTTTGGCTTGGCGGCAAGGGGCTTAGTGCGACGTGGCATGTTTTGGTTGACTCGTTCTGGGTGCATTAATGGTATGTTTAGTTTGATTAACAAGCTTAAAATGATCATATTTTCTAAACCGAGTATCTGATTTGTGATCCATTTGAACCATTGTGTTCTTTGTCATTTAATCAACAAAATAAGACCCAAGTTGATATATTTTGGTGCAAAAAATTAGACGTCATGCGGGACCCACGTGTCATACTCACAATTTTGGCATGGTTATAATCCAAACACGTCAATTTCGGCATTGCCCGTGAATTGTATGACTACGATCTAAACTCTATTTTTTTTTTTGCCTAAGTTTGGATATTACCAAAAATTTGACATAGCTACCTAGAGTCAGGAACTAAACAGGCCCATACTGTCCAAAAGCACAGTTCGGTGCAACCATTCAAAAACTTTTTGTTTGGTCAGGTATCCTTCAAAACTACAATCTCAAAGTATGTTAGAGGTAACAAACAAAATGTAGTGTGGCTCCGTCGATTCATGTCATGATGTGAGATCGATCAAAAAGATGCATGGGTGCCATATAGATTTCTCTATACTTCGGTGAAAATGTAGTAAAGATTGTCCATATCTGTTTGGTTGTTTTCATTCTTCCCATACTTGATGCGACCTTTCTCTTGAGCTTATACTGGTTGACAAAAAAAAAAGAACTTTGAAACAGAGAAATATAGGGTGCATGGGACAGGCGTATTGTGGAATAGGCATAGAAGAGTACTATTGTAAACGCTGATTTCTCCTAAATAAAGTACTACTATTGAACGATGACCAGCTGTGGTTTTTAGCGAGTTTGGTTGTCGGATTGGTATCCTTGTCCATTAGTTGGATTTGGTGCATCCGATTCCGATCGAAGTTCCAGTGAATCAAATTTGATTGCTAAAGTGACAAACTGCCAATGTTACAGCACCAGTGCTAACAATACTTTGATATAGTACCAGCTGAGTTCGTAAATTGGCTTCTGATCCAGCGTTTGGAAGAATAATGGCCCGACCAACGCGGTGGTATAGAAAATTAGAAATCTCAACTGCACGCTGCACGCTTGCATGCCCACAACCTGAAGGCTCATCCGCGGTGCAGAATGGTTGAAGATCCAAAGAAACTGCAATCATTACGTGAAAACTCTCCCAAAATTTTTGGTCAGATTAATACCTCACGTACGTCACGCGGCCGAGAACATGAACACTTTGTAGAGGACCTTGATACCGAGTTAATGGAGGAGACTCACCTCTGTTTGATCCGTTAATGGTAAACAAGATAAACTCGAGAAAAGGTAGCGAGCTTCGGCAATGCTTATGGTCGGCGGCGAAACCACGATGAAGATAGAGGTGATGCTAATGCGTTGAAGCTAACATAAGACAAGCACACAAAAAATACTTCTATTGGTCTTTTGCCATCCAAATGTATACATATATAGAATGAAATCAACTAATACAATAAAACGTAGTACCTAGCTAATGGAAGGTGTGTCCTAAATGCTCGTAAATATGTGAATACCAACCTGCAGATAAAAACTATCAAGTTTAGTGATATAATAGTAAATTGTGAATACTTATAAACATAAAACAAAATAATTTCATCATATATGTCCTTCTCAATTGATCTCTAATCTCATTAGGATAATTTTTAATTGGTTTGCGATGTGTTGGATCAGTAATAATTTCATCGGGACCAAAATCATGTTGAGCCTTCTTTGCTTGTTTTCTGATCTCATTAGTTCAAGAGTTACTACTAGTAGTTGCATTTTTTGAGAAATACTTGTGCAACGATCCCTTGTCCATCTTTGCAAATCTATTAACAAGTCAACAACAATCAAACAAACAAATTGGCTAACAGCTATTGTCTCTACTCTCTATTTAAACAAATTTTGCAAATTGGCTTGGCGCGTGCCTATTACACTATTACTTGTTGGCTATTGCAGTCGCTGGCTTGGCTTGCCGCCTTGCCCTCTGGCGGCCGCCCAGGTGCATCGTCGCGATCACACGATGCCTCCGAGCGACCGACTCCCGAGCTGCACTTCGCCACTACGTCGCCGCTCCATCACCATTTCCTCTTGTCATCCATCGTTGACTCTCATTTTCTAATTCTCCTAATGTTCATCCCCTTCCTTTCTGTTGAGTTTAATGCACCATCCAATTTATCCAAGACCAAAGAGCTTAAGCTATTGAGGAAAGGTGTGCAATATACTTCAACATCATCCTCATGTATATAGGCTCCATCAAACTTACGTGGACTTGAAGTAGACCACACATTTTTATATAAAAAAATTTATTAGTTAGGTTTTGACTCCATGCCTCTTGCTTTGATGTCATATTGAGTTTCATGCAAAAATCAGTTCACCCAAAAAATTTAGTCTATTGAGAAAAAAGTAGGCAATATATTTCAACACTTTTTCAACCTTTCATTTTCGGGGTAACCTTTCATTTTCCCGTTATCCTTATATGACCTAGAACACTTTTTCATTAATTAATCATTATTTACCCACCATAACTTATTTTGAAAAATAACCCCCGCTTGGAAAAACAACACTGCCACTGGTGGAGTAGCAGAGGTTGCCAGGTGTGGCAATGTTGTTTTATCACATGGCTCAAGGGGTCATTTTTTAGAAATTAGTTTGAGCTTACTTGTGGTATGGCAAGGTTCATTTGCCATGCCACCAAAGATGGTGTGGAAGCAGAGGTCATTTTTTAAACGATAATGCTACAGACCATGCGTCCGACGCATCAGACAGCTCGTCCGCTCCCCCAAGCCGCTTAGTTTTCTGGTCTCCATCCATTCCGCCTCGCGCACATCAGAAGCAAAGCAAAAAGCATCTCTCTCTCAGCAAAGCAAAAAGCAACCATCTCTCTCCCATGTGTCTCTCTTTAAGTCTTCAATAATAAATTCCTCCACCTACCCTCTTCTCTCTCATCTCTTATTTTTCTTCCCCCATGTAGCATTTTCCCTCCTCTCCTCTCACAGTCTCACAGAGGTCTCTCATCTCTCATTTTCTTTCCCTAGGTAGCACTTTCACTCTTCTTCTCTCACAGTCTCATAGAGGTATCTCCTATTCTATCTTTTTTTTGCTCCTTTTCCCCTATCGCGGCGGCGATAGAGGTCTCAATTTTGTTCTTTCTTGCTCTTCTTTGTGGTGCTGTTCTTCTTGGAAGAGGGGATCTCTTTGTTCTCAGGACAATTCGGCATGCCTGCGTTCCACGCCTATGGATATGAGCATCGTCACCCCTTCTACGAGATGTTGCAGCAGCAGATTTTTTTCTCATTGCTTGTTGCTCCTAAAAAAATGTTGTAACCCGTTGAAAAAAATGTTGCAACCCGTTAAAAAAAATGTTGCATACTGTTTTTTTGACATGTTGTGATCCGTTGAAAAAAATATTGCGAATGTTGAAAAAAAAATATTATATACTATTCACGGTGATGTTGCAAGATTTTTTATTATCTTCAGACTATACTTCCTGTTCTTCCCTAATCCCTCTCCTCCTATACTTCTTGTTCTTCGTTGAGATAATGTTGCATATGGTTTTTTTTTTGATATGTTGCAACAAGGAAAAACGTGTTGCAATAGGAGCTTCTGACGTTCTTGCTGCATCAGTACATCCAAGCGCTAGTCGTGCCCTTTTTAAATCAAGTTAGTGTGGGGTTAATGTCCAAAATATTGTTAAACAAATAGTTAATTGATAAAATTTGTTTTATGACCTAACACTTCATGTTTTAAATTATGGTATTCACATTCTTTTTGTGTTGTTTGATTGTGGAAAGACTTAATAAATAATCACAAAGGAATAAGACAATCTTTATCTTTACTAATGGGAGGCTCCTCTAAAAGCCTTCATGTTAAATCTAAAAGGCGAAAAAGCTCAAAATCACCACATTAATCGAATGAAAAGAAAAATGCTAAAAAAAATCCCACATTAATAGGAGAAAAATAAAAAAACCTAAAAAAAACACCGCATTAATCGTGGAAAAGGAAACCATCTAGATCGTCAAAGTTTTCATATCGTTATAGTCAAAGGTGTAGATTATATATGTATATAGAGTATGTATACAAACTACAAAGGCAGCTCATGTACGTAGTTGGTGTTCGAGATGAACGTAGTTGGTGTTCGAGACATCTAGATATGTATGGACGTTCATCTCAAACAACAACGCCTGAACGTGTGGATACCGTAAAAGCGCCTGCTCAGAGTTCTTCTTCTTGTTGATCGAGGACAATCCACGACCTACACAAGGAACATCATAGGTTGCTGGAGGAGATGATCGGTGCCAAAGATGTTGGACGATCGATTTTATCGACATACTCGACGTTGGATCAGGCTACTCCAACTCTTACGCGTCTAATGGTAACGATCTATGATTTCTTTCTTGTATGGCTTCCTGGTTTACGTGGTAGGTTTTTTTGTATTACCAGCTAGTGTAGCCTACACGTATCCCTTCAGTTTCGTCATGAATTTCCATAAGGGTTGTACTAACATCATGAGCATTCTCAAGATTGCTCACTCTGTTAAACTCATCCTTGTTCGAGACACTAAAGAGAGCATTTATAGTGTCAACGATTGAGTCGCCGATCTTACAAAATAAAAGAGGAAAATAACGCGATATATCCTGGGAGATAATGTGACTGCTCTTTATTGATATGAACTGGATTTACAGGGGGTGCTTTACAACCCGGATGGGGACTAATCCTAATTACACTGAATCTCACGCCTGCTATGCTAATCAATCAAGCTTAGAGCACGAATCTAAGGCTGATTGTGTTGCTCTAATCTGATGTTGATGTCTTGCTTGTTTCAGATCGTCCTTTTGTCTTCTGCGCTCTACCCTTAAATAACTTCCGAAGAGATGGCAGTTACTCCTAGAGAAGGCGTCCTTGGTGAAGTGTTGTGACTAGTCAGAGCAATGCGTCAGTTGATAATGCGTCAACTCCTCTGCGATTAAGTGTCTGTGTGACACCCAACCGTATGGTTGTTGTTGTCAGTGTCTTAGGATTATATAACATCGCGTGGTTTGGAATATACAACATGTGCTCCATTCATCACACGGTTAAGATACCAGTTTGTAGTTCTTCCGAGCAGCTACCTGGTCGGAGACTAGGCACATAACTTTGTTCGACCAGGGTACCCATTATGCAACCTCTGGAATCCTTATGACCAGTGAGGTCGTTAGCCTTAGGGGTTATGACCATGAAGACGTATGGTCTTTTATTATGTATTAAATTAATACATAGAGGTTTTAATCCTCATCAGCTAGCCCCCAAACTTTAAATGAACAGGTCGTGTGAACACTTTCTTCCGACGAAGTCATATCGGGCAGACCTTATTTAATGTCATGACATACGAAGTGGTCTGTGTTCACTTTAAAGTTGAGAACTTGCCTTGGGAACTAAAGAGTTTTTCTGTCCGTTGGACAATAATTTTTTGTCCGTTGGACTATAGATTACTCTCAATTGTAGTTAAAGATCTGAAGCTATAAAATCTCCATTATTAGGCTTTAGAACTCTTACGCTTTCAGATCTTTCTTTAGTCTCCTTCAGTTCCTTGCCAAGAAAATCTTTCCGACCTCTAATTATCTTCCCGACCTCAAAGCCCCCTTCGACAACTATTCATCCATTTGAGAAATTTCACCATGTCGGAGCAAATCACAAAGTAGATGGCTTTGGATCTGAATGAGAAAAAGCTTGAGGCGCTAGAGAAGATCGGAATGCTCCCAGACAGGAATCTGATCAGGTGGAGGTCAGCGGCCGGAGAGCACTTTCCGAGCCGCGAAGATGGAGAAATCCCTATTTTCCTCGCCTACAACGAGTGCGGATTAAGGGTTCCGGGCACAAATTCCTCCCCCGTGTTCTAGAGTACTATGGGGTGGAGTTGGTGAATCTGGCTCCGAATTCCATCGCTAACATTAGTATCTTCGCCTACCTCTGTGAGGCGTACCTAGGAGTGCGACCAAACTTGAAGCTCTTCAGGTATTTCTATTGGATGGCGATATCAGGGAGATCCACGGCGGCTCCTGGAGAATGCACGCTGCGCCTTCACGACGGGAAGGCTGATGAGTACATCCAAATGTACTCGAAGTCCTCGTGGTCGTCATGGAAAAAGAACTGGTTTTACATGACGGTTATGAGGGATGATGGCCTCTACTTCGCCGGACTTAGGGCGAACGAGAATCCCAACTGGAGGGGGTCCGTGGTGAAGATAGGGATGGTCGGAAGATGTGTGGATGCCATTCGAGATCTGAGGATCAAGGGCTTGACTTCCTAGCATGTGGTGAGAGATTTCACCAAACGCCGAATTAGTCCTTTGAAGCTCCAGACTCAATCCCTGCTCTGGTCTATTGGTCGTGATTGAGCTATCACGGACTCATGAAATAGTAAGTCTTTGGAAGAAGCTCCGACCAGTATAACTTATTACTTGATTATCGTACAACCTTAAAATCTGCTCTTTCTCTTTTTTTTTTTAAAGCACTTCTCACGAGGAAATCGAGAGAATGGATCAAGATGATCTGCGCTGGGGAGCCTGGTGAGAAGGCTGCATTCCACGACATCTTGGTGATAGTCTTTGTTGAAGAGAGACTGGAAAGACTTAAGGTAGATAATCAATTGTCCTTTATCATATATACATATCCTCCGATCAGTTTATTGATCTTGCTCTAATTTTGTAGGCGGTTGGACTGAAAGTGTTGGACCGAAAAGGCGACTATGGGGCCTGAATAGGAGCACGATCACTTTCCACCTTGATCGAATTCAATACTAATTTCACTCCAATAGCTATGAAAGCTATGAAGATCAATATACAAGCATAGCAGAATACTTGTATTGAATCCAAACAATACCCCGAAGCAAAAGACCAAACTCACAAAAACTCAAACCCTAATTGAGCTAGGTGGTCTGACCGGTGTGCATCTGGCGGTCTGACCGCTCGGCGGTCTGACCGGTGTTGAAAGTGCGGTCTGACCACTCCTGACGATGAACAAGGAAAAATAGCCCGAGTTCAAGATCACAAAATGATCTAACTTTTGATCTACAAGGCCAAACTCCACGAAACTTGAAACACATATTCTCAAGGATGTCAGGAACCTATACCAAGCAACAATCGTGAAGATCTTTGCCAAAGTTCCGACCTTTTTCCATTTGAGTGAAGGTTGTTCAAAAACCGAGTCAAAACAAAAACATTATCTAGAAACTTGCTTGTGGGTAAGAGATGATAAAGATGATCCTAGATGGGTTCCCACATGTCACAACAAGTAAGATCAGGGGCAGAAACCAAGAGAAAACTCGCGGATCGAAGAAAGATCCAAAATCACGAAATAGAGAGTAAGAACACAAAAGAACTCATCTTCTGAAATCTTTCCTTGGATTGATTTGATATGATGTTGGTTTACAGCCACTCCATCAAGGAGGACAAAGACTCAACACATGAGCATGAAATCAAATCCAACTCTCTAGAACCCTAAGCTTCCACTTTCCTCTCTAAGCCCTAAATACAAACTAGGGTTTCACTTAGCCAAAGGGTTAAGGGGGTGCAGCCAGCACCCTCCTCTATTTATAGTGGAAGCTAAACCTTCTAGAAGAGTATTCCTATTGGGCACCCGTTAAGCCCACACACAAACGGGTTTAACTCACGCACGCATTTTAAAGCGTCGTCTTCATCTCCTCTTGACCTAATCCGCTTCTCCTTGCGCCGTCTTGCGTCACGGGTTGGCAAAAGGTCACCAAGGCGGTATTTAGGTAAAATTACCAAAATACCGCTTCTCAATCTTTTTCCAAAGACCGAGTCCAATCTGCGTGAAGCACCTCCATGCTTCGCCACGTGCAGGTTAATCAATGACTCTTATCATGTAGGCAAGTCTCTCCCATCCGGCTCCCACCGAAACCACCATGGCACTTGCACCGACCCCCGCGCCGCTTGAACCAACCTGTCGCACCGAACTGCTCATTCGGTCATCCTTGTCTAATTTGCACCATGCTTGACTCCATTGACCTCACCCGGCATCCTCGATCGATCTGGACCTCAGCTCTCCAAGCCTAGTCCCGATCATCGTCGCCGTTGACCGTCATTGACCTCCAAGCAACCTGCACAACAATAGACAAAGAAATCGATTCCGGGAACAAGTTCTTCGCAACTTGACCCACGTTAGTCAAAACATGCATCAAGCAACACATATGCACTGAAACCCATGAATATGACCTAACCAAACAATCATCACCACTGAGTTGGCCGATGAACAAATCAAAATCGGTCTGACCACCACCCTTGGCGGTCGACCGCCCCACAGTCGGTCGACCGCCACATTGGCGGTCGACCGCTTAGCCGACTTAGCCAAATTTCCTCCCTGAAAATCCGAAACCTACTGGAATTTTTAAACCAATAGAACTTTTGCCTGGAAGCACCAAAAGTTATGAGACCAAGTGTAGTAGGATCTCCTCTCTTGCCTACACCCTCTATTTTTGGCCCAGCTCCAAAACTCAAAATCACTTCATGGCCGGTCTGACCGATTTTCAAAAGCCGGTTTGACCGTCACTCATGGCCGGTCAGACCGCCACCTTGGCCGGTCAGACCGCCACTTGCCTAACAGCAGTTTGAACTTCGTCGAAAACGCGTGATTCGATAAATCTTCAATGACATTGCCAATTGTATTATCATCCTAAGATCGTGAGCATATCCCCATGATATCCATAGAAAGTCATACAATTTGGTGAGGATTGTAATCCTACCGTGGTTCCGACCGATTCGTGCCCAAAGGCATTGGAAGAAGATGATTCTCCTAAGGTAATAGAGCATTTGAAAGAATATGTATACTTTAGATACAAAATTTCATCACCTAACCAAACTTTTTTTTTGATTTAGATGGAAAAGACTGAAGGCCCATAGAGCAGAGCTGCGGAAGTCGTAGACCCCAGAATTGTAACACCCTAGTCCGACAAAGGCCTAGAATGCTACTAAACTAACAATATAAATAAAATTAAACTAAAACAACTTAATAATTTTCGGCAGAACCTCCTTTGTATAGTTAACTATACCAGAGGTTCCAACAAACAAATATAACATATATAATTAATCCAACATTCAATATGATCAAGACATATCCAAAAGTGAGCTAATCATTACTATAACATCTATAGCATGCTAAGCAACTAGGATATAATCCAAAGAGCATCCAAAATCCTCTAATCCTTTATTACAGTTTATACCAAGTAAGGAAATAATCATAAAGATTATTCTAAATAGATCATTCAACTTTTAAATTATCTTTTTATCAAATCATTTGTGTGTAGATCGTGCTATTGTGCAACCATTCTAATCTTTCTTTCCCCCCCATGCATGCCGATCCTGTAAGGGTACCTAAAAACACAACAACAGCAAGAGTGAGTCCAAAGACTCAACAAGTACAATAAATGGCAATAACTGCACACATAATTGTAATCATCAACCAATACTCACAAAACTATACACCAATCATATTACATGCTCATGCTATGCAATATGCTCAAAATGCACTTTATCTTTCTCTTTCTCTTTTGCATTTTACCGGTAATGCAGAGCGTGCATCCGTCGATGCACACCCATGCCTGTGCCATCTAGCACAGGGACCATTGCCCATACTCCGCAAATATGGGGACCTAAGCCCATGCTCCACGAGCAAGGGGACCTTTAGCCCGTCATATTCATGACGGGGACCTCAACAATTGCTTGGTCATCACATGACCAAGTCTTCAATATGCCATCATGATGCATATGAACGAAATCTTAAATCATCATAACTTTGCATTCACAATCACATCGCATATGAATAAACCTATTCATACCACAAGCATCCATGTTCATTGAAGATTATAAATTTTCAAGCATCCATGCATAGCACATAACTCATAACACTAGAAATCATGAGTATCAACATTCATAAAATCTAGGTAACCATGAACAGCACATATACTCATAGTATTAGCAAACAATGTCATTCATTCATATTAATTCTATCCATCATGGTACTTGCCTTAACCGCGTGAGAACGGAGGATGTGAAGAGGGTGCTGCCCCTGGGACCAATCCCCTACCTGAATACATTCAAAAGCATACTAAGACAATAGTAATGGACCAAACAAACTATATAAGCAAGCACGAACTCGCCATAGTTTCTAACGCGATCCCAACTCCAATTCCTAAATGTCGATCTGTCCCCTCCGTAGATAGTCACATTCTAAAATTCATATCTTTTAGTACAGGAGTCCAAATGAGGTGTTCTTGGACTTTCTGGAAATTTTATCAATTTCTCCAACTAAACTTAGTTGATGAGCATTTCTGAATCGGCCATCTAATACAACTACCAAGCTATTTAACAAAACATCGAATTCACGTTGGGTTTCTGGACAGAACTACCAAAACTACCATAACTTTCGGTACGATTGTCGAAATTTCACGTTCTTGAGCTTTCTGGAAAGCTGAGACAATAAAATACATTTTTCGTTATAGTGAGATCTTCTAAATAATCCACTAACTATATGCTACAGACCAATTAAAAAAAACTGTCAGCATTAGAACAGAATTACAGAACAGCGACGCTACGAAAATCATAACTTATGATCCGCTCATCCAAATGACCTGATCCAAGATCCTACGAAAAGATAATTATGCTACCTACAATTCTCTAGGAGATGGACAGATCAGATTTCGCATTTAACATCCTCAAAACGGTCGGGCACTACAGACTGCCCTAAACCGATCTAATACCGACATTGCCAAAATACGTTACTATACGACTAATTGACGGGATTGGGGCTTACCCTTGGAGATCAAGATGAAGAAGATGAAATCCCAGCACTCTCCATCTCCTTCTTCCTCTCTTCCTTCTCTCTTCCCTCATTCTCTTCCTCCTTTCTTTCTCTTCTACCTTCTTCCTTCTACTAGATGAGCAAGGAGGCATCAACACCTGGGAGGGGAGGTGCTACAGTGGTGGTGCTACAGTACCGTGGGGTGCTACAGTAACCGAGCTAGGGTTTGGGTGTCCTTCCCCCTTCCTTTTGAGGCCGACCGACTCAATTGGGCCAAGACACCGTGGGCCAGAAGCCCAGGTTTTCTTACTCTCCCTCAGAAATCTGAATTTCTAAATTTGATTTATTTAATTCTCTCTCTAATGCTATACGGGATATTACAAGAATGGTCGTTCACGACTTGACAGTTGTTACTGAAACAACTGATCTGGAGGTTGATGAAAACACACCCTCCGACCCGATGGTCAGGAATGCTACCCTCGATCAGTTGGTCGAGGATGTGAGGGGAATAACCAACCCTACCAGCCCAGAGCCGGTGAAATTGGTTGAGAAGAAAAGGAAGGCTAGCGGTACGGAATTTATTCTACTGCGTTTCAAAGTCAAAACCAACAAATCAACTAGGTATGTACAAATGAAAAAAATCGTATGAGTGCATACCTTTAATAGTTTTTGATGATTTGAAGTTTTGAGCTTCCTTTCTTCATTTTGTATAGGTCTTCTAGTGTTCCGGTTTTTTCCGACCAGAATGTTCCTAAGGACCAGGCACCCGTGGAAGTCCTCGTCCAAAGCACTTCTCAGGACAAAGTTCCTAAGGATAACGTCATCGAGGAAGCCCCCGAGCAAGTGTCGGTGCCGGCAGTCGTTCAGGATCCATTGGTGATCCTAATTCCTTCTACGGAGGTAGATGCCCCTAAAGGCCCTCAACAGGTCCCGACAACTGTTGGTAATCCCTCTCAACCTAACAAGTTCCCTTTTCGCCCCCGATTTATCGAGGATATGGAGCTTGACAAGGCATGGGGAAGAATATCGGACCATCAAATCAAGATAGGTGCTGATATCATTTTTGCCGATTATAATGACGTGGCAATTCGGGTAAGTATCTACGATCAGTTTCATAGCCTTTCTTAAAAGTTTATAGAAATCTTAAAGAAGAATGCTATTTTTGTACCACATGGTCGAAAATTTCGCTGTGGTCGGAGGACTGACCAAGCGAATAAAGGACTTGGAGAAAAAACACTCCGAATTGGAAAGTAAAAACTTTCTTCTTAACCTTTCTCCTTCTTCAATACTTTGTTCTTCTTTAATTTTTCTTCCTTATCATACTCGATAGATTTGGAAAAAATAAAAGAAGGGGTCGTGGCTGATAAAGCCAGAATAACCCAGCTTGAAGAATAAAATCAGGCTAAGGACCGGTTGATCGTAGATGCGATGACCAGACATGAAACTCTTGAAAAGAGGATTGAAGGTAATTGGTCGTAGACTTGACTTATTAACCTCCCTAATCATATTTACTTACTATTTGTTTTACTCATATAGAGCAAACACAAGCGTTGACTAGAGCAAAGAAGGCTCTAGAATTTGAGCAGGATAAGGAGGCAGCTCTTGTGTATAGTCTTAATGAAAAGATCCATGCACTGAACAAGATGATCTTTGATATGGGATCAGGATCAAGTCCGCCTCCCTTAAGATATCCAACAGAGAAAATGACCTATTTGGTCTAACTTCTAGAAGATCTCAAGGGTCTGCTTAAGACTACTCGAGAGAACTATGCCCAAACTATGAAAGAAGGCGTAGCTAGTGGAGTTAGTTTTGCATTGGCAAAACTAAAGGCTTCCGACCCTTCCATCGATTTCCAAGCCATTGAAGAAGACTTTAACTGCTTGCCCGAAGATGCAAATAGGTTTCTCGAGGAAATGAAACCTCTCGGAAACAAGGTTACAGAGGAAATGGAAGTCGGATCTCCATCAAGCAACAATTAGTCTGGAGATATTCAAGAGTAGGACTGTAATATAAGAATTATGAAATGTATAAAACTTACCTTTTTGCCATCAACAAGTCTTTTGTTTGTCCTTTTAACTTTTAAAGTACTCAGATATGCCCTAGCCCCCGACTGATTTATAGTAGAAGAACTTTACTATATAATCAGTAAGCTAAGAAAATGAGAACTTGAAGTCTTACCCATTCTGATTGTTTTGAAGGCATATACTGATTATATGATAAAACCAATCATAGTAATACTAGGAAATCAATTTGGTCAGAACCAGCGTATGACTTCGACTAGTTGTAGATCTGTTTTGTAATAATCGAAACACCAAACAAAGCAGTATATGGCCGGAAAAAGACTTATGTTGATGAGAAAAGAAAATATACAAAGATGCATGCAATGAATGATAAGCAAGCTTATTTATATTTAGTATCCAAAACTGGTCGGAAGAATTTATAAGAACTGAAGACATGAAACACGCTTCGCGAAACGTATTCAGGCTCAAGTCCGACTGGCAGCAAGGATCGTAGGAAAAGAACAGTCGCTAGGAAGCTCCTTCTAGTGGGCAGGACCACGCGCGAAAAAGGAGAGACTTCGACTAGGAGGCTTTTCATGTCCCGACCAGTAGCCAAACCATAGCAGAACAGAATTTTGAAATGATGAAATATGTCTTCATCGTCTTAAGCATATGAATTACTACATGAAGTTATTGTTTATTACGCTCTTGTTACTCATATGTTTCTTTGAGAAAAGAGTGTGGTCGCACGTAGGAATCATTCAGGGAATGATCACGACTAGGACCCATACAGCGTATGACTTAGAAGTCGTTTGCCAAATAGTAACAGAGATCCTTGTAAAGGATATTGGAGAGAAGGTTGTCTTCTCTGACCAGTATAAATAACAACTGTAGAGGACCAGAGTATAGGTGTAGATATATAAACAATATTGCTCATCAAAATAAATAAAGGAATGACTAATCTTTATTTAAATGAAAAGAAATGAAAGAATGTAAAAAATAATTAAACATAGAACTTACGCAATTGATCAATACTCCAAGAATTGGACAAAACTTGCCCATCAGACATGGCTAATCGTATTGAACCTGGTCGGGTGACTTCGACCACAGTGTAAGGACCTTCCCACTTGGGAGAAAGTTTGCTGCGATTTGCTTGGTTCTGAATTTTTCTGAGAACCAGATCACCTACAGTGAGGCTGCGAGATTGCACCTTACGACTATGATACCTTCGCACGGCTTGTTGATAGACCGCTGATTGTACTAGGGCTTGGTTTCGTCATTCTTCAAGGAAATTGATGTCGTCGAGTCGTCGTTCATTCTGATCATTTTTGTTGAAACAATTAGTTCGAGTAGAGCCAAATTTTAGTTCTAGAGGAAGCATGGCTTCAGCACCATAAACCAAGAAGAATGGCGTTTTACCGGTCGCACGACTGGTCATGGTTCGAATGGCCCATAATATAGAAGGGAGTTCTTGAACCCAAGCACCTGACCGTTTGATGAAGTGGTCGAACACTCTGCGTTTGATCCCCTGCATGATGATACCATTGGCTCACTCAACTGCTCCGTTGCTCTACGGATGAGCAACCAAAGAAAAATGAACCTTGATACCAAGTTCGTCGTAGAATTCTTGGAATTGACTGCTTGAGAACTGGGCACCGTTGTCTGTGATTATACGACTGGGTACACCAAATCGTGTGATCACATTTTTTTATGAGAAATCTCTTAGCGGCCTCAGTTGTTGTTTTAACAACAGGCTCGGCTTTGATCCATTTTGTAAATGTGTCAATCATGAAGAAAAGGAATTCGAAGCCCCGGGTGCTTTTGGGAAAGGTCCCAGAATGTCCAGTCCCCAGGTTGCAAAAGGCCAAGAAAGAGGAATAGTTTGTAAAGCTTGTGCCGGCTGATGTACTTATCGGCTATGAAACTGACATTGTACGCACTTCGTCACGAGCTCTTTTACATCATGTAGGGCAGTTGGCCAATAGTATCCTTGTCTGAAGGCTTTAACGACTAGTGTTTTGTAGGAATGAAGTGCTCCACAAACTCCTTCATGGATTTCGGTTAGCAGTTTAATGCCATTTGTTTGAGATATCCATCTCATCAACACTCCGTGAGATCCTCGCTTATACAAGGTACTTTCGATCAGAGTGTATAATTTGGCTTTTCGTGCGAGACAATTAGCCTCTACATCATCTTCTGGAATTATGTCATGTTGAAGATAATTATAGATCGATGTCATCCAATCTCTACCCTGATTGCGACAGCTCCAACCGTCAACGATCTGTGGAGCATCCATGTTCTCATGATCAGTTTGTATGACCTGTAAAGAATCATGTATGTTCTCGGAAGGCTCGACCACCAAGGGTGAATCGAGTTGCTCGAGAAAAACTCCGGGCGGGACGGTCGACCTTGTGGAGGCCATCCATACCAACTGGCCTACCAGAAAGTTTTCCTTTCTAGGAATATGTTGGATCTGAAAACCGAAGAAGTGCTTTTCGAGTTTCTGTACTTCTGCCAAATAAGATGACATCTTGGTACTCGAGCATTGATACTCTTTCCCTACTTGATTCGCTACTAGTTGAGAATCATCTTTCACTAGTAATTTGTGAATCCCGAGCGAACGAGCTGCTCGGAGTCCTGCCAATAAACCTAAGTATTCTGCCACATTATTAGTAGCAGGAAAATTTAACTGGATGGCGTAGTTAATGTGTTCTCCCGTAGGGGATATCAAGACAACTCCAGCCCCCGAGCCTTTGAGCATCAAGGAACCGTCAAAGTACATTGTTCACTCGTCGTGGTGTTCGTACTCGGGCCCTTGGGTGGGTTTAGGGTTTGTCCATTCGGCAATGAATTCTGCTATTGCCGTGAACTTGATTCTTGTTAGTGAGATAAAATGGAGGTCGAACGCCCTAGCTCAACCGCCTATTTTGCTATTCGATCCGATGATTCCTGTTTCCAAGGACTTGACCAAGGGATACCGGTTGGTACGACCACTTTGTGGGCCTAAAAGTAATGCTTTAGTTTCCTTGAAGCCATAAGGAGACCATAGAGCAGCTTTTGTACCTGTGAGTACCTTTCCTTTGGTCCATGTAAGACTTTGCTTACGTAATACACTGATCGTTGGACGTTGTCACGCTCTACGACCAGTACACCGCTAACTGTCTGTGGCGTTGCAGCCACGTAAATTAACAATGTTTCTCCTGGTCTTGGAGAGACTAAGACCAGGGTACTTATAAGGTACATTTTAAGATCTTCAAAGGCATTGTTTGCCTCTTTAGTCCACTCAAAACTTCCATGTTTCCGAAGAAGCTTAAAGAAAGGTAATCCTTTTTCCCCTAACCTTGCTATGAAATGACTCAACGCTGCCATACAGCCGCTTAGTTTCTGGACCTCTTTCTTCATGGTCAGAGGGCGCATTTGGTCGATGGCCGACATTTTTACTGGATTTGCTTCAATACCTCTAGCCGAGACTAGGAAACCGAGCAGTTTTACAGTGGAAACTCCGAACACACACTTTTCCGGATTCAACTTGAGGTTATGCCTTCTCAAGTTGTTGAAAGTCTCTTATAGGTCTGGAACATGATCGCTAGTGTTGATGCACTTTACGACCAGATCATCAATGTAAGCTTCTAGATTCCGACCTATCTGTGTATTAAAGGTTTTCTGCATCAATCTTTGAAAAGTTGCACCAGCATTTTTGAGACCAAATGGCATCTTAACATAGCAATAAGTGCCGTATGGGATGATGAAGGAAGTTTTCTCTTCATCTTCTTTACACATATTAATCTGGTGGTGCCCTAAATATGCATCTAAAAAACTTAGTAACTCACACCCGGAAGTAGATTCTTCAAGTTGGTCAATGCGTGGAAGGGGAAAATCATTCTTCGGACAAGCTTTATTAAGATCTGTAAAGTCAATACACATTCTCCACTTTCCATTATTTTTCCTAACCATTACAGGATTGGCGAGCCACTGAGAGTGGTCGACTTCACAAATGAATCCAGCCTTGAGGAGCTTGTCAATCTCTAACTGGATTGCCTCCTTCCGATCAGATGCAAAACGCCGGAGCTTCTGCTTGATCGGTTTTTTTTCAGGCTGGAGAGCTACCCTGTGCTCAATCACCTCCCGGGGGACTCCGGGCACGTTGGACGCCTGCTAGACGAATACGTCTTGATTTGTTCGAAGGAAGGAGACGAGTGACTCTTCCTATTTGGGGTCGAGTCTTGCCTCGACCAGTATCTTTCGGGTAGATGAGTCAGTGTTTTCTGACCCAAGTGGCGACTTGGCGCTGTTCAAAGAAGCGCCTTTGTCGAGTGGTATTTCCTTTGTCTGGTCGGAAGGCTTTAGCATCATCTTTGGCCTCGACTGCTTGACCTGCACGGTAGATGGATTAGCCTCTCTGGTCAAAAGTTCATCGACCAGTTCTAAGGATTTTCGATCACATGCATAAGCCATTTTCTGATCTCCTCGAACCGTGATGACTCCCTTAGGTCCTGGCATTTTCAAACTTTGATAACCGTAGTGTGCAGCTATCAAGAATTTTGCTAAAGCCGGACGACCTAAGATTCCGTTGTATGCGGACTCAAAATCCACTACATCAAACGAAATCTTTTTTGTTCGGAAGTTGTTAGGTCTTTCGAACGTGACCGGTAAGGAAATTTGTCCTATCGGTTTAGCGGTGGAGCCAGAAACTATACCATGGAAGGCATATTTCATTGGTTTCACCTTTGACTTAGGAACTTGCATCTCTTCTAAAGCTCCCGCAAATAAAATATTTAAACTACCTCCATCTATTAAGACTCGATTAACGCTACAGTTATTAATAGTAGGTTCAACAATAGGGAACCTACCTGGTCGAGTCGAAGGAATGGGGCAGTCTTCTTTGTTGAAGGAGATTACGGTGCTCGACCACCTTGATTGCTTGATGATGGTCGGAGGCTCGACAAGGTTGACCTCCCGCTCCACGGCCTTCAGATGACGCTTTGACTCGTACGAAGAAGACCCACCAAAGATCATGTTGACCGTATGTTGAGGCTCCTGGTACTCCATTTCTTCGTCGCCATCTTTGTCCTTCTTGGAACTCATTTCACCGAGTTCCTGTATTGAGGAAAGTGGTCCTTTTCCTACATAGTAATCCTCCAGTTTCTTTTTCCAGACTCGACAAGTGCGCAAGTCATGCCCTGCCTGCTAGCGAAGTGGACACCACGTTTTGTTTTTATTGTACCCTTCGGTCAAAGCTTTTGCTTTGCCTCGACCGGTATAGTCTTTCTTACCCTTTGTAAAATTTTCAGGAACCACAAGGACTTCCTTATCGTCGGGTCTGCGGTTCTTCTTTTTCTTGAGAGCCTTCTTATTCTTCTTCTTTGGTTTATCCAAGCCAGACTAGGGGATTTTATCCTTCTGATCGATGGCCTCACACCATTCAACCACTTCGCTAGCGGCTGCATACTTGTCGGCCATGTCGAAAAGTTCGACGGTCGTCTTTGGAGGATGCATTGCTATGTCCTCCGTAAATTGTTGGTTCCTTAGACCTGCTTTGAAGGCTTGGATGATGGATGAATCTGCGACTTCTGGTATTGAATTACGAACCTGGCTGAATCTTTTGATGTATTGACGGAGAGTCTCATCAGTGCTTTCCCGGATTCGGTGAAGATCATCCTCCTTTCCAGGGCTGTCGTACATGCCTTAGAAATTCGCAATCAAAAAATCACAAAGTTGCTCCCAGGTGTAGATTGATCCGACCGGTAGGTTAAGTAACCACGACCGGGCAGACCCTTCGAGTACTATGGGTAGATAGTTTGCCATGACGTTCTCATCACCACCAGCAGCTCTGGTGGCGGTAGTATATATTTGGAGAAATTCTAATAGGTTTTGGGTCCCATTGAACTTGTCCAGGTTTGCCGGTCAGAACTTGTTTGTCCAATGCACAGCTTGGAGCCCAGCGGAGAAGGCTCGACAACCTGTGATCGATTCATGGTGCCTTCTTTGGAAAGGTGCCAGATTTTAATCGGTCGGAGACCAGTTTCGAGTTAGATTGCGGATCTCCGGTGTCCCGATCCGATCGAGACGCTATTGTGTAAATCTTCGATCACCGCTTGATTTAGACAATGTCGGAGATCGTCTGGTCCAAGCGATTGTACTTTGTTTGCAAATGATATGTAAGCATGCTCTATTTTGTATTTAATTATGAATCGATTAGTTGATCCTATAGATGCATAATCTGTAGGTAAATGTTCAACCTCTACTACTAAGCCTAGGAATATCTTGATGTGATTTAGAGTTCGTTGGATGAGCTCTTATCACTTAGTAGTTTACGAGTTGATATTGCTTAGAAATGCTTAGCTATCGGTAGAATTGGGCGGTTATCGACTTAGTCAATAACTTTGATCACACAAAAATTATTATTACATTATGTCCAGCACTTGTGCTTTGTTACTTTGTAAAGAAATAAAATGGAAAATAAACTGTTGAGTCTTGGGCACAATGGTTGATGGTGTGATCTTTTGTGGTGTGTTGGAATGGTGCCTAAGTCAACAAGGACCGAACATCTTGTTGCACTAAACCGAGCATTCTTGCGTGCTAACCACACGAGGGTATTGGGAACCCCTCTTGACTAAGTACTTTGGGAGGTATTAATTGATGAGTCGCTAGTGGTAAGAAAAATGTTTGTTTTGGGATGAGAGGGATGGGTTCCTTTCTAGGTTCTCCATACCTGTGAGCACCATGATTGCTTGGTGGGCGGTGCATCGGACTCAACGTGTGGGTTCTTAGTGGGAGCCCTTGGGTGGGCGGTTCACTAAGGCTAACCCCCATACGTGCGACTCTTAATTAGTGCAATCCATTGGAAAGCGTCTCGTGAGGACTTAGCCATCTTGGTATACCAAAGGAAGTGTGCTAAATCATGTGGCGAAAAGGCGGTCGGCGTGTGGGTACATTGGTACACCCCGCAGGTTAAATCTATTCGAATAGCCTCGTCCTAAGTTATGGACACGCTTGGGGAGGTCTTTCAAGAGTTAGACTATAACAATTAATTAAAACTTGTTGGGTTGGTACGAATGGGGAATTCGTGCTATTGCTGTGGTGGCTATTGGGTTAGTCACTTCCAGGTTGTCTTTATTGTTGTTATTATTTATTATCTCACTGTTATTTGAACAATTAAAAACAGATTGTCAAATTGCTTTAAATGTATTACATTATTGTAAATGAAAACTTGCTTTATGCTGAAAATGAGCCTAGAGCCTTCTCCTTTGAATAAGCTTGCATGTAGCTATGTATAGGCTGTTACCCTACACGTAAGTCTTGCGAGTACATTTTTGTACTCATTTGCTTTGCTTAATTAATTGTTGCAGAGGAGGTTGATCCCCAAGGGATCGACTATCGTGAGACAGACTTCGACTTCGACGACTAGGTTGGCGGCCCGGTTGGTTGCCTTGTGGTGTTGTGGCAAATCGTAGCTTTTGTTTATCGCCATCTTATGGCTTTTGCTTCCGCTATTTATTTAACTCTTTAGCTTGTTATTTGGCCGGTCGGCCCCTTTTATAATAACTCTATTATGTATGTCCTTTGCTTTGTTTAGTTCGTGCTTTGGTTCTATGTTTGTATGGAATTGATGCATGATTTTGTAAAAGGGTGTGTGTACAACAATTCTGGGAGGTACACATTTTTCCGAGGCACGGGATATTTTGTTTGTGATACTAGGGTCAATTGGAAGACTAAGCATTACAAGCTAAATACCCCAGGGTCTCACACGTGAGTTAAATTTGACATTCAACAGGAAAGTTTTAGGTTCAGCTCAAGATCTGCTTTGATAATTGTTAAATTTGATTAGTGAAGATATATTGGTCGATGTCTTCGAGATTGCAAAGGTTAAATCTTTTGCATCCAAAGATCTTGAGAGCACTCTTTAACATCAATACTCTGAGCTTTTTGTATGACATGGAGATACTTCATATGTATACATTGATTTGGTCATTTAAATGCTTGCAACAATCCTATGTTGATTTGGTCATTTAAATGCTTACATTGTTTTGTCAAAGTCAATTAGTGAAGAGTATAGACTGGTTGAGATGGCAGAGGCGCCGTCTTCGCCGCCGCCACCGATGCCGCCTAATGCATTTAGATTTCTGTCGACGATAATGATACGTAAGCGAGATGGTAGAGGAAAATCGAAATTGCCTGCCGGCCGACTGATCATCACGGAGGTCAGTGACGTTGGGATCCCTCTGAGTACCCAGAGATCAGCGGCGAGATTTCGGACCATCTGCGGGATACTTGCAAGGGAACGGGTCCCCATCACCACACCAAGCTGGAAGTCTTTGATGAAAGAACAGAGAGGCGCGCTGTGGACAGAACTTTCAAGCAAGTTCACTATCCCAGAAGCAGACATGGCACGCGTGGAACGGCAGGCGTTGCTCTCGATGGATAACGCGCGGAGGACCTTCAAGAGCATTCTTGTCACGAAGTACGTGAACACGGGTGAGACACTCTTCACGAAGTATGGATTCTTGACGCGGGAAACATGGGACGCCTTTCTTGACGCGATTTAATGACTATAACATCATACATGAGTAGGAACCACTGGATCCTTTTAGTCATTATACCAAAGAGGAACAATGTAATATACCTTGATTCCCTAATCAGCAACGAGTATAACTTCAGCATTCTGACAGGAATATTCAACAAGTATGCTCATTTCCTCCATGCATAACTCTATTGTAGTCTTCCTTCATTTGAAATGGCCGAGGATAACTTTTTGGAATTATATAGGTCGTTCAAAGCCTATGTTCACGACGGAGGACTATATGAGGGGGGATTGAACGACACATTGACACACAGGACATGATTTCCGGTACGTGCTACAACACAATAATGCTATATCATACTTCGTAATAATGCGTCTCGAACTGACTATACCTATATATGTAATTCTATTTTTGCAGTGCCGCCAGCAAAAAACCGATGAGCTATGTGCATTCTACGTGTGCCATCATATCGGCAAATCATTAATGCTAAGACGAAGGATCCCGTGTTTGTCAATCTCAAAATAATTATTTCCAAATTATAAATTTAAATATATATGCTTACCACTTTACTCTTGCTAGTGACAGGCTTGATGATAGAATCAGATGCACTCGTTGCGAGCGAGATCATGGACGTTCGAGGGAAGCTCTACGACTTCATCAAGACAGATATCATTAACCCCAACGGAAACTTTCACTCCATCGCCGACGCAGAGTTTCACCCCGTCGGCACCTCTCAACCACGTGCAAACAAATGATTCAATTGTAATCCAATTGTAACTATAGCGAGAATACTTGAACAAATTCTTTTGTAATTTATTTTGAGTAATGATCACTTTGAGTTGTCAACAATTGATTATATGTGATGTATCATTTTCGCATGCTTGTTTCAGAGGGCATGGCTAGCAATTCTGAGGCTAGCCAAAAAAAAAGTGGTTAGGGTAATGAACTATCACGAGCGGTTTTTGTTAAAACCGTCTATGAAGGTATGTATCACGAGCGGTTTCCATTAAAACCATCGTGATACGTACCTTCACGCACGGTTTTAACAAAAACCGTCGTGTTATTCATATCACGAGGGTTTTGAACCGCTCGTGATAACCGCCTCATATCACAGACAGAGAAATAAATCTGACGGTTTGAAAACCGCTGCGTGATGATGGTTCCAACCGTCGTGATGAGGCTTCCTGCAGTAGTATTTCTCTGTGGGCATTGGTACGTGATAAAACACATCGAGTGTCAATGTTTGAGATGAAGTTTCAAATGTTTTTATGATTAGTGCTAGCTACACTGGTTATATCGTATGGGTAAAGTGTATAACCTTTGCGAGTATTAAACAATCTATTCGAATAGCCGTGTCCGCGGTCATGGGCATGCTCGGGGATTTCACACGAGGGTTAGATTTTCATAAAATACTTGGGAAGGGAGCTGTGTGATCTAAGTCATATGGCTGTGTGAATAATTTGATTAGACTTTGTGTCCTTTGTGAAAACAAGTGTTAAATTAATATCATTTATTTGTTTTACATTGTGTTTCATTTATTATTTGCATTCAATTGCAAATGTTGTATTTCCGCAAAAGAACCACAGAAGCCATTCCTTTGGAATAAGCCATCATGTATACATTACATTTTGTGGTATGAATTGCGAGTACGGTTGTGTACTCACACTTGCTATAATCAATCAACAGAAGTGGAGGAGTCTTCGCCTGCTTTTGAGGAGGAGTTCTACGAAGGTGCTGATTGCTAGGTCTTGATCCCAGTTGGTTGCCTGTGGCGAATCGATGGGTTCCCGCTGAAGTTATTTTTTCTACTGCTTATTTAATTATTGCTAGCCCTGCGAGGTTTAATAAATGTAAACTCGGCCTTAAGGTCACAACAGTTATTTGTTACTCAAATTATTCGTTTATTCTATTATTTCATCTTGTGTGGATTGATATTCATCTATGTTGACACTGTGTGCATTAGCGTGATCCTAGACTAGTGCATTATACACAGAGGGTCCAGAATTGCATCTTTGGGTCCCGACACAAACTGAACTAACTAGTTCAAGCTTAACATTATTATTTACTAGATAAGCAAAATAAATTCCATTTGATCAAGTTCAATAGGTCATTAGGTTTCATATAAATTGAAACGAATGCTCCTCCAAACCATCCGTTAGATTTAGGAACATGTCTACTTTTCAAACTCCAACTTTCATCTTGGTTTTAAAAACAACCCTAAACTATAAAATTGTCTAGAATTCAACCTTGAACTATTCAAACCGTTGACTTGACCCCTGCGTCCCACTCCATCCTAGTTTTTGGCTAACACAAATGCCACGTCGGATCCTTGCTGTCAAATAAAGCCATGTTATTTTCTTCTCTCTTCCTGCTCGCCCTCCACCCACAACACCTCCTTAACTTCATCGCCTCCTTTGGATTCCACTCCACCAAGCTACGCTACCCCTCCTTACCCGTCACCCACATACTCACCCATGCCACCGACGTCGCTTCTCATCCCTCCCCTCACCTACCTGCTGGTTCATCCGCAATAGCCGCGTCCTCCTATACCACGACAACGTCGATGTCGCCTACCCTAGACGACACTGTCACTAGACAATGACCGTTGCCGCCTACGGTCCTCGCCGCCAAATCATGTCACACCATCTCTAAGCCCTCGCCTTCACTGGAAATCTACTAGGCCTAGCATCATTGAGCTCCCCTTCTCTTGGGCCATGGCTGCCACGCATGGCTCACACCACGCCAACACATGTCGCTCTAGCTCCGCCCAAAATAAAGTGAGCACTAGAACTACCTCGACGCCTCGATGCTCAAACACCTCCCAATTGAGCCACGCCACAACCAGAAGGTCGTCACTGATGTCGATATTTTAATTTCGAATTTATAAAATAAATACTAGGGGTTCCTTGATCTAGACTACACAAGATGAGACATAAGGATTTTAGACAGGTTCGGGCCTTCTCCTGGGAGAATAATTACCCCACTCCTGTGTTCTTGTATTGATCGTGTTTACAACAGGAAAGAAGTCATTAAAGACTAGAACTAATGCTAAAGACTAGAACTAATGCCTCCTGTCATGTTCTATTGCTTGTGTTGCTTATGTTGCTTGTCCCCTTCTGTCCACTGGCTCTACTACTACTTCTTCGTCTTCCTCTGTATTTTTTATTTGGCCTTATGCCCAATTGTAATAAACTCTGATTATCAATAAATAAATGTGAAATGTGTGATATGACTTTGCTATCACTTTTGTTTTACTGTGTACACTGGCTATTCCTGGACTAGTGTATAAAACACAGCGAACCTGTGATCCTTCATTCCCGAGTTCGACAGAAGTGATATTAGAGCCATATCGATTGTAGATTGTGGCCTAGTTAGAATGGTCGTTAGTTAGAAAACTTCAAAACTTATTTTACATAAGACGAAAAAAATTATTCTCTCCTCATCTTTGGTCATCTATCTATCTTTAGCTTCTTCATAGCAATTCTTTCTTACCTAATTTTCCCTCACTATTTTACAATGTTAAATGGATCATCTTTCCTTGAAAGTTTCTATAGATGGTCAACACGATTATTAACCATTACGTTCAAGAACCCAAGACATGCAGCCATCAAGAAAGTATCATCGTCTCCACCATCCAAGGACAACAGACAGGATTAATTGAAGACCGTGAGTCGAAGATCGCGATGTCAGCCCAACATATAGCTTAAGTTTGCCAAGGCTCATTCTATGTATTGAGTCGCTTCACCAGATTAAGAGTCTCGATCAAGTAGAGCGTCGTATAAAGTTATTAAGTTTTTCTGAAAAGCTTTTGAGTTGAATGTTTCGTTTGGCTGTTGTTTTGCTCTATCTCCTTTGATATTCTTTGTCTCTTCCCTAACCTTTGTCTCCTTCCCTAACCCTCCGAGTATCAGACATTGAAGACCCAGTATTCCCAACTTTCTTTCTAGCATCTCTGAATCTCGGGACGAGATTCCTTTTAAGGGGGTAGTTTGTAACATTCCAAAGTTACGTTAAAAAATAAAGTTAATAAAGTTATTCTTTTATTAGATTTTTTTCTTAAATTTAAAAGAGTTTTATTGCTTTTCTTGAATTTCCTAAATTTTAAAAGTCAAAAATAAAATTTATTGGTTTTGGGTTTTTATTGGATTTAAAGTTAAAAGGATATTTTAATTAATTTCTTGAATTTTCTGGGATTTAAAAAGGTTTTTCCTATTTTCTAGAAATTAAAATAATTTATGTCTAAAAATAAAAGCCACATTTAAGTTGGAATTAATTTTATTAAGTTCAAAATAATTCAAGGAATTTCTATGAATTTTTCTAGAATTTTTTAACTCTATTTGCTATTTTCAAAAAGCCTATCTCGATTTGTTGTATTTTCTAAATATCGAAATCAAATAAAAATCCTTAACTCACCTTCGGGTCGAAATTCATTCTCTCGGCCCATTTCTATTTTCTTCTGCACCCGACCTGTTTGGCCCATCCTCCCAACCAGCCCACCTTTTTCCCTTCCTATCTCTTACTATTGGGTCCCACCCGTCAGCACCTAATTCCCCTTTCTTCCCCATCCCTTTCTTCTTCCTCTGGCCTCCTCCTTCCCCGAACGCGTTGCCGCCATTTGCGCCCCCTCGAACTCAATCAATTCCGTGATTCTTTCCCCCCTTTTCTCGTGCAAAGTTGCGCATTAAAACCCCATGTCAATCCCGTGCCCGTTTGGGCCTCCCTCTTTCCTTCTCCAGCCCTAATCCCCTCAATCATGCCGTCGCTCTCTCTGCGCTCCCTTGCGCTGTATGAAGCCCTGTCGCCTCCCACGCCCTATAAAAGCACGCACTAGCTTCGCCCTTCTCTGCTCAACCCAAAGCCTTGAACCACCATGCTCCTCCCTCTCTCTAGCACCCGGATTTTGGAGTTGAAGTCGCCGCCCGAAGCTTCTTTCACCGCTGAATTCCTCGCCGTCGACGATGCTCTGGCAGCCCAAACCACACCATCAGCATCGCCACACCGTGTTCTACACGGTGCTTCCTCCCTTTTCACTAGAGACACACTAGAACGCCGTCGAGGTCTTTGACCTAGCATCGTCGCTACTCATCTCCTCGCCGCCGGCGACCTTGTCATGTTCCACTACTGTTTTAGTAAGCACTGAGTTTGCCGTGACTCCCTCTATCTTTTGCGCGCATTCACTCACCTCGCCATGGCGTGTAGCGCTGGCGAACTCAACGCCCGTAGCGCCGCCGCTCGTCGGGCTGACGTGGCACACACACTTATATGCCACGCTAGTGCCACATCATCACCACGAGCCACGTCAATGCCGCGTGGCGCTTACGCCAGCCAAAGATCGACCGCCACTATTCCGTCAGCCAAGTCCACCGTGGACTATTGACCGCCCATGGACTTAGTCCATTGATCGTAGAGCCCACCTGTTAGTAGGTTTCACCATATAAAATTAATTCAACCGAAAAGAAATTCAGTCGCTGACATCAGCATACGTCATAAATTGAATTTCCTTTAGTAAAATAAATCGGTAAAATCCAGAAAATCCAATTTAGTATTTTCTTTAGGGTTTAATTTTCTAGGGACTCGTTCTCATTCATACGAGCTCCAAATTCAACGATTCAAATTTATAAATTCATCTAAAATCAAGATCTAGCAAACTAAACAAAAATTATTTAATTTGGAGTTCATTTGAATTTATTTGAGTGTTATTTGAAGTTGTCGTATTTTGGCGTGTAGATTTCGACGACTCCGGGGAACTTGAGTTAGTTGACAAGGAAGAATTCGAGCAAGGCATGTTACGTCCTTTGATCATATTTGATCCCATTATTTCAAATTATTTAAACTCTATTATAAATAATTACTACATGCTTATTTATATCCAATTTAATTTAAACTCTTGTTTTAAATTTATAGTTATGCCTAAATCCTTTGTACTACCAATCTTAACATTGAATTAAACCTACCTTGACACCTTAGATGAAAATCTAGTTTATGCAATAGTACGAACTAGAACATTTTGGAAAAATTTCTGCCTAGTCATGCTTAGACCAAAAATATTTGATTTGGGGAATTTTAGCCAAAGATTCAAATATGGATTTAAAAATGAGTCTATGTCATTATTATGCCACAGAAATTTGCAAATAATTTGAAAAGTAAAATAAAATAAAAAACTGGTTTAGACTAGGGTGAACTGGATAGTTGATGGGTGCAGGTTTATGCACGGGCTCAATTCAGCGAATGTTTGAGGCCCAGGGGTTATTTTGGAAGTCACCCAGTCAATTAAGGACCGGTCTACGAGCTGCGGATTGTAAAGCCCTTTTGTACTACCACAAGTCTGGTATGGGATAAACTGGGCTAATTAATTTACAAAGTTTCACTGTTAGTTGTGCCATGTTGATGTGTGGGTGTCGTGAAGACTTATTTTTAATACCCAAATGGCGCAAGAGAGGGCTTCCATTTGGTGTGAAGCCTTACGACAGTGAAACCTTAGCGAGCATAACTACTTTAGGATGGCGCATTGTAAAGGCCTTTTGATAATCACTTAGTCTCACACCTTCGGAAGTGTGTCAAACGGACATTAAAAGTTGATTATCTCTTGTGGGTAAAGTTGTACAACCTCTGTAGAGTGTAAAACTACTCGAATAGCCGTGTCTACGGTCATGGATATGCTGAGCAAAGCCTTTCGCAGATTAGACTATGGTTTTGTTTTAAAAATAATTTGACAAAAATGATTTCATTGATGTTTATTCCATGTGAGAAATTTGGACAGAAAGCCTAGTGTAAGGGGGTTAGTCCTTCACCATTTGTGTATGGAGGTTTATCCTACACTTGAGAATTGATGAATAAAAATAAAAGCTTGACTTTTAGTATAAGTTAAAAATGCTTCGGAACTTAGTAAATGTATTTAAACTTGAAAATATAGCATTGTGCAAAACAGCCATATAAGCCTTCCTTTGATATATCACTACATGCATTATATCTGTTACTGGGTGTAACTTGCGGAGCACGGCTGTTTGTGCTCATCATTGCTTAATAAAATGTTGTTCAAAGGAGAATGACTTCGCTACCGGTGTGGATCTTGACGACTAGGCCGCTACCCCAGTCGATTGCCTGTGGCAGATTAGCTAGGCTCTACTACTACTTCTTCGTCTTTCGTTGTATCTTTTTATTTGGCCTTATGCCCAATTGTCATAAACTTTGATTATCAATCAATAAATGTGTGATATGATTTTGCTATCACTTTTGTTTGACTATGTACGCTAGTTATTCCTGGACTAGTGTATGAAACATAGAAAATTTGGGATCCTTCGTTCCCAGATTCGACAATAACAGCACATGTTCATCTACTGCATGTAAATAAACACAATGTATAAGGTCCCGAATCGATTGGGTGCACATGTATGTAGGTTTTATCAACCATAGGGTGGTCGTGTTTGACCTAGTCGCAGTAAAGCTTACGACCATGACCTGGTCGTAGTAAAGCTTACAACCATGAGGTGGTCGCAAAAGATCTTATGACCATATGGTGGTCGTAGAATGACTTACGACCATATAGGGTGGTCGTAGAATAGCTCACAACCACTAGATAATTATAATCTTTCTTATTATAACAATGAGGGGTACCTCTGAAGGTTGTGTAAAGAGACTATTATCTATAATGAATATTACGGATGAATAGCTTAATTAATTGGGGATTATTAGATCCTCGTCAACCAGTGAGATTGTCTTCTCTAGATCTGGCCTACCGCCGCCAGATCACCACATGCTATCTCTTTGAAATCCACTAATCCCATTAGCTTTGCTTCTCTCTGAAACATTCTATGCACATGCCACCCCGACCGAGGCATCACTAGAGCGTCGTCGCCACAAACAAGTGCCACCATGAGCCCCTGCTCTGCAATGCAGGTCCTTACCATCATGCGCCACCACCACGACACCTTGACCATTGCATGTTCTAGGGTACCAAGATCCCTTATAATGGCTGGTCCTCACTGTCATCGCTAGACAATGACAGTCGATGCCTTAGTTTGCGCCGCCATGTCAAGTTCTGCTCGAGGTGGAGGAGCTCAGTGTTGGCCATTGAGAGAGAGGAAGGGAAAGGGGAAGAAAGGGGGGAAGGAGAAGGAAAGAGAAGGAAGAAGCAGCTCAGGTCATGCAGTAGATGTCACTGGCAACTGAGCTCGAGCTCACCAGATTTTGGCAAGGAGAAGAAAGAGAATGTGAGAGAAGAGGGAGGCACTACTACAAAAAGGCTAATATTAGATGTCTCATCACAGACGATTGACCAAAACTGTTTGTATTAAAGAAAATCACACACGGTTTTGGTTAGCGATCGTCTGTATTACTTTCTGCACTAAGAATGTCTGTGAAGAGGTGATATCACAGACGGTTCATTTTACAAACCGTCTGTGATACTTCACAAACGGTTTTTAACATGAATCGTCTGACTTCCCTCCCTCTTCACAAATGGTTTGTATTAAAAAAAACCGTCTGTGATAATATCATTTATTGCAGACCTGACCCTCACAGATCGATCTATCTTAAATTTCTGCTCTGTTCTAGCTGCTGCTGCTAGAGGTAGGGCTTTGAGGCGATTTGGTGAAAGAAGATCGCGCAGATTTGGTTAGTACATAATTAATTTGTTCCTTGCATTATATTCTAGATCTAGCTTGGTAAAGAGAGAATTGAAGATGGTTTAGATCTATCTTTTTGTGTTGTTTTGCAAGTGTTGCATGGCTAGCTTCTTGCCATCTGAAGTTGGGCATGGGCTATCTATAATGTGTTTGTGATAAACAACCTGCCCCTAGAGTGCATTGGTGTTTTTTCAGTTCATTAGAAATACATATTTCAAATGACATATCAAAAGTTGCATATATAGTATACTAATTAATTAATTTAATATTTAACACCAAATTGTTATATGTGTCGCGTAGATGGACCGAAGCTGGATGTACGCTAGCAACTGTGTGAGTGAAGAGTACATTAATGGCGTGTCTGCTTTTACAAGAGCTGTTGAGGAGGATATGTTGAATAAGGGGGTGGAATATATGTACTGTCCATGCATTTACTGCGAGAATCTGAAGATGTTCAAGAACCGAGCGCAGATCGAAGCACACTTGATTCAAAGGGCTTTCAAAAAGTGCTATACGCATTGGAACAGTCACAGTGAAGAGCATATTATACAGGAAGGTAGTAATAATTACATCGCCAACGAAGTCAACGATATGCCACCGGATGATGTCGATTGTGATTCTGATTCGGATAGGTTGCACGATGACAATCTAGATCGGATGCTTCGCGATGCAGAAGAGAACTGTGATGAGAGGGAGTATGTTAAATTCTGGGGCTTGATGGAGGACTCAGAGAAACCTTTGTTCCCGGGTTGCCAGTCGGAATACACAAGGTTGTTATCCGTGCTTGAACTACTGAAATTGAAGGCAAGCAACGGTTGGTCCGACAAGAGTTTCATGGCATTGTTATGTCTCTTAGTGGACATGCTTCCAGAGGGAAACGAGTTGCCCAAAACCACCTACAAAGCCAAGAAGCTTCTTTGTCCATTGGGAATGGAAGTAGAAAGAATACATACATGTCCGAACGACTGTATCCTCTACCGTAACATGCATGTATGTTCGGTGTGCAACGCATCCCGACACAAGCATAAGAATCAATCAGATGATGGCGAGAGAATCGAGATGAAGAAAGGACCTCCTGCTAAGGTGGTGTGGTATCTTCCTGTAATTCCCCGTTTGAAGAGGTTTTTTGCGAACCCAAAGGATGCAAAACTGCTGCATTAGCACTTGGAGAAGCGTAAGAATGACGAAAAGCTAAGACACCCTGCTGATTTTACCTAGTGGAGAAACATCGATAGGAGGCTTGCAGACTTCGGTGCGGAACCGAGGAATATAAGGTTTGGATTGAGTACAGATGGAATGAATCCTTTCGGTAACATGAGCAGTCGACATAGCACTTGGCTCGTGACTCTCTGCATCTACAACCTTCCTCCTTGGTTGTGTATGAAGCGAAAGTATATTTTGCTGTCGATACTAACTACATACGCGTCGATCATCCTGAAGGGCTAATTTTTAAAAATTGAACAATGTGTGTATATGTGTTCTGAATGTTTAATTTTAGTTCATTTAAGTTAATTGATTTGTACTGTGAAATGGATGTGCTTGTTTCTGAAATGAATGTGAATTGGATGTATACATGTACTTGTTGTGTTTCTGCTTGTTTCAGAGGGCATGGCCAGCATTTCCTGAGGCTAGCTAATAAACAGAACTAGATTTACCAATACAAAAGAATATCACAGCCGGTTTCATCTACAAACCGTCTATGAGAATATATTACGACGGTTTCATCTACTAACCATCTGTGATACACAATATATCATGACGGTTATTTATTGGAACCGCTCATTATATTACAATCTATCATGCGGTTATTTATTGGAAATGCTCGTGATGTATTAATATATCATGACGGTTATTTATTGGAACCGCTCATGATATATTAATCTATCACGCAGCGGTTATTTATTGGAACCGCTCGTGATATTATCATCCATCATGCAGCGGTTCTATTTTAGAACCGCTGCGTGATATTGTTTATCATGCAGCGGTTCTAATTTAGAACCGCTCGTGATGTTCAACCCTATTTATATTCGAGACTCTAGGGTTTGCCCGCTTCCCCACTCAAACGATTAAGTTTCTCAACTCTCCATCCTCCCCGAGCCCCATCATCGCCGCTGTCCTCAACGCCGCCTCCTCCTCGAGCCCAGCACGCCTCCTCCCCCGAGAACGTGTCGCCTCCTCTTCCCCCGAGCCCGACACACCTCCCCTTTGACATCGCCCTGCTACTCCAGTACTGCTCCCTGCTTGTCCTTCTCCTCGACGCCCAAAGATAACTGATGCCGAGTTGCTGACCCCGACGCCCTTTTCCCCACTCTTTTTGTCAATAATATGTCATGCTATCATGGTCCTCATGGACTCATGATAATTGCGCTGGTATCTGATTCAAACACTGAGTAGTATGAGGTGTTGTACTTGTTTTAGGAATTTGTATTTGTTCTAGTCAGTGATTCATATTGTATTTGTTTTGATAGTACTATGCACTAGAATATATTACAATGTGGTGTGGCAGGCTTGAGATGAATGCTCTGTGATGATAATAGTCTTGTGCTGAAATTGTTTTTGATAATCGGGTTTGAACTTTACCTCTAATTAGAATGCTTACTCTACCTCTGAGAGCAATATAAAAATGTTAAATCTTAGCTTTATGCTGATTTCATTTGTTCACATGATGTTTGTGTTGAGCATATTATTCCTTTTAAATGACTTGGAGGATTTATATGTTTATATGCCAATTATGTCATTGTATTGATCCTAATTTCTTCCCTACATATCCCAATTATTTATTAATTAGTGTGTATAACCATACACATAGAGATCGAATCTTATGATAATATGTTCATACGTGTCAGAACTTCTATTTATTGTGAAGATGTCTTCCACTCATTCTTTGTCATCGTCGCCTCATGTGTCTGATGCGTCGTCCTCTGGAATATCCAAGCACAGTAGAGGAATATCGAAAAAGCCCAGGGGCCGATTTACCATCACGAAGGTCGATGAATCTGGGACCCTATCGATCCTCTCCAAGCAGCGTCCGCATTCCAGAGAACGATCGGAATAGTTACACGGGAATGGGTGAACATCACCTACGATTCATGGAAGGAGTTGACCAAAGCTCAGAAAGATGAGCTGCTGATGGATATTTTTCAAATCGTTCGAGATCCCGGAACAACACCGGGACTCTGTGCGACGACATGCGTTGCTACAGGCGTGCAAAGTGTGGAAGAACTTCAAGAGCACGCTTGTCAAGAACTACATGGAGAAGGATCTGAGGCCCTTTCACAAGTATCCGTTCTTGGAAGAGTACTGGAAAGAATTTGTGGCGAAGAAGATGACAGATGATTTTAGGAGTGAAAGTGTGGCGCACACGGCCCACCAAGCAAAAAACACGCACCCCCCCCCCCACAGACTCGGCACCACTGGGTATGCGGGTAAAATCCCGGAATGTAGGGATCAGGACCAGCAGGCAAACCTTTCGAATGCCTCCCTACCATTTGCCGAAATCCCTGATGAGCGCGCCCGAAACTGGCTAAGAGCGAGGTTAGCTACCATTTCTTCGGGGACCATCTTCTTTCCAAACCCTGTAGACGAGGAAGTGTCCCAGCGCCTGCTAAGATATCAAACTACCTAGTTTGTAATTACTCCATAACTTCATAGGAAGTGAAATGACATGTCGGGCTATTACAGGGAATGTTGAGTGCACAATCTTTCCAAGGCTCATTCCAGGGAGTCAAGGAGAGGGATATGATCTCCGAAACTCTGGGAAACAAGGAGCATCTGTGTCGCACGAGAGGCATTGGTCTTTATGTTCCATGGAAAGATGGATTCCGACAGGACTCCGAGGCATACCAGAGTAGAAAGAGAGCCAAAGCCGAGCACGATCCAAAGCTACGAGAGGAGATTTGTGAATCCCTAGGAGATGAGATCTCTAAATCAATCAGAGATGAGATCGATGATCGTGTCAGAGCTAAGACGCGACGGCAGATGGAGAGCCTTGAGGAAAGGCTTAAAGAAAATCAATTGCAAGCCCCTGCCCCTACTGTGCTAGCTAGCCCCCCCCCCCTTCAACTTCCGAGTAGCTGCGCGTCCAACCCTAACCCTACCCCAAAAGGCGACAACAGATTTCCTGTCGATGACATCCTGGTAATAATTATTACCTCTGGAATGCTCGATCCATTGATAGGCCTGTTGGAGTAGCTAATTTTGTATCATTGTGTAGGTGGCAATGAAGTGCAAGCTCCAAGTAAGATATGCTTCTGTTGCCCTAGATGCTACTTGGGGCCAAGTGTATCCATCCGGTGTCGGGGCTTCGGTGCACAGTGTAAATCCAACGCCGGGTTTTGTAAAAGTGAATGTGGATGATGTTTATGCCAATTTCACGATTGTCCCACTACAGATTCCCCCAAACGACGAGGTCATGACTCTAGGGCAAGCCATTAGAACATTCATCCAGTGGCTCAAGAGGGACATCTACCTAGAGCTACCTGCTCCGATGTCAACTTCACGGGAATATCCTGCAACGGTGTCAAGTCCACGGGAGATACCTGCACCGGAGCTACCTGCTTTGAAGCGGCAAGGGCCCAATGCATCACATGCATCTACACCTCGTGCTCGGTTGACTCTCGTGAAGTCGACCTCTAAAATGCGAGGCAACAAGGGCAAATCGAAGGTGGTCGACTCCTATTCTGATATCTCCTTCTTGCCATTGGCCTAAAAATTCATGCTAGGCGAGCCGTTGGTCGAGAATGTAGAACTCCACCCTACCCTAGGAATGGCTTGCGTGAGATTGCATACATGTTACATGGAACAAGCCAACAAGATAGCTGAACAACGGCGCTCGGGTGTCACCGTCAAGTTCAAGAAGGAGATCGTCTTAACCACAACCGTCAAGACTGTGTCTTCACGATGACTTGTTCTTTCTCTTCAACCTCGGTGCCCTCGACGTCTCACTCATGCGATGCTAGACACTGTAAGTGTGTACAATCACGGTCAACGTTCGTGTAATACCGATAAATGTTATATATAACTCCTTGATTTTGTGTGTGTGTGTATACATGATTTATGAAGCCGGAGTAAGGAATTCACCAGTAGGTTTCCTCGACCCACACTTGGTCTCCTGGCAAACCATCACGGAGAATGCAAAATTCGTCGAGGATTACATGACAGAGTCATTTCTGGCTCACCGCGACAAGGAATTCATACTTTTACCCTACAACCAGGAGTAAGTGTTGCACTAGTGGCTATACTTGTTGATTTGCACTTTATAAGCAACACAAACTTAGGTTTAATGACCATGGCGACATACCTGTGTAGGTTCTACTGGATTCTAATTGTAATTATACCAAAACGGAACAAAATAATATACCTAGATTCCCTAAAGAGGGCCACACACGACTTCACAATTGTCCGATAATTAATCGACGGGTAAACACATTTCCTCCATGGATAACTCTATTGTACAGTTTTTCCTTCATTTGTAATGACTAAGGCTAAGTTCTTGGAATCACGTAGGTCGTTCAAGACGTACTTTGCAAAAGGGGGGATATGCAAGGGAGGGATCCTGCGACACGATCTAAAATTCATAGTATTCGCTAGTACACATTAATCCTATATAACACTTCGTAGTAATGCCTCTCGAACTAACCAATTCTATTTTTGTAGTACCACCAGTAGCCGTCGACCTGCGACCTCTGTGGATACAATGTTTGCCACAACATGGAACTACTCGTCAGTTCCGTAATAACCATTGATCCTCAGGTTTGTTAATCTTGCAATAATTATTTCATACTTACCAATTTATATAAGCACGAATTTAATCTTCCTAGCGATATGTTGCAAGCATCGCTACAACTGTGTTGGAACAGGGCTAGCTCATAAATATTTGATGACAGTTTTCGTCATTCTTGAACCGTGAGGTCATAAATCCAGATGGGAAGTTTCACAATGTAGATTGAACTTAATTGGGATAAGATTGAACTTAATGGTACATGTGTGTAAATGTACATAAATAGTTAATTTTAGTTAATTGATTTGTGAATTGGATGTGCTTGTTTCTGAAATAAATGTGAATTGGATGTGCTTGTTTCTGAAATGAATGTTAATTGGATGTATACATTTACTTGTTGTGTTTCAGCTTGTTTCAGAGGGTATGGCTAGCATTTCCTAAGGCTAGCCAATAAACAGAAGTAGATTTAGCAACACAAAAGAATATCACAGACGATTTGTAGATGAAACCATCTGTAATGTATCACAGACGGTTTTGAGTTAATAACCGTCTGTGATAGTCTACATCATAGACGGTTTGAAAACCGTCTATGATGACCTCATGTCATTACTGACCCATAAACTCAGATGGCTCACGAAACCGTCCGTGAAGACCTAATGTCATTATTGACCCATAAACTCAGATGGCTCACGAAACCGTTTGTGATGATGTTTTTGAACTGCCTATGAAGACCTTTTCTATAGTAGTGAGGGGGAAATGAGGGATGAGGCTGACATGTGGGACCCTTGCCAACTCAGATCCAAGTAGGCGCCGTGTCAACATAAAACCAAGCAACGTGGCAAAAACCACCAACAAAACTGGGATGGATTGCCTCGAGGGGGTAAATTAGACAGATTTGTTAGTTCAAATTTGCAAATTAGTCAGTTTTGAAGTTCGGGGTTGATTTCGAGGCCAACCCAATAGTTGAGGGTTGAAAAATAGACATGTTCCTTAGATTTATAACAGACTGGGTCACCGAACTTGTCACATTTAAAGGTGTCAACAGATCAAATAGTGGTCTTCTTGTATTCGTATTTTCTCAACGAATACAAATACAAATTCAAATATTATCGAATACGAATCGAATGCTATAACGAATACAAATATGGATCGAATATCTACTCAATTCAGTCGGATTCGGATATCCTCATAATTTACGTAATGGCAAGATATTTATGATCCTTTATCCTCGTACATAGCACACTTAATCATTCTAGTTTATCTATTTCACCTAAAAACATGAATTCACATTAAACTAAAAATACTCATCCAACTAATTAGCCATACTGCAATAAAATATGTATATTGTTTTATCGAATTTGAATACTAATACCAATGTGAATGGTGCAGATAAAATAATATTTCGGATGGCAAAAGTCCATACCATTTCGTGTCCATATTTTTTATGCGAATGCGAATACGAATACGAGAGAAATTGTTAATCGGATGAAAAAATATAAATCATATTCATATCCTATCAAATACAGTGGTCGAATAAAACGGATAATTCGTATCCGATTAACACCCTAGTCACATTGGTTCAAATAGGTCAGTGAACTCCCAAATTGCACGTTTAGATCACTAAATGCATTTAAGTGAATCATTAAAGGTTGTTGGAAGGCCAGCTCCGTTAAGAGCATCTCCAATAGTGTATTTATTGTCGTCTCTTAGCTATGCCACATCAATAAAATCCTGCGTGGAGAAGAGAGGGGGAGGAGAGAGAGCAGATGTTGTCTCTTCCTGAAGAGACTGTCGTGGACGTGAAACAAGATATGATGCATTAATCTACTTTAGTTGACATGTAGACCCGTTTTAAAGAAAAATTATAAAATATAAATGTTGGAGAGTGTACTAGAGACTATTTATTGAAGATGTTATCTCTAAAAATGATGTAGCATATGTTAGAGACAAAGTTATCTCTAACTATTAGAGATGCCATAATACGATGACATGACAGCAAAGGTAACAAGTTAAGCCACATGTATGATGTAATTATCGCTGAAGCCCCTGGATTACACACCCTTTCGTATTTCCATCCCATACGATCGCAACTTCTTGGCAGCTGGTCTGCTGCGACTTAAAATATCACGGCGGCGGCGGTTTTTGGAGCGTCGGTGACCGGCCCTGTGGATCGAAAAGGAAGCTGCCTGCGAGGGAAGTCTAGGCCACTGATGCACTGTGTTTCATCTTGTTTCTGATACAAAACCACACCTACAAGAGTTAGTTTAATGGAAACCAAATACTAATCACTGAACACGAGCTAACGATCACACTTACAAATACTAACAGAGAGTAATTAACTAACAAAGCCTGAACTCTCTAAACACAATAAGAATAAGCGTAGGTGCATACTATTTCATACTTCAGCATTTGCTCCTCTATCCAATTCCTATAATAAGTGGTTCTACACTTCATTTACCTCATCACTCAGCATCAGAATAAAAGCAAGCACCCGTCCTTCCCTTTCTAAAATTTCTAGCTAGCTAGCAACACACTGTTCTTGAATCAAAAAGCACAAGTCTGCAATAGCTCCCATTTGTGCAAAGGCAGTTCTACTTGAAGCTTGTGAGCTCGGCAGAAGCCAAACCCAGCGGACAGGCTCAGCTACCACAACAGCGTCGTGCACCACAGCAACATCGCGAGTCTGTCCTCTGGTACGGCCAGGGAGTCGATCCTTCCAGACTTTCTTCTCTCGCTCACGGCGGCGCCTCAGGCAACAATCAGGCCACAGTACCAACAGTAAACGGAGGTGAGCATCCCGGTGCTTGGAGGTGACCTCCCTCTCGTCGTCCTTGGAGGAGGATCTTTTGGATTGGGCTAGGGATTTCGATTCTGGAAGAAGGGAATGAGGAGGGGCTTGACAAGTAATAGAACGGGAGAAGCAGAGAGCCTTTCTGCTTGCGCGCCCGGGGGGCCGAGGAGCACGGGGAAATCCATATAAATTCATAACGGGACTGCTTTGCAAAAAAAAAAAAAAAACTCCACAGGTAAATTTTCTCACGTGTCATTGTTATAACCAGACTGGCCTTCTAGTGATCTTGGGTGATTCAGTTAAACGCGTTCAGTGACCTAAACAAACAATTTAGGAGTTCGGTGACCTACTTGACGTGCAATTTACTCTTTATAATATTTTCCAGCATAGCGTGGGGTATAAACAAATGCTCGAAGAACAAGAAAAGGGCAGTTCCAAAGAACACGAGAGAAACAATTATCTTCTCAGGGATCAGTTGTACAAATCTCAACACTTGATCCTACAGTCATAGTACTGAAATCATGACAGCAGAACATCCCCTGTTAACGTTTGTCTTATTTGGGAAGATTTAATTTAACGCAAGAAAATTTGGGTGGCCCAACATTATTAAGCTTTAAGACTCTCCTGCCTTGGCGAGCTCCTCCAGCTTCTTGTCAATCTGGGCTTCTGTCAGGCCATCCAAGCGCACGCACCTCTCCACACCCATACCTGACCAGTAGATCAACTGAGATTATTAGCAAGGCTAATGTCAAATATATGTTCCACATAACATACATGTAGTTACACGATACACCGAACACATTCTCTTCAATACAAGAATCCAAGAGTTCGTATCAAGCGTTATGTCCATACATTGAATAATATCATATACATGAAGCAAAGTATAGGATGTTTATGGAATTCTCAAGCAGAAATGAAGATGGAACACATTTTGAAGTAAAGTAGCAACCAAGATATGCAGTATTCATTTCTTTGTTAAATGTAGTATGCCTAGTCCGGAATCTGTGAATCTCTACGGTTTATCACTTTTTCTTCAGTTAGGATGGATGGTCCACTTCATTACGATAACCGGTCAAGGGATAAATGAACAAAGCATATGGACTACAAGTGAATTAAGTATTTGAATGTTAGACAGTGCAAGACACAAGCGCGAAAAGATCAGTGTGTATATACAATCGCATAGCCTCTTCTTCAATTATCATTTGCTTGTAATTACAGTTTGCCTAGCTTATTTCAATTTACAGCATTGTGTAGTTTGCTGAATGATAGCACAAATTCTGAAAGACCCAATAAGTAGTCTTACAATAATAAGAGAAATATGTGTTTCCCTCTCTTTGCTATCTCGGATTCTCGAAGTCTACAAGCATCAGAATCTCCAAACACATTACCTTGTAAGATCAGTATAACGCCTAGTCAGTGCAGTGAACAACATGGTAGTGTACGTGCCTGACTGCCTGAAGTATGTAGTTATGGTAAAAGGTTAT
Source organism: Phyllostachys edulis (assembly GCA_036346405.1). Classification (NCBI taxonomy): domain Eukaryota; kingdom Viridiplantae; phylum Streptophyta; class Magnoliopsida; order Poales; family Poaceae; genus Phyllostachys; species Phyllostachys edulis. The sequence continues at coordinate 20,408,784 of CM070552.1, forward strand.
AAGTTGCAACTTGCAATCCAAGCGCGGATCGGTCAATGTGGCTCTTTACCATACACTGTATGAGGGGGGAAATCTGCTCTTTGGTGCTAGTCACACATATTAAGAACCGCAAGGCTTGCACAACACTTGAGACTGAACCTATGGAATACTACAGAAACAAGGGAACACCTCAGTAAAGAGTAAAAAAAACATAGATACGCATTCCTGGTGTCTGATGCACCCAGGTTATATACGGATTATGCCTGAGTAAGATGGCCCAATCGATAGAGTTCCAAATTAAAAATAGTTTTCTTAACATAAAACTGGTAATCGAAACTTTATCAACATGGGTATATCGAATATGTACTTGGCAGGTATATGAAACAAAAAAATTCAAATAAGCCAATATATTGCCTTGTATAAGGATAATGTTGCCATATTCATCTCCTTAGAATAATTGCATGATAGTGTACATTGATGGCAAGCAGAACAATGGTGTCGATAGTGTAGTAAAAGGCTAGAAGCAATTGCTTATTAAGGATATGTTCATGATCATGTTTGACAGTTTCTGTCAAATGGTTTTAGTGAACATCTATGACGAACTAAGCTTAGAATGTGTTTGGACCTGTTGGGGGGCTTCAGCTTCAACTTAAAGCCACCAGAAGTTTGAGCTCCTTGAAACAGGGTGTGGTTATCAGGCTTCTCATAGAAGCTTAAGCTCTCTTTATACTAATAAGAAGCCTAAGCCACTCTCCATTGGCTTCTCGGAGAAAACCATCTGCCATCTTCTAGAGGAACCTTAGCCTAATCTCCCCCAAATAGGCCTATGTTCAAGCTTCAACATATGCTTATTGGTAAAATAAGTTTAAGGTAAGTACAGACATGGAGCTTATATAGGACATTTTGGCTGTGTAGGATGAGATTCAGCTCCCCTGGATAGAAATTCTTACAATTAAAAGCAAGAAAACGTCTATACGTATGTTTGGCTAAGATGATATTGTTATACTAGTCGTAACTAATCTCGGAGATCCCAGCACATATTAGAAAAGATGGCATTGCAGCAAAATTTTGTTTCCTCATTTGTTTCCAAGAAGAGCTTGTCTTGGACACATGAACCAATTCCATCACATTGTTGTATTCATCCTCAAACGTCCCCCTAAACAAAAAAAAGAGAAAGAAAAAAATCTATGCAAGCAGGAATTTGTTCGGCACACTAAAGATTTCACAACAAACTGCGTCTGACTGCTATTCTTCTGTTTTTCAGCCCAGACTTTTATCTGCATGCACGAAATTAAAGTTGGGGTTTGAAAAGAGGGATCTTCAATCCTTGGTATTCTAAGACACTCACAATCATGCCACCCATTATCTTTTGACGTACAGTCTCAAGTTTCCAACCAAACAGCTTCTTATTTATCAAAATTAAGTCAGGGCTATGGGATTATATTGGCTTATATGATAATATCAAACTTGGTTGAACATCTAGTTATCATGTCTTCTAGATTTACTAATACCATTTTAGTTAATGTTGTAAAATGAGTTCATATTTTGAGTCAACCAAATGGTTGTAGTAAGTTGTCCTCCTTTTAAATGCGTACTTCATTGTTTTTGCTTTACTACTTCAATTGCAATATACTTTAGAAAATTAAATCAAGAATGCTATTAGTGAGTGATAGTTTACCTACCTTGGGGCATTACAAAGTAAGGTAGACCAAACAAAAAAACAAAATGCAAGGGTTAGATTACAAGATATAAATTGCAAAGAAGATATTTTGGCCAAAAGTGTAAATTTGAGTGTCAAATATACCAAAAGCAAATTCATAACAAGGCCCTTCACCAGTGATTCAATCGGGCGAGTGCTAGTAACATACCATCCTCACTATCCAGACCAGCTAATGAAGACCAGATGTAACACCAGCAACTGGCCTGGACAGTTTTAAATTTTTTATAAACATTGGTAATTTTGAATAATATTTCGCTATTTGACCACAGGCCTTTAGAACATCCATACCGTGATAAAAACCGATGCTAGAAGGCTTCTAGAATTGATCCTACACATTGGAGGTAGCGATGCCAAGGAAAAATGCTGGCATCGATCATTGATGCACCAAGTTACCACGGTTCGAAAGCCAAGAAAAAAATGAAGGGCTCACCTGTAGGTAAAATGGGGGAAGGGAGAGAGAGTAGAATGAGAGAGAAAGATGTGATATTTAATTACTTGTGGATCCCACCTTGGAGAAAGAAGGGGTGCTAAACACTGGATGAAAAAAAGCAAATTTAGTACTTGTGTGATGCTCTAGTTATGTGGAAAACTTTGCATCACCTAGGGCATCCACAGTGTAGGCAGTGCCAAGTTTTCCACATTACCGCCATGGAAGTCACGCGCTAAAATTTTTCCCCTCAAGTGTTTAGCACCCCTCTCTCTAGGTTGGAGCTGCAGCTAACTTAAATATCACCTCTTTTCTCTCTCATCCCACTCTCTCTCCATTCCCTATTTTGCCTACAAGTGGGCCCATAATTTTTGCTTGGCCTTGGAACCGGAGCAACTAGGTGCGCATATGCCAGTAATTTTGCCCTTGCCATGGCTACCTGCCGTGGGCAGCATCGATGCTTTCTAGCATCACCTTTTCACTTCACCACACTGTGCATGACCTTAGTTTACCTATGATAGAGCAACCCTATGCCACATCAATAGCTTTTACCACCAAATCATCTCATTTCCTCTAATCTAAAGTGCTCAAAAATTATAGACGAGCAATGGAAATCTCTCTCCACCAGTACCACCTCTAAAGCACTCCTGGGCAGGTCCTAAGTCCTAACTTCTAAGATCTCCCAAGATAATAAAGATCCCGTAGCTCCAATCGAAACATTTCACAGAGCAGAAGATAAAAATTACCAAGAAACGGCTAAGCCAAACCAGACCAGGCCATCCGGGGAACCATGGCAAGTGCAAGATCTCAGATTCCTGGAAAATGATGGGATCGAGGAATGCTTACCGTAGCGCGCCCAGAGCTGGGGCTCGACGCCGGAGCACTCGCGGACGAGGACGGGGAGGGAGGGGTTCCGGGCCTTAATGTCCCCGTAGTTCTTCTTCACGAACTCCCTGCAAATAATCAGATCACAAATCCACCAACCATCACCGCATGAGAAGAGAAAGGATCGGGTAGAGAAGACAGAAAGAGGGGAAGAGGGGCCGGTGGTTGGTACCGGGCGGGGGCGCTGGCGGGGGAGGACTGGCAGAAGAGGAAGCGGATCTCCTTCACGCTCCGGGACAGGTTCGCCCGCCACGCCATCGCCGCCGGCTTCTTGGCTGATCGCCTTCGCTTCGCTTCTCCCTCTGCTGGCTTCTTGCTCTGTTGAGGTTGGGGATTGGAGGAGCTGCCTACCCGAGGCCGCGGCGGAGGAACGGGCTGGGAGCCTGGGACCGCCTCGTTGGATCCACACCGTCCGATCACGAAACGATGGATGGTCGTTAGATGTGAGAAGATTAAAAAGCCATTAGGGTTCGCTCTCCGCGTGAAGTTAGTCGTATGATGTCCCTTGCTTAATATGCTACGTCCGTGCTTTCTAAGAGCTAAAGTTTTCTAAATTTCCTAAAAACTAGAGAGTTGGGGAAGGCATATGAACTTTAAAGATCAAACACGTGCATTTGGAAGATATGGAAAAAACAAATTTCTATATGAATAGTGATTTCCCTTGTTCTTTACTATTTATTTCTGTTGCTCATCAATTTCATATCTTTCAAATACAATCAAGTTTGGTCTTAAAATTTTATATAGCTATGGAATTATGTCCTCTCCTACATCTCCAAATTTTTTTGGAAATTTTTTAAAACATTTACACATGGGAAGCACAGGATATTTTCATGCATCCTCTCATCGTCTAAAAAGACAAATCCACTCACAGAGAGGAGGTGCATATCTAATTTGGTTTTTAGATAAAAGGATTTGCTAGAATATTAGAGGGTTATATGAACCCATCTAAAAGCCATCTTGGCTCTAATGTCAAGTTAGGTTTAGGACTTCAAGGTTCAGCGGACTTCCCGCGTTGAGTGGCCCGGCTGGGAAATGTTGTTAGTTCAAGGTGGCAACGGTATGGGGGCTACTAGTAGGCAATGTCAAATGTGAGTGGTAACTTAGATGTTGCAATGCAAGAAATCAGCGATGGCAAGACTAGCGATGGTGAGCCGCTAGAGAGGAGGAAAAAGGTGGCGGGTGGGGAGATAGGGAGAGAGACGGTGTCAAGTTAGAATTTTGGGGTGTAGGTGACAATAGAGTTCGATGATGACACATCGGCAGCATAGGAAGGGGTGTAGGTGGCAGTAGAGTTCGATGATGACACATCGACAACATAGGAATGGGTGCAACGAAAGTAGAGGTGGGCGTGACATGGGAGAGGATGGGACGAGAAATAGGGGGAGGTGGCAAAGAGCACCTGATAAATATTCAGGTTGATTAAATATAATCAAATAATCCAAAATTAATCTCATGTTAAGAGAAGAAAAACAGCTAATTACTCTGCGTATACATAAAAGTTATCTAATTGGTACGGTTGATTCTCATATTGATTACAAGGTTTATAGGGTAAGTTCGCTTGCTTGCACTAAACTGAGTACGCCCATGATCAAGTTTTGATATTTTAACCATCCATTGCAGGCGTTGGTAGCCCCTGGCAGCCGAAAGATCCAGTTTGGCTCGCCAAAATTTGGGGCTCTTTTTGAAATTTGACCATCTGTTTGTAGTCACTGATATGCCAAAACTTGGCTTAATGCAAATAATTGCAATTCTCGATCGATTTGGCTTGGCTTGGTTTGGCAGCCTGAGACTAATCAGGTGATACTCGAAAAAATTTGAGTTCACGGCAACACCTCTTAATGCGCAGAAATTATTTCATAGAAAATAAAACATCTACTCTTTTTATTGGATTTAGGTTTTTCCAACGAATTCCTAAGGAATCATGTGTTTCAAACGGGACATAAATCATTTTTTTTCAAAAATTGATTGATTTTAATTTGGTCTATGTGATTTTTTAGAGGGTACAAGGAAAACATACACCACCCCGTACACTCCTCTTACGCTACATATACACACGTGCGCGTCCGCTATACACGCTAGGAATTTTTGCAGAGACTCCCTCTGAACATACACGTGTGTGCACTCTGAATAAATATGGTGCACCATATGATCCTAAGGATCGAACCTGAGTGGGTGGGAACGAACACCCTCATACCCACCACTAGGCCACTGGCCATCTGTGGTCTATGTGAATTTTGATTTGGTCCCCCTGAGGGCTCACTAACCGCCCCCGCCCGAACTCAAACCCTACGGCAACTCCACCCTTCACATGTTGCCAACCACTGCATGCTCCGATCTCACCAGTGTTGGTGAGGTATGCCGTCCTCCGCCGCTTCCTCCCATGCTACCACGTTGATCCTTGCATCACTTCTTGTGCCACCATCGCCTTGCCTCGATGACAAGCGCGTTGGAGACAACCAAAACATCCTAATCTTTGGCGCTAAGCTTGGGCAGCGTTAGGGGGTGTCCCTAATGCATAGGTACCAAAAAAACTGTAAATTTTTTTACCTAGGTATCATTAGTATCATAGCATGGACTAATACACATTATAATGAGAGTTAAGAACTCATCAAATCACGTTTTAACCCAAAAACAAATAAATGATGATCATTTTAGAAGGGAAGTGTATCTTAGCATTATTGATAATATTCTTCAAGAGCTTGACAATCGGTTTTGACAATGTTAATATGAAGTTGCTTGTTTACATGTTCGTTTTAAATCCTATGAATTCATTTGCTTCTTATGATAGGGACAAAGTGCTTATCCTTGCCAACTTTTATTCCAACGATTTTTCAAGCATGTATTTAATGAGACTTTCTTTCCAACTTGATAACTTCATTAATGATATGCAAAGCGATGATAGATTTAAGGGTATAAAGAATCTCGGTGAGCTTTCTACTAAGCTTGTTGAAACAAGCACTACTACGTAAATGCTATCTTCGGCGCTTCGATCACAGATGGTTCATCGAAACCGCTCAGATAATCTAATCTCGAGCGGTTTTTGTTACCCAAATGCGTGTTATTCTCGCGCTAAAACCGCTCAGTGAAGATGTCATATCACAGAGCGGTTCATGTTTGGAACCGTCGTGATACTTCACGAGCGGTTCCAAACATGAACCGTCTGTGATATTACCCAATATCACTGAGCGGTTTTTAGAACCGTCTGTGATACTTCACGAGCGGTTCCAAATATGAACCGCGTCGTGATATTGCCCAATATCACGAGCGGGTTTTGTTAAAAGCGTCGTGATAATTAACTCATCACAGGCGTATATATATAGCTCCGCCTCCCGGCCAAAACAGATATAGTCTTCTTGATCTCCATATCTCTGGCGCCACGATAGGTCCATTGCCGTTCGTGCGGTTTGAGTACATCGCCTCACCTCATTTGGCCGGCTGGTCCATTTCAGCTGTATATTGTCGCCGAGGAGCTTGCCGCCGTCGCCTCTGTTCACCGATCGACGACCCAGCCGCGCCTTGGACCTTCCCCGACTTTCATTGACACCTTCCTTGTGATCGAGGTGAGATACTGAAGCATAAGCATCCTTTAATTTGAGTAGTTTGAGCGTTTACACCGAAATCGCTAGTTTCAGGCGCCTCCATGTGGGACATCGCCGTCGGTTCGCCTCAGGCGAGACCTTAGGGCCGAGAGCCACGACTATATAGCAATGCGATGTCACCCCTAAGCCCAGTTTGAGCTTCAAATTAATCCTCTTGTTTTAATCATTTAGTTAATAAACTAACGAGTCTATGACATGTGGGACCGCCATAGATTTTATAAATAAAATCATGAAATTAAAAATGAGTCACTGACAAGTAGGGCCCACATGTAAGTTAATAAAATCCGAAAAAATGTAAAAATGAAAAAATCGTAATTAAGCCTCAGAAAATACTACGCTTTCGAAAGTCATCACCCTTTTATTTATTTTCAGGGTTTTCAATACGAACCGTGTGATGGACCGAAGTTGGATGTACACTGAGAACCGTGTGAGTGAAGAGTACATTAATGGCGTGTCTGCTTTTACAAGAGCTGCCGAGGAGGATATGTTGAATAAGGGGGCGGAATATATGTACTGTCCATGCATTGACTGCGAGAATCTGAAGATGTTTAACAACCGAGCGCAGATCGAAGCACACTTGATTCGAAGGGGTTTCAAAAAGGGTTATACATGTTGGACCAGTCACGGTGAAGAGCATATTATACAGGAAGTCAACGATATGCCGCCGAATGATGTCGATTGTGGTTCCGATTCGGATAGGCTGCACGATGACAATCTAGATCAGATGCTTCGCGATGCAGAAGGGAACTGTGATGAGAGGGAGTATGTTCAATTCTGGGGCGTGATGGAGGACTCAGAGAAACCTTTGTTCCCGCCGCAAGTCGAATACACAAGGTTGTCATCCGTGCTTAAACCGCTGAAATTGAAGGCAAGCAGCGGTTGGTCCGACAAGAGTTTCACTGAGCTGTTAGGTCTCTTAGCGGACATGCTTGAGAGAAATGAGTTGCCCAAAACCACCTACAAAGCCAAAAGGTTCTTTGTCCATTGGAAATGGAAGTAGAAAGAATACATGCATGTCCGAACGACTGTATCCTCTACCGTAACGAGTATACAAACATGCATGTATGTCCGGTGTGCAACGCATCCCGATACAAGCGTAAGAAGCAATCAGATGACGACGAGGGAATCGAGGTGAAGAAAGGACCTCCTGCTAAGGTGGCGTGGTATCTTCCTTGTAATTCCCCGTTTGAAGCGGTTTTTTGCGAACCCAAAGAATGCAAAACTGCTGTATTGGCACTCAGAGGAGCGTAAGAATGACGGAAAGTTAAGACACCCTGCTGATTCCGCCCAGTGGAGAAACATCGATAGGAGGTTTGCAGACTTCGGTGCGGAACCGAGGAATATAAGGTTTGGATTGAGTACAGATGGAATGAATCCTTTCGGTAACATGAGCAGCTGACATAGCACTTGGCCCGTGACGCTCTGTATCTACAACCTTCCTCCTTGGTTGTGTATGAAGCGGAAGTATATTTTGTTGTCGATACTTATCCAAGGGCCGAAGCAACCTGGGAATGATATTGATGTGTACCTAGCACCATTGATGGAAGATCTAAAAATACTGTGGATTGAAGGTATGTGTATGGGATGCGTACAAGCGAGAGAACTTCACTTTACGTTCCTTGTTGTTACGCACCATAAATGATTATCCCGCCCTTGCTAATCTGTCGGGCGAGTACAAAAGGGCCAAAGCTCAGTACTCCTTTGCTTAGATGATACCGAGAGTGTGTGGTGAATCACTCGCGCAAAACCGTGTACATGCGTCATCGTAGGTTCCTTGGAGGGCTCACCCATATCGCAGATGAAGAAACAATTGACGGAGAGAAGGAGGACAGTTCGACTCCAAAGCATTTAAGCGGAAAAGAGGTCTATGATATGGTTAAGGATTTAGATGTTGTGCTTGGAAAGGGATGTAAATCGAGGACAAGTAAGAAGAACATGTGGAAGAAGAGATCAATATTTTGGGACTTACCTTATTGGGAGCACCTAGAAGTTTGCCACTGCATCGACGTCATGCATGTAGAGAAGAATGTATGTGACAGCTTGATTGGTCTCTTACTGAACATTCGTGACAAACAAAGGATGGTGTCAACGCATGGCTTGACTTGGTTGATATGGACATCAGACCTGAGTTAGCACCAACAAGGACCGATAAAGGACGAACGTACCTTCCCCCTGCTTGTTACACTCTGTCCAAGGCCGAGAGAACCGAACTGTGCCGGTGCTTGCATGGCGTGAAAGTTCCGTCCGGTTACTCCGCCAATTTGAAGAAACTTGTTTCGATAAAAGATTTGAAGTTAATTGGCATGAAGTCTCATGATTGTCATGTGTTGATGACACAAATGCTCCCTGTTGCAATTAGAAGTATTTTGCCGATCAAGGTCAGAGACAATCATGAGGCAGTGTTATTTTTTAACACAATTGCTCGAAGGTCATCGATCTCGAAGGACTAGATGCTCTGCGGGGATGAGGTGGTAACGACACTATGTGATCTTGAGATGTATTTCCCTCTGTCATTTTTCGATATCATGGTCCATCTCATTGTTCATATTGTGAGGAGATAAAGATGTGCGGACCCGTGTTCCTCGTAGCATGTACCCGTTCGAGAGGTTCATGGAATTCTCAAGTCATATGTACGGAATCGATCTCGGCCAGAGGGCAAGATCGTCGAAGGTTATGCAACCGAAGAGGTCATTGAGTTACGCCTCGATTACATAGCTCAGTCGAACCGATAGGTGTGCCTTGATCTCGCCATGAGGGAGGCTCGAGGGTATCGGGACCATCGGAAGAAAGCAATCACTCCAAATATGGATGCGTATGCTCAAGCCCATTTCACGGTCTTGCAACACATGGTGAAGTGTCCCGTATATCGACCAAAGACAAGGGCGTGCTTGACGCAATGAATCCGCTACGGCCGGATGTTTGGATCACAAGACAACACAATGCGGTTCAACCAATGGTTGAAGGAGCGACTTGCTAGGAGCTCGTCAAGTGATATCTTGACATGGTTGGCAAAAGGGCCAACATTTACTGCTTGTAACATGGCGAGGATCGACATAAATGGGTACACATTCTATACGCAGCTCGGGATATAAAAAGCACTAACGAGCAGCGGTGTCCGTGATAGATGCATTGAAGCCGATGGGGTGAGGAGCTCCTACTATGGGCAAATAGAGGAGATATGGGAGCTCGACTACGTGCTTTTCAAGATCCCCTATTTTGGTGCCGTTGGGTCCATCTCCCACGGTGAAGGTCGACAAATGCGGCGTCACTACCGTGGACCTCGAGCGTGTGGGATACAAAGACGAACCATTCGATCTTGGCTAACCAAGTTGTTCAAGTCTTCTATGTTACCGACCGGCAAATAAGAAGCGCCACGTAGTTCTTCATGGAAAAAGGAGGATTGTCGGAGTTGAGAATGTAGTGGAAGAGGAAGAATACAATCAATTTGACGAGTTGCCTCCTTTCGGAAACGGCATAAGGGTCGAGGAAGAAGAACATGACGAAACTAGCTACATACGCGTCGATCATCATGAAGGGCTAATTTTTAAAGATTAATTGAACAATATGTGTATATGTATATACATTCTGATGAATGGTTAATTTTAGTTCATTTGAGTTAATAATTAATTGATTTGTCTTGTGAAATGGATGTGATTGTTTCTCAAATGAATGTGAATTGGATGTATATACATGTACTTGTTGTCTTTTTCGCTTGTTTCAGAGGGCATGGCTAGCATTTCCGAGGCTAGCCAATAAATGAATCGATCTAGATATTAACCAATACAAAATAATATCACGACGGTTTGAACTACGCATCGTCTCACATGTATATCATGAGCGGTTGTTTATCAAAACCGCTCATGCTATATATATCACGAGCGGTTGTTTATTAACACCGCTGCATGATACATCATATATCACTGAGCGGTTCTAAGTTAGAACCGCTCGTGATATCATATATCACGAGCGGTTGTTTATTAAAACCGCTCATGATTCATCATATATCACGAGCGGTTGTTTATTAAAACCGTCGTGATACATCGCATATCACGAGCGGTTCTAAGTTAGAACAAATGCAGCGATAGGTATCCTGAGCGGTTCTAATTTAGAACCGCTCGTGATGTACATCCCTATTTACATTCGGACTCTAGCTAGGGTTTGCGCTACCGCCACTCTCAAACGATTAAGTTTCTCAACTCCTCTCGCTTCCTCCTCCCCGAGTCGTCGCCACCGTCCTCGACGCCGCCTCCTCGAGCCGGCGCTACTCCTCCCGATCCGTCGGACGCCTCCTCTCCTCGGCCGCGCGCCTCCCGAGTCCGCTTGAGCCTCCTCCTCTGACCCCCGCCGCGCCCCCCGAGCCCCGCGCCTCTGCCCGAGCCGCCGCCTCCTCCTCCTCGAGGCAGGCGTGCCTCCCCTTCGCCGCCGCCTTCTTTGCTCAGTCTTGCTCCTGCCTCGTCCGTCTCGTCGGCCCAAAGGTAACCAATGCCGAAGTTACCGATCGACCCCCACGCCTTTCCCTAACTATTTCTATCAATAATCTGTCATGGTCCTTCATGATAATTGTACATGTTTTAGGAATTTGTATTTGTTCTAGTCGATTATTCATATGGTATTTGTTTTGATATCTCATGAAATACATTGCAATGATAATTCTATTTCTTGTGAAGATGTCTTCCGCTCATTCTCGAGTCATCGCCGCTTCATGTGTCCGATGATGCACCATCCTCTCGAACAATATCCAACCGCGTAGAAGAAGAGGAATATCGAAAAGGCCCACGGGCCGATTTACCATCACGGAGGTCGATCATCGGGACCCCTATCAATCCTCGCCGAAAGCGGCGTCGCATTCCGGAGAATGGTCGGAATAGTTGCACGGAGCGGGTCAAGATCACCTATGATTCGTGGAAGGTGGTGCCGGACCATCGAAAGCCGCTTTGTCTTTGGCGGAAATTCTCGCATCGTTCGAGATCCGGAAGAACTCACGGACTCCGTCGACGACACGCGTTACTACAGCGTGCAAAGCGTGGAAGAACTTCAAGAGCACGCTTGTCAAGAACTACGTGGAGAAGGATCTGAAGCCACCCTTCCACAAGTATCTATTGTTGGAAGAGTCCTGGGCCGAGTTTGTGGCGAAGAAGACGACAGATGAATTTAAGAGTGAAAGTGCGGCGCACATGGCCCTCCAGGCCAAAAACAAGCACCCCCACAGACTCGGCACGGCTGGTATGCGGGTAAAGCCCGATATGGAGGATCGGGAACAGCGAGCAAGCGGTTTGAATCTCTCCTTGCTATTTCGAGATCACTAATGTGCGCTACCGAAGCGGTGGTTATTTGCGAGGTTATGTATTCGCCTACGGGAAGTGTACTTTCCAAACCGAAGACCGTAAAGTGTCCCAACGCTGGTAAGATATCGAACTACCTAGTTTGTAATTACTCCATAACTTCATAGGAAGTGAAATGACATGTCGGGCTATATTGCAGATAACGTTGAGTGCACAATCTTCCCAAGGCTCATTCCAGGCAGATAGGGAGAAAGATATACTCTCTGCGGCCCTAGGAAACAGTGAGCATCCGGGTCGCACGAGAGGCGCTGGTGTTTTTGTTACATAGGAACAATGGTTCCAAGCGGACTCCGGATCGTACCGGAGTAGGAAGAGAGCTAAAGCCGAGCACGATGCAAAGCTACGAGAGGATCTTCGTGCATCCCTCAGAGATGAGCTCACTGAAAAATTCAATCAATCCTTTGAGGAAAGGATTCGTGCGTTTGAGCAAAAGCAGATAGAGACCTTTGAGGAAAGGATTAAGGGATTGCAAATGCCAAGTCAGTTGGAAGCCCCTACCCCTACTATACCGCTAGCTAGCCCCCCCAAACATCCGAGTAGCTGCGCGTCCAACCCTAACCCTACCACAATAGGTGATGACAGATTTTTCGTCGATGACATCCAGGTAATAATTATTATCTCTGGAATGCTCAATCCATTGATAGGCCTGTTGGAGTAGCTAATTTTGTATCGTTATGTACGTAGGTGGCTACGAAGTGCAAGCTCCAAGTGAGATATGTCTCTGTTGCCCTAGATGCTGCTTGGGGCCAGGTGTATCCATCCGGTATCGGAGCTTTGGTGCACGGTGCAAATCTAGCGCCGGGTTTCGCAAAAGTGAATGTGGACGGTGTTTGTCCCAATTTCGAGGCCGTCCGTGAAAATTCCCCAAACGATGAGGTCATGACTCTAGGGTAAGCCGTTGGAACATTCATCCAAATGGCCCAAGGAGGACATCCGCTTAGAGCTACTGCTCGGTGTCAACTTCACGGAATGTCTGCAACGGCATCAAGTCCATGGGACTGACCGCACCGGCTTACTCAGACCGACATGGCAAGGGCCCATTGCATCACATGCATCTACACTCGTGCTCATCGACTCTTGTGAAGTCGACCTATACAAAGCGAGGCAAGCAAGGGCAAGGGCAAATCAAGACGATCGAGTCCTCTCCTAATATCCCTTCTTGCCGTTGGCGGAAATACAAGCCAGGCGAGCCGTTGCTCGAGAAGTTAGACGACCCTACCCTAGGATTTGGATTGCACGGAATTGCATGCATGGTACATGGAATATCCAACAAGCGGTTGATCAACGATGCTCGGGTGTCACCGTCAAGTTCAAGGAGCATCATTTTAACCACATGTATCAAGACGCTGTCTTCACGGTGACCTTCGACGACTTGTTACGTCTCTTCAACCTCGACGAGCTCGGCGTCTCAATCATACGATCTTTCGACATCGTAAGTGTGTACAATCACGGTCAATGTTCGTGTAATATTGATAAATGTTATATATAACTCCTAGCTTTTGTATAATAGATACATGATCTGTGAAGCCAAAAGAAGGAAATCACCGTAGGTTTCCTCGACCCACACGTTGTCTCCGAGCAAAGCATCACGGCGAATGCAACATTCGCCGAGAATTACGTTATAGATTTTTCATGGCTCACCGCAACAAGGAATTCATACTTTTGCCCTACAACCGTAAGTAAGTAGTGTTGCACTCTGGCTATACTTGTTGATTTGTACTTTATAAGCAACACGAACTTAGATTTAATGACCATGCCGACATACGTGTAGGTTCCATTGGATTCTAATTGTAATTATACCAAAACGAAAATCGTAATATACCTAGATTCCCTCAGAGGGCCACTCACAACTTCACGACTATCAGGAGTTTAATCATCGGTAAACACATTTCCTCCATAGAAACTCTATTGTAGTCTTTCCTTGCTTTGCAATGGCTAAGGCTAACTTCTTGGAGTCACGTGAGGGTGTTCGGACGTGTTACATGCTAGAGGATGGAATATCAAGGGAAGGACGCCGCACATGATCAAAAATTCCGGTACTTGCTAGCTAGTACACATTAATCCTATATAACACTTCGTAGCAATGCCTCTCGAACTAACCAATTCTATTTTTGCGGTGCCACCAAGCAATTACGGGCATAGCGTCTGTGGATACTATGTTTGCCACAACATGCAACTACTCATCGGTTCGCGATCACCAATGATCCTCGGGTTTGTCTATCTTTCAACAATTATTTCATATATACTTACCAATTTATATAAGCCCGAATTTAACCTTCATATCGACAAAGTTGCGAACATATTTGAAGCTGCGTTGGAGCAGAGCGAGCTCATAAAATTCGATCACACCTTGCGTCATTCTGAGCAGACGGTCATAAATCCAAATGGGAGTTTCCACGATGTAGCAGATTGAACTTGATTGAGATAGATTGAACATAATGGTACATGTGTGTAAATTAATGTACATTAATGGTTAAATTTAGTTAATTGATTTGTGAATTGGATGTGTGCTTGTTTGAAATGAATGCAATTTTGATGTGCTTCGAAATGAATGCGAATTGGATGTGTTTGTTGTTTCAGAGGGCATGGCTAGCATTTCGAGGCTAGCCAATAAGCGTAAATAGATTTAGCAATGCAAAGACTACCACAGACGGTGCAGATGAAACGAAATGCGTGATAATCGATTACCCGACGATGCGTATATGAAACCGCTGCGTGATAGTGAACTATCACGCACGGTTTCATATCTGATCGTCTGGTAGTCGATCTATCACTGACGGTTTCATCTCTGCATCGCTCGTGGTGATCAACTATCACGACGGTTTTATCTACGGACCGCTGCGTGGTAATCGACTATCACGCACGGTTGCATCTCTGCACCGTGCAGTGATAGTATGTATATTCTGACGGTCGAAACCGCTGCGTGATGACCATTAGCATTCTTGACCCATAAACTCGGGCGGCTCACGGAACCGTCTGTGATGGCGTTTTTGAACCGTCTGTAAAGGCCTTTTCTGTAGTAGTGAAGGAAGCATAATATTTACAAGTTGATGTGCTTGCTTTCCAAATTGGTATTGCTCCTATCGGTAGCAACGACGAGCGTTGAAAGAGTACTTTCGGTGATGAATCTTGTGAAAACAAGTTGAGAAATAGTACGTGCGATCAAGTATTGAATCAAGTGTTTCCAAGGAATAAGATCGCGTCATGTGGTATTGTGATTTCCATTAGCTATTTATGACTCTTTTATTCATGTAAGATTTTATTTGAATTATTTGTATTGCACTATTAACTAATTTCGAACTCTTTTGTGTAATTGTGTTGGACTTGTGAAATTACTTATGTGTCGTACAAGATTTTTTTTTCATTCTTAAAATATGCACCACTATTAATAAATTCTTAACTCTGCCACTGAGGCTAAGGTCACTGAAGTTGTAGGCATAGACATCACTAACGCACGAATCTTCGAGCAAACTCAATGGTGAGAAAATTCTAACTAAAATCTCTAAAATGTTGAAGTGGTTGTTGCATAGTAAATGGGATTAAAAAAACAGGTTCCAGCGGTAGAGTGTAAAGAAACTCAATAAACAACGTTACCATTCCACCACAATGCGCAAACGCCCTCCACGGAAGGTAGGCCTGATGCCTTTCCATGGCGCTCCACAGCTGACGCGGCTAGGCGGCTAGCTCGGCGTATCGACAGCAGTGCCAACGGTCCAAAATTTCACAATGCAAGGATCTGATCTGGGAAATCTGGGCTCCATACAAGCGAAGACTCTTCGCTTGGCTAGTGGTCCAAAACAATATACTCACGGCTGATCGATTGATTGCGTGAGCCTGCCCAAATAATTTCCCGTGTCTCCTATTCAAGGTTGTTTTTTTTTGTCAGGAATCTTACCATCCTACGACCCTAAGAGACAATTTCAAGCACGGGCATTCAGCTAATAATGTAAAATAGTGCCAATCATGTAAAATAGTGGTATAGGTCTTACAATTTCTTGAATCCCTAGCAACACCGGAAACAGTCCTGCCCAGAATGCCGATCGATACTGACAACAACCTTGCTCCTAGGCAACACGCATATCACGAAGCAAAATAGCCGTGCATCTGCTTGCTGGAATGCCCGTGCGAGTGCGACCGTGATGTCTGGACAGAAGCGGCGAGGCCGGCACATCAGAGTGAGGTGAACGGTGCCACCGCAAGAAAGCAGTGAACAGTTGAATCATGGCGCGCGGTGACTAGCTTCCAATTTTGTTACGTCTTGCCATCTCTCTAACATGAATACATGATGTCTTCCGTAACCAATGGAGGAACTGGCACCAGGGCATGCCGGGACAGCTGCCCCGGGTCCGCCGGAGGGAACCAGGGACATATCCCTAGGTACCTCATCATCTTCCCTAGGAGGAGGTGAGGTTCGGAAGGAGGATGCGAAGCCTGACGGCTGGGATGTAAGGAGGAAGAAGATGACATAGGAAGCATTAAGCACCGATGCACGGCACGACCAGGGCATGTCACAGCGGGTGCAGCCAGGCCAAGGCGCAGCACGAGGGACGCGGCCTACGATTAGGCCTCATGGCGGCCGGACGAGCACCAGGCAGATGAAATCGTGAACTAGCACTGGACGGCCAATATCTCCATAAGGCATAAGCGAGCGCCTCTTAGACTCTTATATAGTTATGTTGAAATGCAAATTCTTAATTCTAGATGGTCTTATGTCTCCGTATTTCTATGGCAAATGTTTGTTTTTATAGCAAAGGTTTGCCCGGGGTCTCCTAAGATCCTGGTTCGCCACTGTCATAACCATATATAGCACCTAGCTGTTCTGCTGTCCAAATACATATGAGACTGTCTATTTATAAGGTGGTTAAAATTTTTTTAAGTATAAATTATCTTTTTTATCTATTGGATCAATATCCAATCATATGACAAATCAATCTCTACACAAATCCAATGGTCACAACTAGTGACTTAAACTTAAGAAAAATTCAGACAACTTAATTAAAAATAGCAAGAATGAATACATAATCGAGCAACACATAATGCTCCATAAAACATTGAACTATATATATAAGCAACATCATGCTTCTTGTTGTTCTGTACGTAGGCTAGACAGGAAGTAATTAAGAAGCACGACAACTTAGATATCCCGTACGTCCTAATTGTTGCTAAGCGGCCTGTTTGATTCTCTTGATGAACTCGTCCCTGAGCTGCCTCCGCAGGATCTTGCCGGAGACCGACTTGGGGACGGCGTCGACGAGGTGCAGCATCCGGAGCCTCTTGTACGACGCCGCCCGCGACGCCACGTACGCCATGATGTCCGCCTCGCTCTCCGCTGCGCCGCGCCGCCGCACCACGCACGACACCGGGATCTCGCCGGCCTCCTCGTCAGGCAGGCTGCCACAAACACCAAGACACGAAATGTTAGTACCTAAGCTAACACGGTAAATTTATTGGTTCCCGAGAAGAAGACCAATCGATCAATTACTACTTACCCGAAGACGGCTGCATCTTCGACTGAAGGGTGGGACAGCAGTATGGCCTCCAGCTCTGCAGGAGCAACCTGCAACGAACCAACCGGACGTCAGATTTGTAGCATTTCTGTGTAACAATTAACAAAACAGAGAGCAGTCGTTGCATGCATGTACGTAATTGTTGTACCTGGAAACCCTTGTACTTGATCAGCTCCTTGATCCGGTCGACGATGAAGACGTCGCCGTCGTCGTCGATGTACCCGACGTCTCCGGTGTGGAGCCACCCCTTGGCGTCGATGGTGCGCTCCGTCTCCTCCTTCTTCTTGTAGTAGCCCTGCATGACGCACTGGCTCCGGACGCAGAGCTCGCCCGGCGTGTTCTTTGGCAGCGACCGCCCGGTGTCGGGGTCCACGAACTTCACCTCCAGGTTGGGCAGGATGAACCCCACCGAGTTCTTCTTCGCGACGCGGCTTTTCTCCGGGTCGGCGCCGGCGTGCGTTAGCGTGATGCAGCTGTGCTCGGTGAGACCGTACGCCTCCTCGACCTGGACACCGGGGAACTTGTTCTGGAAGGCCGCGAGGAGGTCCGGCGCGAGCGGCGCGGCGGCGGTCATGACGGAGTTGAGGGCCAGCCCGGAGAGGTCGAACTCGTCGGCGACGGGGCTCTTGACCATGGCCAGCATCACCGGCGGCACCAGGGGCGCGAACATCACCCGGTGCGCGACGAGCGCGCCAAGGAACGTGCGCAGGTCGAACCGGTCCATCACCACCACCGTGCCCTTATGCCGCAGCGTGGAGCAGCAGATGCCGGTGATGCCGTAGATGTGGAAGAAGGGCATGAGTCCCAGGGTCACCACCTGCCCGACCAGCTCCGGCCCAACGGCGAACATCGATGAGCAGAGGTTGGAAACCAGGTTCCGGTGGCTCAGCATCACGCCCTTGGACACGCCGGTCGTGCCTGACGAGTACGGCAACGCACACAGGTCGGACTGCTCCACCGGGTCCACCGGCACCACTGGCGGGCCGGTGCGGTCCGCGGCGGCGAGGAGCCCGTCCCAGCTGATCGCGCCGGGCATCCGCTCCTGGTCGCCGATGCCGATGACCGGCACTCCCACGTCCTTCACCTTGTCGTAGGCCACCTCGTTAGCGACGACGAGCTTGGCCTCGGAGTCCTCCACCTGCTTCTTGATCTCGGCGGCGAGGGCGCGGGGGTTCACACCGGAGAACACCGCACCGGCGGCCATGACGCCGAGGGACACCACGGGGTACACGGCGAGGTTCGGGAGCGCGACAACGACGACGTGGCCCTTCCGGATGCCCACGGACCGCAGCGCCCTGGCGAACCGCGCCGTGTCCCGGGCCACCTCGCCGTAGGTGTAGGATCGCCCCCCGGGCGCGGCCTCCACGAGCGCCACCTTGTCGGCGTAGGCCTCGGCGCCGGACAACACGAACTCCGGCACGGTGACGCCGTCTGGCACGGCCACCGGCAGGAACCTGCTCCGGAAGATGTGTTCCTGCTCCTGCTCCTCCTCCTCCATAACGGCGATGGCCGCATCGCCCATGCTGCGCTGCTGGTTTGTGGCTTCTTGGCTGGTGGTCGTGATCGTGAGTTGGGAGGCTGCGGTTGTGGGCTTGTGGCATTTGTAGAGACGAGAGGTTTTGGTGAGGAGCGGCGAGAAGAAGGCGAATGCATCCTCGTAGCGGTGACACAATTCTTGTGTGTTGTCAAGACAAGTGGTGTGTAGGTGAGGTTTGGTTGGGTCATGGCCTTTTGGCTCACAAAGAGTGTGTGCTTATCCACCAATGCTGAATGTATATGGCAATGCTGGGAAGCAGGGAAGAAAGTGGGGCAACCAAAATGGTGAGATTCTGTTGTTGGCACTCTTGTGGTAATTTTCTTGGTACCAAAATATCTGTAGATTTTGTAGTGCTTGTGCTTTTGTTGCGTTGACGCTCGTTATATATGGGGTTTTAGTATGACATAGAACTCTAGTACCATATATCTCCACTATTCATCTAGCATGAGTATTACAACTTTAACTTTCGTCACCTTTTCTCTCTTTCAACTACACACATCCACGTGCAATATTCATAGTATGGATATGTTGTGAATCTGGGGAATTTAGCCAAATATTCCAAACTTGGTTTAAAATTGAGACTATGGTATTGTCTTTACTATTGGATTTTTAGAAAATGTTTTGACTTGAAAAATAAATAAAACTAGTTTAGACTTGGGCGAATTGGACCGTTGGTGGGTGCAAGTTTATGCACGGGCTTAATTCAATGAATGTTTGAGGCTCATGGATTGTTTTGGAAGTTGCCCAGTCATGTAAGGACCGGTCTACGAGCTGCGGATTGTTAAGCCAAACTCGTACCACCACAAGTCTGGAGTAGGACAGACTTGGCCAATTAAACTATATTATTTCACTATAATTATGTCATACAAAGGTGTGGGTGTCGTGAAGACTTACTGTTAATACTCACATGACACAAGAGGGGGTTATCGTTTGGCGTGAAGCCTACGATAACGAAACCCTAGCAGGCATAATTACGTTGAAATAATGTAGGGTAAAGGTCTCGTAACAGTTACTTAGTCACACGCCTTCGGAAACGTGTTTAGGCCGACATGTTAAGCAACCGTCTCTTGAGGGTAAAGCTGTACCAACTCTGCAGAGTAATAATCTATTTGAATAGCCGTGTCTGCGGTTATGGACATGCTGAGCAAAGCCTTTCATGGATTAGACTTGGTTTTGTTTTTAAAATAATTTCAAACTCAGAAGTTTTTGGATATTCAATCCAATTGGAAAAATTGGGCAGGAAGCCTGGTGTAAGGGGGTTAGTCCTTCACCATTTGTGTATGGAGGTTTATCCTAAACTTGAGATCGATGAATCAAATTAAAGTTTGACTTTTAATTATAAATTAAAATTGCCTTGAAACTAAGTAATGGTATTTAAAACCTGAAAATGTCGCTTTATGAAAGAAAAAAAACAGTCATATGAACATTCTATTCACATTATCCTGCATGCATTATGTCTATCATGGGGTGTAACTTGTGGAGTACATTTTGTGCTCACCCTTGCTTAAATAATTGTTGTTCAGGAGAGGACTTCTCTCCAGACGGTGAGGACTTGGAGGACTAGGTCGCGCCCCAGACGATTGCCTATGGCAGATAGTAAAGGAGTATACTAAGGTAACGATACAGGAAAACATGTGGGGAAAGAAGTAATTTACTTACTTTTGATAGTAATGCGATCCATTTTTTTTGCAGGTGCCAGAAAAGGAGACCGAAACTATCACCCCAGAGGGGCTGCCGCTAGTAAAGGGGGTAGAGGAGGCCTCTACCGCTGTGAGCAAAGTCAAGGAGTCGCAAGTGGCTAGTGTCAGCACGCCAAAGGTACATACTGGGGCCACCGACAGTATTATACGATGACATATACAGTAATTTGTTGGACACGTGATAGTAAAATGTTGTTCATTTTTCCACCGTAGGAACAAGTGAAAATGGGAGCAACGGATGCCCCCGAGGGGCCTCTCCTAGCAAAGGAGGCAGTGAAGGCACCTACCGATGTGCGTAAAGACCCGCCGGGTAGATCAAGCGTGGCAAAGGTATAGGGTTCATGGCAGTAACTTATCACGATATTTTCAGTAAAGACAAATACAATACAACAGAAAAATAAGAGACATGAGTCTTTATTCCGTAGGCCACCTCCGCAAAGCCAAAGCTCAAGATAAAACTCGCCGATCCCACGGCAAAGACGACGAGAATAACGGCGACCAAAAAGAGGGTTAGTCCTTCACCATTTGTGTATGGAGGTTTATCCTACACTTGAGATTGGTTAATCAAAATAAAAGTTTGACTTTTAATTATAAATTAAAATTGCCTTGAAACTTAGTAATGGTATTTAAAACCTAAAAATGTCGCTTTATGCAAAAAAAATAGCCATATGAACCTTCCTTTGACATTATCCTGCATGCATTATATCTATTATGGGGTGTAACTTCTGGAGTATATTTTGCACTCACCCTTGCTTAAATAATTGTTGTTCAGGAGAGGACTTCTATCTAGACGATGAGGACTTGGAGGACTAGGCCACGCCCTAGACGATTGCCTGTGGCAGATCGTGTGGCCTATCTTTTATTTACACTTTTTCGCTATATCTTTTATTTGGCCTCAGGCCCATTTGTAATAAACTTAGTTGATTATTCAATAAATGTGTGATATGAATTTGCTACCAATTTTGTTTGACTGTGTACACTAGCTGTTCCTGGACTAGTGTGTGAAACACATAGAATCTAGGATCCTTCATTCTCGTGTTCGATAAAAGTGGTATCAGAGCCATATCGACTGTGAGTCGTGGCCTTAGTTAGAATTGGCAAATCCTTTAAGGGTTATTTTCAAAATAAAAAAAATGTATTTGCCCTTCTAAAGTCTTATTCACCCTTTCTCTCTAAAAAGATTTCTAACTCTTGTCTCGTTCAAAAATTTGTAGATGTCTGAATCTCCGAAGGCTATCTCCCACGGAGCATACACAGGAAAATGGGCAACTGCTCTGTGGAAGATGGTGCAACACCTGCTGTTCAAGCAAAGGCCGATGTACCAAGGATACACTTACAAGGTGGGGACGCAAGAACGTTAGAGGGTGGAAGTGATACTCTACTCCAACATACGGTGCGACACCGCCTTCCACATATTTGACGCCCTGATGCAGTGCGACTCCTTCCCCGCCGGCATCCAAGACGCGACCCGAGAAGCTGTACGACTCCACTACATCTATGATCATAAGTTTGACGGCACGGCTTTCCACTACTACCCGATCCATGTTCCCACTACTCTCGCCAGTACCTTCTATTCTGCTCAGGACGAGGATTTTCCAGACTTAACGCACCAGGTGCACCTGACGATCGCGATGGGTCACGCTTACAACATGGCTCTGGATGACCTACGCACTGTCCACATGCGATTGGAGAAGGCCAAGGAGGAATTGGCCCGCCTCAATGAAGGCGACACTAGTTCCAATACTGTAATATCCCAAAATTTTGGTTTGTTTTGAAGTTTTAAAAGTAAAAATAACCATTTGAATTTTTTTTGTTAAAGTTAAAGCTTAATTGGAATTTTCAGAGATAAAAAATGATTTAATATGAATAATCTCAACATCAACTATTGTCAAAATTATTTTATTTGGATTCTTTGTGCTTGGATATATTTTCTAGATTTTTCTAGAATTTTTCCGAGTGCGTTTGCTATTTTCTAGTTGCTATTTGAATTTTTGGCTATTTTCTAAAAATAAAAACCTATTAAAATCTCATATTTTTTTTTAGGCTGAAACCCATTGCTTCGGCCTGTTTCCCTCGTTTCCTTGGCCCACCTCCGTTTCTTTCTTATTCTCTCGAGTCGGCCCAGCCCGCCTCCTGCTTTCCCTTTTCTTTCAGCTAGCTCGTGTCTCCTTGTGCGCGCGTGAAGCCAGCCCAAGCCAGTGTTGAGCCAGCCCACTCGTCTTTTCTCTGCACTAGCAACCTGCCCTTCGTTCCTTGCGCATGCGTGGCGCAACCGGACGGCAACCCTTTTTTCCTTTTCTTTGGTTTCACTAACAGCGGGCCCGCATGCCACCTCACTTCGTCTTCAACCCAGGCGCCTCCTTCTTGTGTCCGTGTTCATCCCATGAGCATTGTATCGTCCTCCTCATGGACTCCTGCCATCTGGTGCTATATAAGGCCCCCAACCCATGTCAAATTCTTCGCCCGGCCTTCCTCCACCCGAACCCTAAGGTCTCCTCTCCGATTTGGTCTTCGTTGCGCCGCACTTCGTCAAGAACCGAGAATGGCCGAAGCTCCTTCATCGTGGGATGGCTCCACCGTCAGTCTACCTCAGCCCACGACATCACCTCCGTTGGAATCACAAGCCCATGGTCTACACCGTGACGCCATCTTCTCCCTCGGAGCTTCAACGAATCACCATCGCCGTCGTCTCCCCAAAATTCGGCCGTCGGCCACCTTGTTCGGTCCATTTTCCCGTGAGCCCCTAGAACTTTTGTGCGCATCATCGTGTGCTCCATGTCCTACCTATCAAATCTCCACCTCTCTCTTTGTCTCCCCAACATCGAAGAGCTTCGTTGTCAGTTATCTTCTCTATCACTGGTCGACTTTGTTGCGCTGCCACCCTAGTCGCTCCCCGGCCCATTCCTTTGTTCCATTATGTTTCTCTTGTCCTTGCAGTCCCGGTGCTATCCCTAGTTCTTCTCAGGCACTCGTGTTTCACCAAGGTCGCCGCACCCATGAGCATCGCCGCCGGCCATGTCCTTCGGAGCGTCTCTCTATGTGTTTCCTTCTCAGTCGATGTGGCAGCGCAGCTCAACCTCCACCTCAACTGATTTTGCCAATGTGCCGTCAGAGCTTGTGTGGCAGTGCCATGTGTAACCCAAAACCGAAGTCCATGGAACCAGTCCACCATAGACCATCTCATGG
The DNA here is from genome assembly GCA_036346405.1 of Phyllostachys edulis. Lineage (NCBI taxonomy): Eukaryota > Viridiplantae > Streptophyta > Magnoliopsida > Poales > Poaceae > Phyllostachys > Phyllostachys edulis. Next base: position 20,432,666 of record CM070552.1, read on the forward strand.
CCATGTGGGTCCCAATTGTCATCCCCTCATTCAATTCTCTTTCTCTCTCCAACACCTTGGCCCACATGTCATCTATTGATTTCATCTCTCTCACTTACCAGTGGACCCCACTTGTAAGTCTCCAATTCTTTTTATTTATTTTAATCTAAAGGAATATTCTCTAGGTATTCTTTTCTCTCTCAATTTCATCATTTCATGTGAATCTTCCAAAGACCATATCTTTTGCAACGGAACTCCGATTGAGTCCATTAAAATTTCTAAATTCATCTAAATTTGAGGTGTATTTATTTGAGATTTTTATTTAATTTTTGGAGTTTTTTCTCTCTGTTATTTATTTATTTAGTTTATTTGCTTGTTTACGAGTAGACGTTGATACTTCGGAAAGTTTTGAGCAAGGAGGAGATCACCAAGATCAAGATCAATCACATGATTTATTCTAAGGAAAGTTGTGGTCCTTTGATCATATTGAACCTATGATTTCAAAATTATATTGTTTTATACAACTGCATGCTATCTTTATACAAATTGTTTTGGGATTAGCTAGTACCTGTTGTTATTAGCCTCCACTGATTATTTGAATGCCATGAATCCTTTGTCACCCTAGCATGGATAATTTTAGTTGGACATATTCATATCACCAACATGGGTATCGTACAGATGCTTTGTTTAACTTAGTTATGATGGGTTCATCATCACATGTGTCATAATGATTAATCTTGACTTAATTAAATATAGAATTGTGGTGGTAAGCCACTGTTGTTATTAAAATCTGCATACCATGACATAGTGTGTCATTGGTCTTAATTAAACAAAATGGTTTTTCTCAGGTGAGAGGATGGTGGAATTGGAGGGTGTGATTATAACACGTCGTGGGTTTGTGTTAGACTCGCCTGAGTAACTTGTTAATGACTTAATCTTGTGCACCATTGAACTGGACTTTTCGTACAACCATATGCCTGGTATGGGACGAGCCTAACCTAGTAAGTTATGGAGTTTTGGCTTTTGACTACTCTGGTAGTATATGGGTGGAGGTGTGTATCCTTTTCTAAGGTCATATCGCGAGACGGTTCGCCGCATCCTTGTCCAACATTGTGCGTCAACTCACGGTGAGGTTTTGGGGTGACTTTATGCACAACAGGAGTGTTGGGACCCAAAAATACAATTCTGGCCCCTCTGTGTATAATGCACTAGTCCAAAATCACGCTAGTGCACACAGTGTCAACATAGGTAAATATCGATCCACACAAACGATTAATAACATAAACGAATAATTTGATTAACAAATAAGGGTTTTGACCTTATGGTCAAGTTTACATTTATTAAGCCGCGCAAGGCTAACAGAGAATTAAATAGCAGCGGAAACAGAAACAGCAGCGGTCTCCCATCAATTCACCACAGGCAACCGACTGGGATCAAGACCCTACGATCAGGCACCTTCGATGAACTCCTCCTCGAATGCAGGTGATGACTCCTCCCCTTCTGTTGCATGTTTTACAACAAGCATGAGTACACAACCGTACTCGCAAGCCATACCACAGTAATGCAAATATACATGTAGGCTTATTCCAAAGGAATGGCATTCTGTGGTTCTTTTACAGAAATACAACATTTGCAATTGAATATGAATAATAGATTGAAAGCATACAGTAAAACAAATAAACAATATTTAATTTTAATAGTTTGATTGTACAAAGACACACAGCCTAAACAAGTTATTCACATAACCATATGATTTAGATCACACAGCTCCCTTCCCAAAGTTTTTATGAAAATTACCCCTCGTGTGAAATCCCCGAGCATGTCCATGACCTCGGACGCGGCTATTTGAATAGATTGTTTACACTCTGCAGAGGTTGTACACTTCACCCACAATATACAACTAGTGTTGCAAGCACTAATCATAACAAAACATTTCAGAAACTTCATCTTAACATTGACACTCCCGATGTGCTTACAAACCGTCATACCAAACTATACACAGTGGATGGTATGATACACACCGTTGGACAGGGATGCGAAGAACCGTCCCGCGATGCGACTACATGGTAGCACACACGTCCACCCTTTTCACAGAGCATAACCTACTGCCTGAGCAATCAATGTCAAGAATTCATAACTTACTAAGTTAGGCCCGTCCCATAACAGGCATGTGGTTGTACAGTAAGGTTCAGTTTAATGGCGCACAAAGTTAAGTCCTTAATTGACCAAGGCAAGACTTCCATATTCTAAGTATGCCACACAGATTAATATTCCCATGCACACAATTCACACAGTCCACCAATTCACACAGTATCCACCCCCTTGCCTCAGTCCAAATCTTTTACCACCCAGTTAGTTAAGTGCAACACATGCCATCACGAGTAATAGCACACAGTACACACAGTTTTATCACATAGTTTCATAGTCACTTAGTCAAGTTGATAATTGCAACTTACATGAAATAATGACTCGTGGCATGGCTAAGCAATCTAATCGCATCTAACCAACCCACGTTGGTACTACGATATTACCAACTAAATAAACCAATCTAGGGTGACAAAAGATCATGACATATCAAGTAGACAAGGAAGTTATAACAATTTTGATTAATAACTACACCCAAAAGCATTTAAATAAATACTTAAAGTAAATGCAATAATTTGAATCAAAGTCATTTTTAGAAAACTGGGATTCAAGATGGTCAAAGGTATAGCTTGCCTTGGAAAAGGTCTAGATATTGATCTTGGTCTTGAGGTGCTCCTTCTTCAAACCTTCCCGAAGTATCGACGTCTACTCGCAAACAAAGCAAACAAACAAAATAAATAAATAACAGAGGCAAAACAAACTCCAAAAATTAAATAAAAATCTCAAATAAATACATCTTTAATTTAGATGAATTTAGAAATTTGAATGGGCTCAATTGGAGTTCGGATGCAAAAGATATGAGCTTTGGAAGTTTGAATCTGAAGAAAAACCCTAAAATATGATTTATCTAAATTCCCGAATTATTTCTTAATAGAAAAATCGGAAAATCATGCAGGGCTGACGTCAGCAAGGAATATTCCGAAAAATATAAATAAAAAGAAAAACCTAACATGTGGGACCCACACGTCAGTCTCACGGCTCATGGTGAACACAGTTCACCGAGCCTCAGAATCGGGGCGGGCTAGGTCTGCCACGCGTGCACACACGTGGCGCACACGCAGGCACCCACTGGCTAACACGCACGCAAAGGAGGGAGGTGGCAGCTGACACGGTAAGGCTACGTCGGATCGGCGGCGGCGAAGGCTCGGACACCCCGACAACGGCGAACGGTGGCTTGCCGGCGAGAGTGAATGGTCGCATCAGGTAGAGGGGGTTAATGCGCACATGTGGGCACCGGTTTGAACACCTGAGGTCGTCGGAGATGGGCGGTAGTGAGCTTGAAGTGGCAAGGTGCTACGGCTTTTGTCAGACGGGAGCTCCGGTGAGGTTTCGGCGGCGTGGATGGTCGTTGGAGGTAGCCTGTGCGACGACGGACCCGGTGGTGTGCTCCAAGAACACACGGCGACGCAATTTGAAGATGAAGAAGCTCGGCCGAAAACCCTATATGAGGGATTACGGCGGCGCTAGGGCTCTAGAGGGGCGATTGCTTGAGGGGTTATGGTGCGAGTGGCGGTGCGATGCTCGGGGGCTATTTATAGGAGTCGGGGATGACCAGGGTGGCGTGTTGGCGGCGGAGATCAAAACAAACCGAAACGAGCTCGCGAAGAAAACGGAGATAGAGATGAAATCAGAGTTTGAATTTGAACCGAGACGGTGCGGGAGAGATAAGGCTTCTAGATGGGATCATCCGCGCGAAGAATCGGGGCTGTTTGCGCTTTTGTTGGATGAAGCTCGGAGGCGCGACAATGGCGGATGCAGCGCATGGCTTCGCGAGGAAGAAACCGGCTTGGGGAGGACGACGCAGTGGCGGGTCCACCTAGCAGCGAGACAAAGGAGGGCCCAGCGCACAAGACGGAGGCGAAGCAGCGCGCTGCGAGGAGTGAAAGCGAAGCGAAACGCGATTGGGCCCGGCGGGCCTCGCGTGGGAAAAGGAAGTTGGGCCGAAGGGAATTCGGCCCGAAGCCAAATCTGAGATTTTAAATGATTTTTCCTTTTTAGAAAATACTGAGAATTCAAATAAGCAATAGAAAATAGCAAATGAACTTGGAAAAATTCTAGAAAAATCTAGAAAATATATCCAAGTGCATAGAATCCAAATATAATAGTTTTGTTTATTATTGATGTTGACTTTAGTCATATTAAATTGGTTTGTTACTCAAAGTCCATAATTAAGCTTTTGAATTAAATTCAAATAAATCCAAATGGTGAATTTTCTCCCTACTAACTATTCAAATGATTTTTAAAGCTCAGAAAATTGGGATTTTATAGGGAGAGTCAATTGTTGAGATGAAATTTCTGAAAGGTTTTGTTGTTATCAACTCTGATCTAATTGATTGCATCTTGTGGGTAAAGTGTACAACCTCTGCAGAGTGTTAATTAATCTATTCAAATAGTCGTGCCCTCTGTTATGGACATATCCGGGGATTTTACACGAGAGATAGAGTTTCTTATAAAATGAGTCGAAGTGCGAATAGGAAGTTCACTTGATGAATATAATGTTTGTTTGGCGAACGGGTAATTCACTTGGTGGGTTGTGTCGATTGGTGAATTTGGGATTCACTTATCATTGGTTTGGTTGGAAAGTGGATGGGTAGTTCACTAGTTGTTTCAAAGAAATTGTTTACTTACTTATTATTCTTTTCGACTATGCATTTCAATCTATTTATTGTATTTATCGTCAATGCTGCTTTCTGCAAAAGAACCATACAGCTAATCTTTGTTCAAGCCTTGTATGAATACTATTTGTATACATTTTTCCACGATTTGTTGAGTGCTTTATGTACTCACGGCTTTGCGCCATTGTTGATCAATTGAAGAATATCAAGCTGCTCAAGAGTTCTTCGCCCAAGAGCACCATGAAGGTTTTGCGGATTAGGAATGTTCTCCACTCAATTGCCTGTGGGCATGTTGATTGTCATGTTCAAGAGTTTCGTTCCGTTGCAAGAGTTTATTTGTTTCTTTAGCCCTGCGTGGCAAGTTAAGTAAACGTTGACAATAAGGTCCAGTTATTATTATCATTTTTTACTTTGAGATCTTTTTAGTTAAATCGAATAAATAGATGGTATTTCATCACTGTTTCCTGTGTGAGCTAGCTACTAATATGGGACTAGTTCACAATACATAGAGGGTTCCTGAGTCGTATTTTTTGGTCCCGACAAATACTCCAGTGGAAGCTTTTGAACCCGCGCCGAAGAAGCGCAAGACTGGCAAAAAGGAGTACCTCAAGCAATTCCAGATTAAGGACTAGGCAGCCACAATAGTTTAATAAAATGGAATAAAGTTTATTTTGAAAAAAAGTTGCTCTTTTTGCCTTATGTTTATTTGGTTCTTGGGTAGTTCTAAATATATCCCCTTAGTTTTCTCTTTTTCTTTCCTAAGTCCTTGAAGTTCCAGTAGATGGTGACTACTCGTATCGGAAGTGGCAACGCCAGCGGACAAGGAAACTAAAACGCTGATTACCAGGAGAACACGATCCCGTAGCCACCACCTTCTCCGATCGAAGCACCTGATTGGCACCAGATGATTGCCAATCAGTCTCATCTAATTGACCTACTAGCTCAATCACTCAACAACAACCAAAATATGCAAGTAGCAGCAGCACCTCATGCTCCTCCACCACCTCCACCACCTGAGAGGGCCAGTATGTCTGAGTTCATGAGGATGCGTCCACCAACCTTTTCAAGCAGCACAAAACCTATGGATGTCGATGATTTGCTCCAGGCCATTGGAAAGAAGCTGTACATTACTCAGTGTACTGACCCCGAGAGGGTGCTATTCGCCTCTCACCAACTCTCAGGACCAGCTTCCGAATGGTGGGATAACTACAGCGTGGCTAACGATGACGACCAGCCCATTACTTGGGCTGAGTTCATGCGAGCCTTTTAGTGCGCACACATTCTTGCGGGCACTATGACCCTCAAGAAGAAAGAATTTCGCTCACTTCACCAAGGCAACCGCTCGATGAGTGAGTATCTACACAAGTTTAATCAGCTTGCTCACTACGCACCAGAGGATGTGGCCAAGGATGAAGACAAGCATGAATGATTCCTGGAGGGATTGAATGATGAACTCTTTGTCTGTCTGATCTCTCAAGACTACATCGACTTTCAGCAGTTGGTAAACAAAGCTATCCGCCAGGAGGGCAAACATCAGGAGATGGAGAACCGCAAGTGAAGGATGGCAACTCAGATATTCAACTCTGGAGGTCTCCCAAAGCCTCGCACTATTTCAACTCAGCCACCACAACGCGGTAGATTCCAGTCTTCTTCCTCTTCAAGGATGCCTACCTCCGCACCTTGCCAAGAGTTTCGCAACTCGTCTGCAGGAGGCCAGATTCAGAAGGACTTATCAGCAGTCACTTGCTATCACTACCAGGAGAAGGGGCACTTCACCAATAAGTGTCCTAAGAAGCATCTTCTAGTTGCACCCAAGACAGGAGTTCAAACTGCTAACAACACCTCCATTGCTAAGAAGCCGAATCAATTCATGAAAGGTAGAGTGAACCACATCACCGCCAAAGAAGCTCAGTTTGCACCAGATGTTGTTCTTGGTATGTTTCTTGTCGATTCAGTACCAACATCAGTTTTATTCAATTCAGGAGTTTCACATTCTTTTGTTTCAAGTAAGTTTGTGAGAAAATATAGGTTGTCTACATCTCCCTTAGTTAACCCTATGTTAATCCATTCACCGGGCTCAGAAATAAGGACTAGGTCTCTATGCCCAAACCTCACCTTAGAGATACCTGGAGTATCTTTCTTGACCAATTTAATAGTCCTACATTCTTAAGGATTGGATGTGTTCCTCGGAATAGATTGGCTAGCCAAGAATCAAGGGCGGATAGATTGTGCCAATATATCTATCACCCTCACCAATGACCAAGGGATTAAAGTGGAATTCAAGCCCAAGATTCCTATATAAGGAAGTTCCATCCTTACCAGTCCCAAAGAAGTAAAGCTAGATTAAATTCCAGTGGTACAAGAATACTCAGATGTGTTTCCCGAAGAATTACTCGGCGTGCCTCCAGATCGGGACATCATGTTCCTAATTGACTTAGTCCTAGGGACTGCTCCCATTTCAAAGCAACCCTACAGAATGCCTACTAACGAGTTAGCAGAATTGAAGAAACACATCAAAAAATTGCAAAGCAAGGGATACATTCAGCCCAGTTCAACAACATGGGGAGCTCCAGTACTCTTTGTTTAAAAGAAATATAACAGTATGAGGATGTCTGTAGATCACAGATCGCTCAATGAGGTCACAATCAAGAATAAGTATCCATTACCCAGGATCGACGATCTCTTTGATCTGCTAAAAGGAGCAAGTGTCTTCTCGAAGATCGATCTGAGATCCGACTACCATCGGTTGAAGATCAGACCAGAAGACATCCCCAAGACTGCTTTCACCACTAGATATGGACTATATGAGTTCACAGTGATGTCATTTGGATTGACAAACGCCTCGGCTTATTTCATGAATATGATGAATAAAGTGTTCATGGAATTCTTGGATAAGTTTGTGGTTGTTTTCATCGATGATATTCTCATCTATTCAAAGGATGAGTTAGAGCATGAGAATCATCTCAGGAAAGTGCTAGAGAAGCTCAGAGAACATCAGCTTTATGCCAAGTTCAGCAAAAGTGAATTTTGGCTAAGCCAAGTGTCTTTCCTCGGGCATATTGTGTTAGCCAAAAGAGTTGCAATGGATCCTGCTAAGGTTGAAGCCGTCATGGATTGGAAGCAGCCCAAATCCGTCATGGAAGTAAGAAGTTTTCTTGGATTGACTAGTTATTACCGTAAATTCATCGAAGGTTTCTCCAAGACAGCTAGACCCATGACTCAGCTTTTGAAGAAGGAAATAAATTTGAATGGACAGATGCTTGTGAATGAAGCTTTCGAGAGTTCAAGCAAATACTAGTTTCTACCCCAGTTCTAGTTTTGCCTGACATCCATAAAGATTTTGAGATTTTCTGTGATGCCTCTCGTCAAGGTCTTAGATGTGTGCTCATGCAGGAAGGCAAGGTCGTAGCCTATGCATCCCGACAGTTGAGAACTCATGAAGGGAATTACCCGATGCATGATTTGGAGTTAGCAGCAATCATGCATGCGCTGAAAATCTGGCGACAATACCTCATTGGTAATCATTGCGAGATTTTTATAGACCATAAAACTCTGAAATACATCTTTACACAGTTTGAACTCAATTTGAGACAAAGAAGATGGTTGGAATTGATAAAGTATTATGATCTTGGATCCATTATCATTCTAGAAAAGCAAACGTAGTAGCAGATGCCCTGAGTAGAAAAGGGTATTGTAATACTATGTTGGTACAAGAAAGTCAGCCAAAATTATATGAAGAGTTGAAGTATCTGAACCTAAAGATTGTTAGTCAAGGTTGTGTGAACGCTCTAGAGGTTCAACCGACCATTCAATCTCAAATCAGAGAAAATCAGAAAGAAGATGAAGACATCAAGGAAATCAAGAAGAATATACGAAGATGCAAAGCTCTAGGATTTTCTGAAGATGAATAGGATACAATTTGGTTTGGAAACCGTATCTGTGTACCTGACCATCAGGAGACAAAATAGTTGATTCTGCAAGAAGCCCACGAATCCCCGTACTCTATTCATCCTGGAAGTACCAAGATGTACCAGATTTTGAAGGAAAAATAATGGTTTGTCAGTATGAAGCGAGAGATTGTTGAATTTGTTGCATGTTGTGATGTTTGCCAAAGAGTTAAGGCAAAATATCATAGACCCACTAGATTGTTGTAACCGTTGCCAGTTCTAGAATGGAAATGAGAAGAAATCAGCATGGATTGTATCACCAGATTGCCTAGGACCCAATTGGGATATGATTCCATTTGTGTGGTGATCGTTTAACTAAAGTGGCACATTTTATTCCAGTCAAGACTAAATATGGAGGCAACAAGTTGGCAGAATTATACATGGCTAGGATTGTCTGTCTGCATGGAGTACCCAAGAAGATTGTGTCCGATAGAGGTTCGCAATTCACATCAATATTTTGGTAGAGTTTACATGAAGCCTTGGGAATGCGTCTCAATTTTAGTACATCATATCATCCTCAAACAGATGGCTAAGCAGAACGTGTGAACCATATCTTAGAAGATATGTTGCGAGCTTATGCTTTGGATTATGGAAAGAGTTGGGATCGCAACCTTCCGTATGTAGAGTTTTCATACAACAACAGTTATCAAGCCAGTTTGCAGATATCACCATTTGAAGCACTTTATGGCAGGAAGTGTATAACTCTACTTCTTTGGGATTAAATAGGCGAGCGTCAGTTCTTTGGACCTGAATTATTCAAGGATGGCGAGGACAAGGTAAAAGTAATAAAGGAAAGATTGAGAGTGGCTCAATCCCAACAGAAGAGTTATGCCGATAATCGTTGTAGGGATTTGTCCTTTGAAGCTGAACACTTTGTTTACCTTAGAGTAACACCCCTTAGAGGAGTTAGAAGATTTTGGACCAAAAGAAAACTTGCACCCAGATTTGTTGGACCGTACAGGATTTTGGGAAAAAGAGGCGAAGTCGCTTACCAGTTAGAGCTACCAGCCTCTCTATCTGCAGTTCATGATGTCTTCTAATTGAAGAAATGCCTTTGAGTTCCGACTGAGCAAACACCGCTGGAAAGCATCGACCTTCGGGAAGATCTCACCTATGTGGAGCATCCGATCAAGATCCTCAACGATGCAGAATGCATTACCAGAAGCAAAGTCATCCGTTCCTGTAAGGTTCAGTGGAGCAATCACTCGGAAGAGGAAACCACCTGGGAGAAAGAAGAAGAATTGAAAGCTGAGTACCCTAACCTTTTTGCTAGCCAGTCTGAATCTCAGGGTCGAGATTCCCTTTAAGGGGGTAGGTTTGTAACATCCCAAATTTTCAATTTCTGGCTAAAATAAATTTTAATTATTTTCCTTGAGTTTTCTAAATTTTCTAGAATTTTAAAAGATTTCCCCTAATTATTTTGAAGGCAAAATAATTTATTTACGAAATTAAATACTAACTTTAAGTTGGAAATATTTTATTTAAGTCCAAAATAACTCTGAGAATTTCTGTGAATTTTTCCATAATTTTTTAAATTTATTTGCTATTTTCTAGAAGTTTAACCCAATTTTTGAAATCAACACATCGAAAGAAAATCGAAAATCTCTTTGGGCCCAAACAATCCTAGCCCATTCCATTTTCCACGTGTGCCGGCCCAGCCCGCACTTTTCTTCTCAGTCTCACTGACACATGGGCCTCGCATGCCAGTCTCTCTCTGCTCTCTCTCTCTCTCTTTCTCTCATCTCTCTCTCTCTGAAGCTGGGCCCCACCTGTCGGACTCGTCTTCCTCCTCGCATCTTCGTCTTCGTGCAGCTCTGCTATTGCTAGGGCTTGGAAGCTTCATCTGACAAAGCGTAAAACAGCCCGCTTATCCTGCGTAATCACCGCCATTCTTATTCTCTGAGCATCCTGCACCCGAATCAAACTTTATATTATCTCGTAATGCCACCAAACTCCATTTTCATCGCGTAATCCGAAATGAACCCTAACGACTCGTCGCCGATTTGGCCACCCCCATTCACTATAAAAGGGCACCCCGGGTGCGCCTCTACCTCCTCATACCATCCCCCTAGCTCTCGTAGCCTCTCACCGCTTCAAGCCGTCGGATTTCATCGTTGGAGCTCGCCGACTGCCGAAGCTTCATCGTCGAATTGCCTCCCCATCGACAGCGCCCTTCCACCGGCAACCACGCCATCGTCATCGCCGCGCCTTGAGCGACCCCAAGCACACCTCCACGCCACCAAAACATCACTAGAACCCCGTCGTCGTCAAGACCCGAATGCCTCTGCCACCTTTGTCCTTGTCGCCGGTGATTACCACACACTCCTTCCCCACAAAGGTGCGCAATAGAATCTCCGTAGCGCCATCTCTCTGTTGGTACAATCCCCGAGCCTCGCCGTGGCATGAAGCGTCGGCGAGCCCATCGACTGTAGCGCCGCCGCCGTCGAGCTGACGTGGCAGCCCACATGGCAGCCACCTGGCTGCCATGCAAGCGCCATGTCATTCCCTTCCACCCACGTCACCGCCCATGTGGTGCATTGCTCCAGCTCACGCACACACGTGCACTATTTCGTAAACCACGTTCACGGTGCACGTTTGACCTTTTCGTGGACCAAGTCCATGGACTTGGGTCCACATGTTAGTGAGAGAAATAGAATTTCCAATAGAAAATTAATTCCGCCAGTAAAAGAAATTCCAACACTGACGTGAGGCTTGTGTCATTTATAGTTTTCATTTAGAAAAGTAATTCGAAAATTCTAGAAAATTATGTTTAATTATTTTCTTTAGGGTTTAAACTTCTGAGGACTCATTCTCCTTCATACTAGCTCAGATTTTGATGATTCAAAATTCTAAATTTATCTAAAATCAAGATTTAGCCAACTAAACCAAAATTATTCAATTAGGATTTTATTTGAATTTATTTAAATTTGGCTTGTTTTCGCATATAGATTTTGATGACTCTGGAGAGCTAGAACCTTCTGAAGAGTTAGATTATCAGAACTTTGAACAAGGCAAGTTACACTCTTTGATCATATTTGAGCCCATTATTTAAAGTTATATAAATTCAGTTTTAAATTATTGCATGCATATTTGTAATTCAGTATTTTAAATTCTTGTTTAAATTCCTAGTTAATCCAATTCATTTGTATGGCCAATATTGATATTTGTATAGTCATTTCCTTATCACCTTAGATAAAATAAAATAAGCTGAAAAACTTTATGCTTAGACCAAAATCTTGTATTTGGGGAATTTAGCCAAATAATCCAAACTTAGTTTAAAATTGCGACTATGGTATTGTCTTTACCATAGGATGTTTAGAAAATATTTTGAATTGACAAATAAATAAAACTAGTTTAGACTTGGGCGAATTGGACCGTTAGTGGTTGCAAATTTATGCACAGGCTCAATTCAGTGAATGTTTGAGACCTAGGGATTGTTTTGAAAGTCAAGAAGTCATGTAAGGACCGGTCTGCGAGCTACGGATTGTTCTGCCAAACTCGTACCACCACAAGTCTGGAGTGGGACAGACTTGGCCAATTAAACTATATTATTTCACCATAATTATGTCATACAAAGGTGTGGGTATCGTGAAGACTTACTGTTAATACTCACATGACGCAAGAGAGGGTTATCGTTTGGTGTGAAGCCTACGATAACGAAACCTTAGCGGGCATAATTACATTAAAATAATGTAGGGTAAAGGCCTCCTAGCAGTTGCTTAGTTGCACGCCTTCGGAAGCGTGTTTTGGCCGACATGTTAAGCAACCCGTCTCTTGTGGGTAAAGCTGTACCAACTCTGTAGAGTAATAATCTATTCGAATAGCCGTGTCCACGATTATGGACATGCTGAGCAAAACCTTTCGTGGATTAGACTTGGTTTTGGTTTTAAAATAATTTCAAACTCAGAATTTTTTGGATATTCAATCCAATTGGAAAAATTGGGCAGGAAGCCTGGTGTAAGGGGGTTATTCCTTCACCATTTGTGTATGAAGGTTTATCCTACACTTGAGATTGATGAATCAGAATAAAAGTTTGACTTTTAATTATAAATTAAAATTGCCTTGAAACTTAGTAATGGTATTTAAAGCCTGAAAATATCGCTTTATGCAAAAACACCCATCTGAACCTTCCTTTGACATTATGCTGCATGCACTATATCTGTTTTGGGGTGTAACTTGTGGAGTACATTTTGTACTCACCCTGGGGCCACCGACAGTATTATGCGAGGACATATATAGTAATTTGTTGGACACCTGACAGTAAAATGTTGTTCGTTTTTCCACCGCAGAAATGTGTGAAAGTGCTGGACTCCAACGATTACAATTAAAAGGGCACAAAAGTAATTGACCACCATAATCCAGTGAGGAAATTAATCATCCCTCGTATGTGCGCAACCCTGTAGGCTGTGACCAGTGGGAAATTCCCGATCGTCATGAACTGGAGGGTGCACACCATGGGGACGCCGAAGTAGGTCCTAGAGAACGACTGCTTCTTCTTTGTAATGAAGTACTTGGAGTTTGGATACTGTGAAAGCTGGACACTGGCAACATCGATAGAGCCGGTAAGAATTTTCCCACCACCCAAAACATGCAATTTTTTTTCAAATGTATAGCGTCTGAGACACGGCCTTTTTCATCATGTGCATGCAGGAGAAGGGGAACAAGTATAGGGCCCAGATGATGTTCTATCTATTGTTCCACAAGGTCAACAGTGTCAAGCCCCTCCCTGAAGCATTGGAGAAGTATAGGCCGCTCAGCAAACCAAAGTAGTTTTTTTTTGTGTTTACGACTAATATCTAGTAAATTCGTTTATAACTGATTGTAATATGTGTGACATTTATAGTAAAATGTATGACTACTGGAAGAACTTACGTAACATTTAAGTAAATACAAATTTTTCCAGTGGAAATACCAGTAATGTTGTTATCAAACAACAGTAAAATGTTATCAAACTCATAGTAACTACTAGTAAAATGTTATCAAACAACGGTTTGCAACAGTAACATGATATGCCTTTCGAAGTAATAATAGGTATCATTTACAGTAAACGATTACATTTACCGGATTAGCAACATGTCATCATTTTCCGCAATAAAACAAGCACCCTGAATATTACGGTCATATCTTCCTCACGTAAACAGCAATAAAACCTTTTTTTTTATATAACAACACGGGGGTGACACGCGATCATTTTACTAACAAATGTTCATCGCCATTTGCGTATTGGTAGGTTTTTATTGTCAATTTAGAACGGCATTGAGCAACTTTTACAGCTATTTTTTGATGTGCGGCTGCACATTTTACTACCGAACTAGAGCGGGAGGCACAGGTGTTGGTGCACATGAGTGTTTTACTGCCAATCTCAAGTGGTAGGCGCGGGTGCTAGCGCGCCACGTGCAGCGTGGCCTAGGCTACGACCCACACACAGAATAGTTATTCAGCGAGCAAGCGCTGAATAGAGCTACCGTGTGTGTGTGTATTTATATAGGATGCCCATTTCGTACTCCTAGGAGTATGTACTCCCACTTCCAATATATCCTAATGAAAATTCAGCAAGCATTCCATCACCGAATGTAGTCCAAACCATGTATAACAAAATGTTGCATTCATAAATTGAGCCCTTCAAATAAGCAATGATACAACGAACTTAAGAGATACTTTTCTTCAACGCGATATTGAAACAATAACAAATGAAATAACTTAACATTGAAAGTATACTTCAAAAATATAATTTAAACTAATATAAGCAAGGAACGCAAAATAAATAAGTCCATCAACTCTGGAGATCATTTCCCCTCTGCCTTCCTACTCGTTCAATCCTTGATAATGAGGATTAGCAATCGCGTTCATCCTCATCTGGACGACGATATTGATGTAGTCACGTACAACCACAGGGACAATCATTAAGGATGCATGAAGGCCTATAGATAAACCAAAAAAGTAATACAAGATTTAGAGGGTTACCGTGGAGAGGTAATTATTAAATGGATGCAATATAATTAGTACATAGATGACGTAGATACTTATACCTTCCAACTCGTCGGCATAGATTGAGTCTGGGAAGAATATGAGTTCACTCTGTACCATGGTCGACAACCCGCCTAAAGATGAAACATAGTTGAATTTTTTAAAAAAATACGAGCATGCTGTGAAAGCAAATGCATATTCTTTTTACTAGTGGTTTTGTTCACCTTCAATAGGGTAGCTGCTAGACAATCAAAGTCTGCCTTTGCCGGATGCCATCACGTGATGTGGTGCGCCACATGGAAGTCCCAAACTCGTATGAATATCAACTCTCGGCTGTGCGTTTAGCAAGTAGTGAGAATCCAAAAATGCCAATCATATTTAATCATCAATAGTTGAAACAGTTTACATTGATCATACTGAACATTCATCAGGGCTATCTCCCTGGTTGGCATCTGATGGGGCCATGATTCATGGTACTCAATGTCACCAACGTGCACGACCATGCCAATGACATCTGCAAAAGCCGCAAACCAAATAATGATGGATATATGATTGAAAAGCTAGATAAGGAAATGTAAAAATCTTTATAGAATGAAGGCTTACTTGCCAGAGTTTTGTCTAGCTGGGTGTACACGCCACCAAAATCCATGAATGTTAGTGGACAGATTGGGAAATCAATATGCCTTGCAGGTGTATTGTAATATCCTGAATATTCAAGTGAATGCAATAAAGTTTAGAGAGAACAACATTAAATTGGAGAGGAAAATTACTCAAAAAATTCAGAATCTTTTGAGGGAGGATTGGACCTTGGGCTTTTGGCCTAAGGCGTCCTAGCCAAGTGGGTCGGCCTTTCTACTGAAGTCAAGAGGGGGTGCCTTTCCCCAAAACCCTAGAATCTGCTACAGTACCGTGCTGCACTATAGCACACGGTACTATAGCAGCCACCCCTCCCTGCTGCTCTACCAAGAAAAGGAAGAAGAAGAGAAAGAAGGAGAGGAAGAAGAAGGGAGAAGAAGGGAGGAAAAGGGAAGGGAAGAGGAAGAAGGTGGGGGAGGTCTTCGCGAAGGTTTCAGTGGCATCCCGCATCATTCTTGTGGGTAAAGTCGTGATCCCCATTAGTTTTAGTAGATCGATCTTGTGCGTAATGTCTCCATATGTTAGATGGGAGCTGCTGTAGTAGATCGGTTTAATCTATGATTTATTAACGCGTGATTTTGAGATAGTTCTATGAATAACATGTATTTAGGGTCTCCTAGAGTTAGATGGGGAATTGCGTTAGCTTTCCAGAAAGTCCTAATTCATAATTTTTGGATAAACAATGAATTAGTTATGAATTTCGCAAGATTGGGTGCTAATTCAGTCTCAAGACTTGTGCAGCGAACATAGATATGTAAATTTGATCTTGGAGACAGATGAATTGGGTCAGTTTGTTCCATGATATTTTTAGGTATTTTAATTATTATTGAATAAAGTTAAATTTCATAATTTTTGGATTTCTAGATCAAAAGATATGCATTTTAGAAGATAATGCTGTAATCTGTCCCTCTATTGTGGACAGAAGAGTTTTACTAGACTGTTTGCAACCTTTGTTGCACAGTGGGAATATTTGTGATAATTTTATTGAGATAACTGGTTTCCTGTAGTTTCCATAGAGTATTAGAACAACTAGAAGATCACCCATGCCAAATGGCACGGGCATGAATGTTTTGGGTACTTTTTTTTAGAAGATTAGTTTGGTAAAGCATGTTCTAAAAGATGAGTAGTATGTGACATGATAATGGAGTGTTGTTCGAAGGAGATACTTAAGACCGAAGTATATCAAACTATCGATGGTTTTATATAGAGGAATTTAGAGTTAGGAGCAGTTTAGAGTGCATAAATAAAGGGGTAGTGTTCACGAACATAGTTTAGTTGGGAACATTTACAAAAGAGACGGTGACAACAAACCCACCATTTACCATGCATCAAATCCAATTAAAAAATACAGCAACAACCATGAATAACAAAATCACATGAAGATGGCGCGTTACGCGTGGATAGCGGGACTTTTCATCAAATTACATTGTACAAAAAGGATTCAAAAAAATAACTACTGAATAGTTTGAAGTGAGCATTTTTCCATTCTATATGAGAACAAACAATGTGTACTGTTCTATAGAAAGGCTATCTAGCTCTATAAAGGAGAAGATTATGAAAATCGAACTGTAACAATAATGTTATACTGAAAAGTTTGAACACATATACACTTACTTTGCAGTTAGCACATCATGTGGGCATTTAGAGAGACGGTTACAAACATGGGTCACTACAGTGAGCAATAAAACATGCATAAACGTATTGGGCAAATTGTTAGATCATTATTTGCAATAAAACATGCATAACACGGTCCCAAGTATGAATGTAACAAAATCATTGTCAGATCATTATTTTGTAGTTTCTACTTTATGATTTGTCACCAGTATCTAACAAAAAAATTTCCAATGATCTTAAGTACAAAATGAAACACACATCCTGGCAGTCTTAATCATATCTAAACGAAGTTCTCAGAACAAACAGTTCAACTTAACAGGGAAATTGCATACTTTAAAAAGACATACTTATAAAGTAATAACTAAATGTTATTTCAAAATAAGTATTTTGTTCTTAAACACTATTACATAATGAACTACCATGCATCAAGACCATGGTTTATCGACAGAACTAAGTATTCTTGAGCAATTATTCTTGTTTATGACAAAAAAATCAATGCTCTTAAGTACAAAAGCGAAACACATATGTTAGGCGACATTATTTCCAATTTAGTGACAAAATAAAAAAAAAGCGAAGTATGGAAGCATCATTCACTAGTCTTCATAAGAATGCATGTTAAATTTTCCATAGACCGATAATTAAACAACTAAGAGTATTTCTTTCTTCTTATATCTTTATATCTGAGACGAACAATCAAGACTTCCCAACAGAAGTAAACTCAAAGAGATCGCTTATATTTCAATAGCATTATAGTCGAACTCTTGATGCTTGGGATGGGACAAACCTGAACTACAAGATATTGACTAAATGCATTAAAAAGTAATGACCCAAAGGGCTAAAGATCGTTAGGAAATCACATGATTGAAATGAAGGCATAGGACATGCAGCACACCACTATGTATAGAAGGCATATGATGATATAGTAGCTGTTGACTTGAACAAATTGTAGCCCATAGTTATATAGGGTATGGAAAAGGAAATCTATAGCTGATGGTAAATAAGAAAAGCAGAGAAAATAAAATATCTAAAATCAAATCATTATAGATACGACTAATCTCAACAGTTGTTGATCCATCGGACTGATCCTTTAGTGATTTGTTGGATCTGAAGGGTGCATTTATTTTTTGTATGCATGGCAATGGATGGTTTTGGCTGTAGTTATTGCATAGCAAAGCCAAACAGGGAATTGGCGACAATGAAGCACAAAAGGCCACTTTTTTTGCTGTTCAGAACTAACCACCTCCAGGCCTGCGATATCATCTCGTGGTGTGTCAAACGGTGGAGGAGAGGAGGAGGGCATTGGTACTGATCACTTTAAGTGGTCATGTCACAGAAAACCAATTGAAAAATTCAAACTTATAACTATAGAATCATTTGAACAACATATTAAGGAAGACACCACATGGTTACAGAAGAACCTATTGAAGCAACAAAGCAACTATTCGATAGCAAAACTATATGGTACCGTATATGTTTTGTGTTACCCTTTTTGAATAGTTAGTGTATGGATTGATAGGCAACAACTATTCCATTACCAATGCAAAAGAAGCATGAAATAACACAATAATATCTCAAACATGTATAAGAAAGTACCATCTTGTGTTAAATCATCAGATATGGACATGATTTCTGTCTTCAAATGGCTCTGTTCAACTGTGGCTCAGCAAACTTCATAAGATTCGATGCAGCTGCCCTTTTGACCATAGGCATGTCATCTTGATAGGCATGTCATCTTGGCATAATTGGACGTAAATGGTCCCTATTTCTTCTTTCAATTGATCAGGGGCACTTGGATAAGCTATATGGAGAAGACCACAGGTTGATACTCAAACTGTCAACCACTCGCCTGTTGCTAAGCTCAAAAGATTAAAGCGTGGTTAATGAATGGACATAAGGATACTGTAGGAAATAATTTGCAAAAAAAAAAAAATATATATATATATATATATATATATATATATATATATATATAAATATAATCAATAATTATAATGTTGAAGCCAAAAGCACCCACGAGGAATTGAGATATAGTAATATTGGCAAAGTTTACGCCTTTGTTTAGGGAAAAACTAACGAAAATTTCACTATTAATAAATCTCTTACGTTACTCTTTGGAATGAACTGGTGCGACAATGTCACTTTCTTTCATCCAGGTGCTCCAATACGACCACAGTGACTCAAGCGCCTTGTCTCGGACACAAGTTTCTTCCACTGTAGACAATGTCTCCTATGGTGGGAGCAAAACATTAGCATGATCTACACCCCAATATAAGGAATAAACACACCTAATTCTTCGGGCATGGCAAGATGCACCTCATCTTCATCATCATTGTTTTCAATGAGAAAAGAAATCGATTTCTTCTTAGTTCTTTCTTCCTCAGCGACCATGCAATTGCGGAAAGTTTTTCGACGGAGTTCGGGCGCAATTGAACATCTTCATTTTAAGCTCATCAATCGATTATAGCAATTGGATCTGAGAGGCTCATCAATCATAGCCATCGGGCTTATCAAGGATTCCTACAAATGTAAATCAAGAAAGAACATTTAGGCAATGTGGCCAGTAGGACAAACATTGCATGCTGCGGCATGCTTTATTATGATGTATAATGGTAGCAGGCTAGGAATAGACAAATATAACACCACTGTGCATAATGGTGAAGTATGATAGCGCAGTCCTTGGCTAGCACATATTAATGAGCACAATTAAAATGTAAAGTAGCATGCAAACCTTGGCTATGTATAAGGATATATCGAACTAAAGAGTCTATATGGTTTTTTTGGTTCCAATTTTCAAAAAATCGTCGTTATCTGATGCATTATCCTTGAAACTAAAAGACTATAAAACCTTAAATGGTATTTACCTAGGCAAAATGTCATGTTTCTTTACCTATAGTGAGATCAAAGTTTTCGTACGCATTTCGACATTGTATATCATTCTATACCTTGTTTGTAGGCATGCTATGGGTACAAACGGTAAAATCTTTGCGCATATCTCCTAGTAAATTAGAACCCATGTGTTGTAGGTGTAAAAACCAAACACGAGTAGGGGGTGGACGTCGGCCGTCTGACGGGCCTTCGTCCACGAGGGTAAAAAAATGACACGAGGATTTATATAGGTTCGGGGGTCCGAGAGGACCGCCCTACTCCTGTCGGTGAGCCAGCGGGGTTACCTCGGGAGGGAGCCTGAGGCTCACCAGTTTAATAGGTTGCTTTATTGCTCAAGAGATCCCCCAAATGAGAGGGATACATGGGGTACTTATAGGCTCCTCGGCTGTACAAATGGCAGAATACCCCGGTGAGATAACTAGCCTATTAGTTCGGGAGAGGGTATTACAGTCTTTCATGAGTATAATTGTAGCCCCGTGATCCTTATGCGAGTCTTCTGCGAAGCGTCCCCGTCAGTGTGGTGGACGGATTATTCTTACAATAGTAGCCCCCCTGCCTCTTGGTGTTCCGGGAGGGACGCCAAAGGGGCAGTATTGGATTGTGCCTTTTAGGTAGAGGTTGATATCCCAAAAGAGTCCTGATGGTTACGAGCAGTAGTTGCACTCACCAGGCGAGGATCCTTGATCTTGTGGGCGTTGTAGAAGCGCGGTGGGCGCCCGGCGTAAGGTGACCGGTGAGGGGCTGCGCGAAGTGGTGGAGACGCCGAGGAGAGCTGTGTCCGGAAAGCCATTGTGTATGGCTTATATATAACAAGTTAAAAGAAATAGGCTATGCGAAAAGCACAAGCTTGAATCACGGACTATGAGTCGAGAGACCATGACAAGCTTTCAGACTTAATCATTTGTGACACTTCCTGAGCATGGCTGAGCTTGCCACTTGGGTGACACTTCCTGAGTATGGCTGAGCTTGCCACTTGGGCTCCTCAAACCACTGGTACATCGGGCAGACGAAACCGAGTTGTAGGGGCTAGCACGAATCTAAACCAAAGACTTGGTCTACCGGTGCTTTTGCCTTGCGTGGCTGCTTTTTCCAGGATGGGGTTGGTGGATCCCTGAGCATTTCTGGCCATATGTTCCCCATAGCAGCCCCTCTTTTTCTTTGTTTCTTTCTCCCTTGCTTTTCTTTCTTGCTCTGCCCTCTCTGCTCTTTCTTGCTCCACCGGCTGGTGGATGACTTTGCCCTATTTTCTTTGGCGTCTCCTCTGGCGCTTGCCTTGATCCGGCGTTAGCACGGCTTTGGCGCTTGGCGCCTCCTGTGGCGCCTCCGGCTCGGCCGTCGCCGCCATGATCGCCTCCGTCGCCGCCTCGGCTTGGCTTGGCAGTGGCCAGCCAGCGCCCCACAGTTCTGCTCGATCGTTCGCACAAAGCTTCCAACTCTGCCTCCGGCTGGCTCTTCCTACTAGTGTCGGCGCCTCCCCCATCGCCCCCGAACGCCGCCGCCTGCGCTTTTCCCTACTGCGCCAGTCCACAGGTTCGGCATGGCTGCCGCCGCTTCTCCTTGTGGAGGTGCCGAGCCGACGTGAGGCTATGGTAGGGGGTGCCTCCCTTGCTGGTGCGAAGGGAAGTCCAGGGTGGCGGCGTGTTGGAAAGCAGGTGCCGGAACCTCAGTGTGAGAGTGACTTTGCTTGCCTAATCTTCCTGCTTTGCTTCTTCTCATTCTTCGTTCTCTTACTTATTTCTGCCTCCGGTGATTTCTTCGGCCGAATGGGCCTTGAGCATCGCATGGTCCGGCGTGGCTGCCGGCACCGCCGCCATTCCCGGCCTGGCTCTTGCGCCCGCCCGCGTGGCTTCTTGGCGCTCCAGGTAGGGGCTCAAAGCGGCGGGCGGCTAACAAGTCGGCGGTGGCCTCCTCTACCTCCTGGCCTCCAGATCTGGCGGTTTCCATGCCGTCTGGCAAGGAAGAACTGGATGCACCAGTTGCGTCGGATCTGGGCTTGTCGTCTCCGTGGCCTCATCTCCTGACCTCCATCCGGGGCTAAACCACCACCGATGTGGGCGGGAGGCGCCAGGCGGCACTCTGGCGGCGAGGCGTCGACCAGGCGGTGGTAAGGGTGATCGACGGCAGCTCGAGGTCCAAGCCGTGAAAGCACCGTGTGCGTTGTGGATGGATACGCACGGTGGCCTCCGCGGTGGGACTTAGGCGCTCGGCGGCGACCTTGGCCGCAAGGACAAGCTCGGCGTCATGGAGGCATCAAGCGTGAAGCTTCTAGCGACATGTGTTCAAGAAATTTTTTAAATCTTTGCCAAGCTATTGTCAATTTGTGTTGAACGGATGTTGTTCTTCACGCTCTCTCCTTATTTGTTCATGAGATCCGGTGTTTGCTCGCTAGGGCGCAGGAGGATTTTGGTATGCCGGGTGTTGGGCATCCGCTTTGCCAGGCGTTCTGAATACTTTGCTTGGATGCTGTAAAAACTGATGTGAGTAAATTTTGATGTCGTGCCATGATTGCGGTGCGGCCTTCGGCTGGTTATCACGAACTATCGAGAATCGGTGAGGTGCTAAGCGTCTGGGCACGATCGGTCGAGGCCCAAAGGCGCGAGGGCACCGTAAGAAGCGCGTGGGGTGCGAGGCCTGAGGCGTCGCGAGGGTCGAGTGCTGCGCGAGGCGAGGGCACCTGGTGCGAGCCATCGCGAGGGGCGAGGGCCCTTGGTTCGAGGCCGCCGTGAGGGGGTCGTGATGGTGCGAGGGCCTCAAGGCGCCCAGGGTCGAGGCACCTCGAGGCGCCATGAGGTGAGGGTACCACGAGCGCAAGGCCATCGCGAGGGGCGAGGGCACCTTGGGCGCGGGCGCCACGAGGCGAGGCACCATGGTCATGAGGCCGCCATGAGGTTGTGATGGTCTGAGGGCCGAGGGTCTTCGAGGGTCGAGGCACCTCGAGGGCGCCGTGGCGAAGGCACCACTGGTGAGGTCATCGCGAGGGGCGAGGACACCTTAGGCGCAAGGCCACCGCAGGTCTTGAGGGCACCACGGTCATGAGGGCCGCGAGGGTGTCGTGATGGCATGGTGTGAAGGTGCCTCGAGGCGGAGCTCGGGCCTTGGTGAGGCGGTAGGATTCCTCAACACTAGCCCTCCCCGTCCCTTGGGCACGAATACTTGATGTAGACTTGGCCAAATTCCAGCTCGTCGCGGTCACGAGCACGAGGGTGAGGAATACTGCAAGGGCATCTCTGAATTAGCCCATTTTGGCTTGATGGGCCTGCGCCCAAAGACTTGGACTTATTTTGTGCTTCATATCGTGAGTGCTCCGCGAGGGCGGTACCAAATTACCGCTTCTCGTGGCCCTTCGTGTTGCATGGTTTTCATTTTCCGATCTGAAGGTGAAATCTTGAATGTAGGGCCGCCCCACCGAGGCATAGCCTTGGTAGTGGCGTGTCAAGTGAAGCCTATGTAGGCGAAGTCGTGGACGTGAGGCTGCCCAGCCGAGGCATAGCCTTCGAGACGGACGGCACGTCGGAGCGAAGCCCCTGTGGACGAAGTCGTGGATGCGAGGCCGCCCAGCTGAGGCATAGCCGAGACGGACTGACGCGTCGGGCGAAGCCCCAATGTGGGCGAAGTCGTGGATCTTGAGGCCGCCGAGCCGAGGCATAGCATTCGAGGCGGCGACGCGTCGAGCGAAACCTCTCAGAGGCGAAATCGTGAGACGCGAGGCCGCCAAACCGAGGCATAGCCGAGGAGGACGACAGCGTCGGAGAGAAGCCTCTGTGGGCTAAGTCGTGGACTTGAGGTCGCCGAGCCGAGACATAGCCTTTGAGGCGCACGCGTCTATGAAGCCTTTGGTGGTAAAGTCTTGGGCCGCGAGGCCACGAGCCGAGGCATAGCCTTCGAGAGGCGTGTGTCACAATGAAACCTTTGTAGGAGAAGTCGTCCTCCTCTTGCTTGGCGGCTTGATGAGTGTTGTCAGTAAAACTCCTTAGAATCCTCGCGATTCGACCTAGAAAGCGTTGCGAGGACGGGTAGATAACACGGCGTCTGTGCGAAGGCATCGAGGTCTTGCGAGGGCCGGGCGTGAGGTCATCTTGAAGGCCGATGTCGATGAAGGCGCGACGGTGGCCCTTGGCGGCTACATGAAGTCATCGCGAAGGTGCCCCGAGGCCGGGGCTCGTTTGGAGGCGAGGTATTAGGATTACTCGACACTAGCCCCCCTGCCCCTTGGGTGCTTGCAAGGATGCCCGAGGGGAAAGAAGTCGTTGTCGTGGAACAAGTAGAGTCCCATCACTTTAGATACTAAGACCTTCGAGATGATAGCCTTATGCGAGCATGATAGTCCTTTATCAATATTTGAGCTAGGTCAACGGTAGATGATTAGAGCTGGCTATGAGACTGAGTCATGGACATATCGGAGGGTACCCACAAGGCTAAGTCATTGGGCGCTGAATGGCCAACTAGGGTGGTAGCCCCCTAGTGGACTTTGAGATGTCCATGAGGCTAACTCATGTGCATCTTGAAGGTGTGTTTACAACACTAAGTCATAGGCACATCGGAGGGACATCCACGAGGCTAAGTCGTGGAGCACCAAATGGCCACTAGGGGTGCTAGCCTCTAGCAGACTTGGAGGTGTCCATGAGGCTAACTCATGGGCACCTTGGATGTGTGCCCCTGACAGTGAGTCACGGGCAAACCGGTGGCGCCCGCGAGGCTAAGTCGTGGAGCACCGAATGGCCACTAGGGGTGGTAGCCCCCCAGTGGACTTGGAGGTGCCCATGAGGCTAACTCATGGGCACCTTGGACGTGTGCCCCTGACAGTAAGTCACGGGCACATCTGTGCCGCCCACGAGGCTAAGTCGTGGGGCACCGAATGGCCACTAGGGGTGGTAGCCCCCTAGTGGACTTGGAGGTGCCCATGAGACTAAGGGCTTGTTTGGTTGGTGCCCTGGATTCCATGCCTGGAAAAAAGTGGTGCCTGGAGGTAGCCTGGAAAGTAGATGATTTCTGCCTGGCCAGGCAAACCTGAAAATAAGTTGTTTGGTTGGAAGTTTGTGCCTGGAATTGGTGAATGAAAAATAGACCGTTGGATTGAACTATAGGCAGTGGAGAAAGTGCTCGCGGGCCTACCATCCAGCGTTTGATTCCGCGCTGAGCTGGCGAGTCATCTGGCAAACATTCAAACAATTGTCAGGAGGATTCCCGGTGCTCTCCAGGCCAGGTAAAGTTTGTCCAGGAACCAAAGCAAACAGCCCCTAACTCATGGGCACCTTAGACGTGTGCCCTTGACAGTAAGTCACGGGCACATCTGTGCCGCCCACAAGGCTAAGTCGTGGGGCACCGAATGACCACTAGGGATGATAGCCCCCTAGTGGAATTGGAGGTGCCCATGAGGCTAACTCATAGGCACCTTGGACGTGTGCCCCTGACAGCAAGTCACGGGCACATATGTGCCGCCCACGAGGCTAAGTCGTGGGGCACTGAATGGCCACTAGGGATGGTAGCCCCCTAGTGGACTTGGAGGTGTCCATGAGGCTAACTCATGGGCACCTTGGGCGTGTGCTCTCGACAGTAAGTCACGGGCACACCGGTGGCACCCACGAGGCTAAGTCGTGGGGCACCGAACTATGGGGGCGATGGAGCCCTTTTACCCCGTAGGTGGGTTTTTTTTGTTATGATCGGGAATGCATGAGTGGTTAACCCTTGTGAAGCAATGAAGCTATGCATGCAGGGACCCAGAGGTCATTCAGCGCGTGGCCTGGAGTTTAAGGGGGATGAGTCCTCAGCACATCCATCAACTTGGTACTGAACCAAAGTTGTCGCTCATGCCCTAGGTCTAGTAGGACACGAGCCGCCATGGTGGAGGCGACGGATGCCTAAGCCACCATGGACTTTTGGTAGGGGAGACCGCGGAGGTCGTACGCCCTATGCACCACGAGGGTGGTCGCTCATGCCCTAGGGCCAGTAGGACACGAGCCGCCATGGTGGAGGCGACGGACGCCCAAGCCACCATGGACTTTTGTTAGGGGAGACCGCAGAGGTCGTCGCCCTATGCACCACGAGGTGGTCGCTCATGCCCTAGCGCCCGATGGGACACGAGCCGCCATGGTGGAGGCGACGGACGCCCAAGCCATCATGGATTTTTGTTAGGGGAGACCGCGGAGGTCGTACGCCCTATACACCACGAGGGTGAAATCTCTTGGAGGGAAAGTGTCTTGAGAGCCCATACGAGATTTATATGTCGGGACATCCTCTATGAAAGAGGCGTTAGGGGCGACCCTCGTGTGAGCCTTCATTGCTCATGCCGCATGGACGTTATGCGTCTCGGGGGTGATGGATGGCCTCAGAATCCTTAGCCTCCTGGCTGCGAGGGTGCCTTGAACTGCTCGCCCTTGGCTGGGCCTCACATCGACTCGCACAAGGGAGGAGGATGCGCATGGGAGCCCCAGGGCATGTAGGACGTTGCCATCCCGAGGTGGATGGCCCTGATCTCCGACGAGGGTGCTCAGCTGGGGATCCTTCAAAGAGCGGATGGGTCATCCACGAGATCATTACCCTCCGGAGCTGGAAGAGGTTTCATGGACTTAGAGTATTTTTTGGTAGGAGACATAGCCTTTTGTCGATTAGCTACGTCCCCACGGTCGGCGCCAATGTTGTAGGTGTAAAAACCAAACACGAGTAGGGGGTGGACGTCGGCCGTCTGACGCCATCGTCACGAGGTAAAAAATGACACGAGGATTTATCTGAGTTGGGGTCGAGAGGACCGCCCTACTCCTGTCGGTGAGCCAATGGGTGGTTACCTCCGGAGAGGGAGCCCCCGAGGGCTCACCAGTTTTAATAGGTTGCTTTATTGCTCAAGAGATCTCCCCCCAAATGAGAGGGATACATGGGGTATTTATAGGCTCCTCAGCCTGTACAAATGACGGGAATACCCCTCAGTGAGATAACTAGCCTATTAGTTCAGGAGAGGGGTATTACAGTCTTTCATGAGTATAATTGTAGCCCCGTGATCCTTATGCGAGTCTTCTGCGAAGCGTCCCCGTTAGTGTGGTGGAAGAATTATTCTTACAATACCATGCACAATGTAAATATGGCAACCAGTCTCTTTTCAGGAAAAAAATTGTTCCATGGGATCTAGTTTTGTGTAGTGATTTACATTTGGGACTATGGAAGCATACCAATATAAATAAGGACGATAATCTATCGGAGCCTTTTGATCAACGCAAATCAGAGAGTATATCGCAATAGAAAGCGCATGTGTGAATTAGAAATCATGCCATCGCAAGAAATTAGGTAAATCAGCAATAACCATAGCAGAGGATATCTACAAAACCCATAGGCGCTAGCTGCAACTCTATTGATCAGCAATGTTCAAGTGTACAACCGAAATCAACCACGGCAGCAACCCTTTGTATATGCGAGCATGGAGAATGATGTAACACTAAGCGGCGCAATAAGCTGGATGAATCGAAATCTTGCCCGGTGAGGAAGGAAAAGCGCATCAAGCTATCTTTATAGGATTTGTGCGGCTATTTTATAGGATAAGGTAACATGTGAACAAACTTAGTAAGTGAAACAAATTTCCAAAAGCTATCTGATAAATGTAATTCTAATAGGGAGTTCAGTGACTATTGTAACTCGGAAGAACAACATTGGAACTTTCGAATTGAATCATCAATAAGCATTACCGACATCCACCACAGCTATGCCTTTACATGTAACAACTATACATGACAGGATACGGACGTGGTAAATGAATTAGTCTAGGAGCTTGGAAAAACATCGATCCAAACATGCGACCATGAGTCATACGACCATAAATATTAAGATGGTCCATGCATACTGACTCGAAGAGTTTCGATCACCGACGCCGCTGCTCGGGCGACGCGGCCGTGGATATCGTCAACCATGCTCGCAGCACGCTTCCATGACCTGATGCTGCTGCTAACGGGCGACACAGCGTGTATGTCCTCCACCACCTCGCATCACGCACACTCGTTGCGTCCTGGTGCGTCTGCAAGGTGTCACGGGCCGTCATCGTCACCCGCCGCAAAGACGTCAACATGTGCTGCCTAGAACAACCAAGAACACGAATTAACATCCGCACGAAACACACTGGTAAGATAGGGCGCATTTAGAGAAGCGAATATCACCATATGGTTAAAAAAATAGATAATCGGATCGTGGCGGCTATTTAGGGAACCCAAAGGCGAGGATGGGCGCTGAGGAGGAGATTCTTAGGAGCGACCGATGGCACACGGAGAGGGAGGAGGCGGGAGGTGGAGGGAAGGAGCGCGAGGAGGAAAAAGCGACGACCTGCGACGCCAAAAGGAACTCGGGATAGGAGAAGCGCGGGCGCGACAGGAGGAGAGACGCGACACCAAATCGACGACGGCCGCTCAGGGGAACCGAGAGGGGAGGCGAACGGAGAGGGAGGAGATAAAGGGAGGAACAGCGCCGGAGCAAGGCGCGGGGGGCGGAGAGGAAGAGGCGAGCGGCAGGAGGCAGAGAGGAAGAGGCACAACCGAGAAGGGGATAGGAGCCGTACGTGAGGCGGACCGAGGGGGCCGGAGGCGACGCAGACCGAAGGCGTCTCGAGGGGGCCGGAGGCGATGAGTTCCAGGAGGCGGCTCGCAGACGCTGTTCGAGGAGGCGGCGGCGAGGCGGCGGGCCGGGAGGGATACTGAGAGGCGCGAGGAGCAAGAGGAGGAGGCGGTGATGGGGAAGGCAGATCGAGGGTGCGGCGGGGGAAGAAAAGGGAGGGACCTGCGACACTGACAGAGAGGGACGGTAGAGGAGAGAGAGGAAGGGAATAGGAGACATACGCGAGGGGCATCGCTTCCCATTATCTGCAAGACCGGCGGCCGAAGGGGAGGAACTGAGCCGGAGGATGGAGGAAGGACGAAGGCGCTGTGGGAAGAATGTTGGGCCGGTGACGGCATCGCTCCTCAACTCTCCACTGCGGCCTCGAGGCACAGGCTACGGCGAGGCGACGCCACACTGGAGGAACCTAGATCCAGAGCCCCTCCTAGATTGGGGATCCAGAGCCCCTTCGCGCCACCCATGCATAGCCTTGCATCTTCCCAGCCGCCGATATCTCGCCGATTCCCGGTGCCGTGCTGCACCATCACCAGATCGCCGCCACGAACTCCAACCATGGGAGATTCGATTAAATCTGGGGATTGAGTTGTTGGGTCAGAGAAGAGGCAGAGGGGAAGGAGCAAGGAGGAGGAGAAGGGCGATGCGGTGGCGGAGGGAGAGCCGGGGGAGGGGAACGGCCGCGGGGCGCGAGGCGTGGGAGGCGGAGGGGAAGAGGAGAGCGGCAGGAGGGCGTGGGAGGCGGAGGGGAAGAGCCGAGCGGCAGGAGGCGCACGGGAGAGAGGAGGGCAGAGGCGAGGCGGCGCGAGGAGGGGCTCCCGTGGCTGCGCAGGAGAGAGGAGGCCGAGAGGGCGACCGCGGCGGCGGCGGCGAGGAGAAGGCACTGGAGAGGAGTTTCTGGGGAGAGCGGGCGCTATTTGGGGCGAGGCGACGTGGGGCACTCGAGAGAGTTCGCGATGTAGGCGATGTGGGCCGCGCTCGAGCGCCGCTTCCCTGAAGCGCGGCCATGAGATCGGGTGGTCATGAGCACTCATGAGGCGATCGAGCAGTGATGATTTGATGCCGACATAGCATGCCTGGGAGGAGCCCCTTTCTTCCAAGCTTAAAGTTTTTAAATGTGTTTGGTTGTGCCAAACAAAACTTATGATTTTCCCAAGTCATATTTACCGAAGATGACAGAACGGTCCTCGGGATTAAAATCAAAGGATTAGATGTGGTAATTTGATCTTTCGATCACCTGAGAAGTTGTATCTAGGCTTGTGTAGGTTCTAGGAAAATTGGATTCATGGCTTTTGGAGTCTTGACTCAAAAGTTATGAATTTTTCCTTAACAGCGGTTTGTTTGGACATATTTGGGAATTTGAGAGCATAATGATTAATTGTTCGGGTTTCGATTAGGGATGCTTGTTCTTGTTTTATTCTATTGCAATGCTGTTCACTTTTGTTTGGTGCACTTAGTATATTGTTTCACGGTTGCTAGGTGGTGGTGAACACTGGGGCTAGAGCTTTTCTGTCGTTGTCTTCCGTCTCACGGTTGAGGCAAGTACATTTATTGATAGATTACCTATGAGTGTTCGATCATGGTTGCAAGTATTATGTATATATTCGTTATGCATGGATGCTAGAATGATATGTATGTTAATGACTGTGAATGCTAGAAGTATGAGTAAGTTTTATTCATGTATGATGCTGCTGCTAATACATGTTAATGATGGATAGAGGAATTGTTCATGTGCATCATGCTATCATATTTGATGCTTGGTCACGTGGTAACCAAGCATTGATTTGAGGTCCCTGTCATGTATATGACGGGCTTGTGGTCCCCACACTTGTGGAGTGTGGGCTTGTGGTCCTCATACTTGTAGAGTATGTGCTTTATGGTCCCTGTGCTAGAAAAGCCAGAGCATGGGTATCTGCACGGTTGCATACCCCGTGTCACGATAAAATGCAAAGAGAGTAAAAGGGAAAAGATGCATTGCACATTTGCATTGCATAAGCATGTGATATGTTTTATTGTAAAGATTTGGGAATGGATATTGATGTTATAATTGTGTATTATAATGTCTTATTATTTATACTTTGCTGAGTCTTTGGACTCACTCTTGCTGTTGTTTGTGTTGTTTTAGGTACCCCTTACAAGAACGGCATGCATGGGAGAGAATAGTCATAAGTTCGGATGCACATTGCCACGAATCTTTTATAGTTGGTTAAATTTAGAACATGCCTTAATAATTGAGCAAACTGCCTAAAGGATTTGTTATGGTCATTCCTTTTGTTTACACTTTAGTTGATTAGCATATTATGGATGTTTGGATTATTGATTGATGTTATATTAATCTGTTAGAACCTCTGGTATGGTCACCTATACAAAGGAGGTTCTGCTAAATTTTTAGAGAAATGTTTTAGTTTTAAATGGTTACAATGTTAGTTTAGTAGCATTCCAGGCTCATGTTGGGCTGGGGTGTTACATGTATTTACCATTGTTCTGGTGTTCCGGTTCATATAGAACTCGAACTTCACAAACCAGAACATATGCACGGGCATATTGGTGGGTTCAAAGCCGACGTTTACGAAATCATAAACTTTGCCGGCCCGGAGTATACCATCGAAACGGACAACCTATCGTTTGTATGATAACGCCTCTAGTTTTGTTCCCTGCATGACATAAATTATTCTATATTCTGCGCTAAACAAGTATAATGCAGAACTCATATGATCTTCTACTCACAACGTGATCTAGTAAAAGTACTCGCAAGTAGTGAGATCCAAGAAAGTCCTCTCGTATCTGTTATTTCTGTAGCACTTTCAACCTCGTGGAATAGCGCAGATCTGCATCGTAAGACAAGAAGGATGAGAACAAAACTACAAGTAGTAAGCACAAGGGAACTGACAGAGAGGAAATGAACATCTACCCGTGGACAATTGTGCCGCTCCAACCTGATGATGGAGGTGTGGCCATTATCCTCTTGGATGCTTGCACATTGTAGCCGATCACCATCTTGGTTTCTTAGTGGCACACAGATGATGAAGATGTGAGGGAGAGATTGTGCGGTGGTTGAGTTGCTATGAGCTGCAAATGATGCCCACGTGTGTGTTATATATAGAGTCGAAGCTCAAAAAATGGTGGCTAATTACAAGTATTGAAATTCAAAATTATGGTATTCACATCAAGCATCATTTAGTTCGGCATGTTGGTTTGGTAACAATTAGTTGCAACATGAATTAGATGGGCTATATTCTATTCGGTAGAATATATTTTGGTTGTTTCGGCAGTTAGTTAGTTGGGCTCGGCAAGCAATTAGTTGGGGCAGTCGGTTCCGCGGAATATAGTTCGGCTGATTCGGCCATTAGTTAGTTGGGCTCACCAAGCAATTAGTTGGTGCAGTCGGTTCGGCAGAATTTAGTTCGGCTGATTCGATCATTAGTTAGTTGGGTTCGGCAAGCAATTAGTTCAGCCAGGATCTAGTTTGGCTGATCACTCAACAACATTAGTTAGTTACATAACACCAATTAGTTCGGCACTCAACAACAATTAGTTCGGCACTCAACAACATTAGTTGCTCAACAGCAATTAGTTCAAGGGGTTGTAAAGTCTTGAGGTTTGAATATCACTTTGTTCGAGGCTTTTAGTTATTGTTGTAGTGATAAACTAATCTGGAGACATCAATCAAGAAAGTATTCGAAAGCTAAAAAAATCGAATCCATACAACAATGTTTCTACAATGTTTACCCCTTCTAGTGTTGCTCTTGCAGCTGCGCCTAGAGTTGGTGCTCTACTAAAACTCCGGATGAACCCACGGCCAGATGTTTCTCCTTTAAAACAGCATCTGTAATACCAGAGCGGATCATATCATACTTTAAATTGGCATGAACTGCTAAATATTATAATAGTTTATAAACATGTATTTCAATTATGTAGTAGGGAGTCAAAAGCCAAGGGGAAAAAAGATTAGTGTGACATAAATAGCCTGATTCTGTGTAAAGAGTGGAGGGGGTGCAAAGAACGCATCATTCATAACCAGTAGGTTCTTTTAAAGGAGTAAAGAGTAAAGATTATTTTTTGTTCGAGCAAAGGAGGAAACCAGATCAATTTAATTCTTAGTATTTGTAGTATGGATCAATTTAAAAAGGGCACCAACTGTGACGTGATGCATAAATACATAGGCTAATTTCTGAATGCAATGTCACTAATAGAATGCAATGTGACGGATAGCAAAAGCTTGTCAATTTTCGTGTGTACTAAAGATTATGCAAACAAAATAGATGAAGCAGAAACATATGAGAGAATAAGCAGAGGAAAATTGCAAAAATCACCGCACAATAAGAAAGCAATATCCGTTCAAAAAAGTTTAAGAAAATATTACGATGATATGCCAAAAATGCGAGAAGCGAATACAGATAAAAGCATTGATGCAAAAAAAATATCTTCAAATTAGCAGTTAGAATTTGCAATCAAACACGACATAGTTGACTGAAATAGACAAACTCAAGCATGACCAGATTATAAACTAAGTATTCCCCCTGATTCCAAATATAAGTCACTTTGGACAATGACATGGTCTTCAAGGTGACAGTTTGACCATCAATTTCTAAGAAAAATATGTTGTTTCAAATAAAAATAATTATATATTATGAAAGTGTATTTCATGATGGATTTAGCAATACCAATTTCATGTTGTCAATCTTGGTAATTATTTATATATTCACGGTCAAAGTTAAAAAGTTTGATCGGTACATATTGTAAAACGACTTACATTTGGAATTGGAGGTAGTAATCAGCTATCAATTAATAATAAGAACTCCTGAGCAAATGACATCCATCAAACAATGTTGCATCTCAACCAGCATAGGTTTCAAAACAAAAATGGATCAACTGCAAGGTAATTAAATGACTAATGGGTTCTGCCTCTAAAAATTAACCAAGATAACGAGAACAAGTGTCCAACAAATTTCACAATATGGATTTAAATGTTGTCAGAATAGTGCAGCGGACTAAAATTTTCATTGGGGAATACACTAACAATGTCTAGGATTGGATACATACATCATAATGTGTCTGCAAGCACACATCCAAATGCTTGTATAAAATATGCAAAATACATGTAAGAATTACTTGTAGATGGGAAAAACCAAAACTAGATCTGGGTGGCCTGGTAATATAAAGTAATCTTGGTAGCGATCAAGATTAGAAGCCTACACAAAGCATGACTGGAATAAGTCTATCGAGTAAACCATGAGCACCAAATATACACATCTACCTCTAAAGTTTTGGCATTTCTACAAACACCTTGTGAGCATGGGTTAAGTAGATGTTGTGGACTTGTGGTTGATGACCTTAGAACCTGTAGTCCAGTATACAACAATATCTTAGAACCTGCAGTCCAATATACAACACCTATTGTCGCTGTTCCACACAATTTCTTAAACAATGTCGAAAACCATAATCTTTCATCTAATCGAAAACTTGAAGAAATGATGCCACTGGTCAAAAAGTAATAGGCTTGGAGAAGCTAACCTGAAGATACAAAAATTTTCCATCGACATTATGGTCAATCACAAGAAGTTAATTTCTGGAACCTTAAATTGCCTACACGGGTAACAGCTCACAAACCATTCCAATCATGCAGTCTAGTATACAACAATATCTTAGAACTTGTAGTCCAGTATACAACCTATTGTCGTCGTGCCACACAATATCTTAAACAATGTCGAAAACCATAATCTTTCATCTAATGGAAAACTTGAAGAAATGATGCCACTGGTCAAAAAGTAAAAGGCTTGGAGAAGCTAACCTGAAGATACGAAAATTTTCCATCGACATTGTGGCCAATCACAAGAAGCTAATTTCTGGAACCTTAGATTGCCAGAACGGGTAATAGCTCACAAACCGTTCCAATCATGCTGCACAACCTGCCAAGCAACCTTCGTTGTTATAGGTTAATAGTACATGACATCAATGACACAGGGAATGAGGTCACAAAGCTCACCTTGTATCTGAATCACATCATCCCCTTGATGCGGAACACAAGCTAATGCTAGCTGAGTAGGGCTGAAGTGATGCTTATTAGCTAGGCCTTTTGTTTTAAGATAAAATTGCTTGTTCTTCTCCAATTGTTCTGCTCAGAACTATGGTTGCTCTTGCTGCTAGCAGCATAAACATATCTTTTGAGAAGAGAAAAAAATGAGAAAATGTGGATGGAACTATTTGATCGAGAGGGCAAGAAAAACCACCTCTAATCCAGAGAAATAACCTAAAATCCTTTGGTGTTGAGCTTCAATTAAGGAATCACGGGGCTTGCTCCACACAGTGGAAGGCAAGATACGGGAGCACTGGAATTGGAACTGTAGAAGGACACCCTTGCGGATCAACACTAGTGGTGTCATGACGGGGCATCAATGCTGACGAAATCGAGGGACAGACTGACAATAAATTAAACCCCAAATAGATAAAGGATGAGAGAAATAGAGAGAGGGGAAGAGCGAAGACCTTGAGGCCGACAGCCCTGCTGCAACCATAGCCACCGCACCGTCGATCCGACTGACGCCATCCTAGTGAACTTCGCCCGATTGAATGCGCAAGACAGCAAATCGACGGTGGTGGCACAATGCACCACAACCTAGGGCTCAGGTCAATGCCGGGGACAGTGGTGGCACAGAAGCTAGAGGCCACGAGTTGGAAGAGACTTAACACGGCACCAACATCGTTGGGGAGGAAAGAGAAAGAAAGGCCATCCCCTTTTTCGGGCTTCGGCCTCAGGAAAGAGGATGGTGACGAAGGCGACGACGTTGAGGTCGTAGAGGAAATGACGGTGGTGGTTAGATCCGAAGGTGCCGTGCCCGGGGATGGTCGGATCCTGTGGCACCAAACCTAGCGACGGACAGAGAAGAAGACGACGGTGGCGGGGTGGCATGAGAGAGAGGAGGGGGAGGGAGGGCAGCTGCGTGAAGCGCTAGGGTTTCTGGGTGTTGGCCCCACCTGTTGGCGCAAAGAGGATTAGAGGTGGGAGAACAAGAACGTTTCATTCACCACCACTAGAGTCTTTTTAAGAAGTAAAGATTAGTCATCACTGTCGATGGAGTATATACCTTGTTCTTCTGTAGGTTTGAAAGGAGCCTGTTTGTTTCAGCATTATTTTTGTCATATACTCAATGAAATACTCCAATTTGACTATATACTACTAGCTTCTTGTATGGTTGACAATGTACTTCCTTTCGAGATGATATACTAGCTACTAGCTAGTTTCTCATGCGGCCAACAATATACTTTTTTTTAGAGAGGAGCCAACACTATACTCCCTATTCAAATGATATACTACCCTCTTTTAATTTATACACTACTTTATAAAATGATATACTACCTTCTTGTCTAATGAAATACTCCCTTTTCAAATGAAATACTTCCTTTCCAAATGATATACTCCCTTTTGAAAGGTACAAATATTCCTTTTACAACAAACCATTCAAGAGCTATAGGACATCAAAGAACTAGTTAATATGAAGAATAACATACTCGATGTCATGTTGAACAAAAAAGATGCATCCATTATAATAGATTATGATGGTCATGGCATTCTAATTGTAATACCCCAAGTTTTCAATGGGATTCTAAATTTGATATTTAATTTGAAATCGAATTTGAAGTTTAAACTTAACTTTAAAAATCTATAACTTAATTTAGAAATTTGAGACCATAAAAGTGTAGAGCTCATCAAGATGGTCAAAATCGACTATTTATTTGCTTGATTTGGAACTCGGAGTAAGAAGTTGTGGACACTAGAAATTGAACGTCCAAGATTAATTGCAAATTTTTTTTAAAAAAAAAAAGAGAGAAAGAGGGGAATTGGGCCAGGCAGGCCTGAGTCGGCCCATGCAACCCCCATATAAGAGGACGCTAGGGGCACCATGCCCTAGCTCTTTCCCCCACCGTAGCCACCACTCCAAGACCTAGCCGCTGCTGTGGCAAGGATTTCTGCTACCACGGCAAGCTGTTGTGGTCGTGCTATTGTCGTGCCCCTGCTGCCATCCACTGTCGTGGCAAGAGTTTTCGCTATCACTATAGGTTGCCGCTGCCGTCGATCGCTACCACAGTAAGGGAAAATTCTGTCGCAGTGAGGAAAACGTTCGTCGTGGCAGAGGACTGGAGTGGAAGGGATAGAGAGGCCAGAGGATAAGGCTACAACCAGCAAGGAAGGAAGAAAGAAGGAGGAGGTAGGAAGAAGGAAGGAGGAGGAGGAAGAAGAAGGGAAACTTAGGGCTTAGTGATCCACCCAAGTTCTTTGGCCAATTTTCATGGGTAACGATCTAGTTAACCCTAGATTGATCTTAGAGTAATGTTGATTCACGTTGTAGATTAGTTTAGTCGCAGGTATTAACTTTTCGCTATGCCCTAGTTCGTTAAATTGTGCCGCAGAACCTTACAGGTGGAGCTAGGGGTACCTCCGCTCAGAATAATGATTTCACCTGCTTAGCAAAGTTATAGGAAATTTCCTTTGCTTTCTAGGAAGATCTAGATCACTAAATTTGGATAAGTGAGTAAAAACATATAGCATCAGGAGTATCGTTGTCTAGAAATGTGTTGTCAATGGCAACAGTCGTGTAGATGGGCTAATTACGTGCATTAGATGAAATAATTTAATTGTGGTCATAACTAGAATAAGCTAGACCATTCTTCGTAGATTCGAGAAACATTATGGTTGACTATTTTTCATGTTATAGAAAATTAGATACAAAAATGTGAATTTGACTATTATGATAATTTCCAATATAACCTTCGGGGTTGGAAACGGGAATCTAAACGGCAAATTTAGAAGTTTTGCATAACTAGAATATTGTGAGGAATTTCATGGAGTTTCAGAAAACATATAGTTTACTTTATTTGGAGTTCAAAGATGAAAGTTACGATCGTTTGATCACCGGGACAACCGGTAGGTCGTTCGGTGAAGTTGAGTTAGGAGTGTCGGTTTTGCGTGTAGGTGTGATAGTATTTTGTTTGATGATTTTAGTACTGTTGTGACATATTTTAAATGTATTGTTGATTGTTTATTCAGGGAGCGTTGCTCAAGCATAGGACCAAAATTTCATCAACCAGTTTCTAGAGGCTAAGAGGCAAGTGCATGGTAGAGCGGTGAACAACGGATTGTTTGCTATTGTCTTTGATATTACTTTATCATGTTATTTATTTATGCTTTTGTTAAGCTTATTTACATACCACGATATTGATGATGATGAGTTAATGAAATTATAACATTGAGTTAATGAGATGAATTATGTTGATGAATAATTAAGATGTTGCATCATTTACGTTCATCATGACAATATTGAATGAGTTAGGTCAGCGAGAAAGTCATGTAATGAGTTCGGTGAGGTCGGTAAGAAAGCTACATGACTAGTCTGAAGTGCTTTAGATAAAGTCCTATAGATGTAGGGACCTTATCCTAACGAAGATGGGGGGAAAGTGTGTCACCGACCGATGAAAACTCCATTATACCGATATCAGCTGATAAGTTGCATATGAGCATGAGCATAATGGTGCGTCGCATACATGAGAAGTTAATTGTGCAAATTACCTATGTAGGAGATGATTTGTTTATTTGAGAATGAGTATGGCATATATTATTGATTATGCTTGATAACTGTTGTTTATGGCTTTATTATGTATTTACCGAGTCTTTGATTCACTCTTGCTTTATTATTGATTTTAGGTGATCGTTGATAGTGACATACATGGGAGGAAATAGATCACAAGTGTCACATGTGAATCAAATGCACATTCAATATTTATTTAGAGGGATTCCACATAAATTTAGAGACATTGGTTATTTTCTTTATATCTTCTTATTCATGGACTTAATTATTGCTTAGTTAAATGCTTGAGACTTGATGGTGATTTCATTAGTCGATTGGTATTGCCTTAATTGATTATCTTGTGACCTGTGGATGAGTTCTATCCTTTGAATGTTTGCTGGAATTTATTGTAATTTAATATTTAAATTGGTAGCTAGTGTAATTTGGTAATATTTTAGGTTCAGTGTTGAACCGAG
This sequence comes from Phyllostachys edulis, assembly GCA_036346405.1. Lineage (NCBI taxonomy): Eukaryota > Viridiplantae > Streptophyta > Magnoliopsida > Poales > Poaceae > Phyllostachys > Phyllostachys edulis. The sequence continues at coordinate 20,471,074 of CM070552.1, forward strand.
GTGTTACACTAATGTTCCATAAAAGATGCATGTATGCATCATTTGCCTCAAATCCAGGTGGTAGTTGTCATGCATGTTGAGTACAAATTTGAAAAACAAGATGTACTAGTCAACACGTCAGATTTCCAACACACCCGGCGGCCGTAAATCATGTGATTGGTTGGATGAATACTTGGTTAGTGGGTTTAGTACGGGTGGTGCTTTATCCCACAAACTCGATCTAGTCGGTAGTATCAAAGTAACTACGCCCGGGAGGTAATAGATAGATGGCAATGGAACATCGTCCCCTCCAGCTCCCCCACCCACCTTCCAAGAAACACACCTCTCCCTTTCACCTCCCTAAAAATTCTGTATCAAAACCTAGTAAAAAAACACCACCTCCCAACACACCTCTCCCTTTCACCTCCCTAAAAATTCTGTATCAAAACCTAGTAAAAAAGCACCACCTCCCAGCATACAAATTAACTGCTAAGAAAATTTAGTTCTATGTTCTCCTAAATAGTGAATTGCACAAATGTTAAAGCACTAATCAAGAATGGATTGAGGCTACTTACCCCTTGTTGGTGCTTTAGGATTTGTGCATGTCTATGGGAGTGAAACGTATGGGAAGCACTGCTTTAGAATTTATTCTTATCCTCGCATGTACGGTTCAATGGATGGACGCATTCATGCCATCTCGTTTAGGTTAGTGGATATACCATCTAATCTTGTTTAGTTTCATAATTTTGTCATTATTTTCTTTCTCGCCCTACCCATGAAGAACTCCAAACAAGATACTAATGTTGTTGCTAGTAAAGACATGCACTTTAGTTGCTTACCACACACGGCCGCAAAACTATGCCAAAAAAATATGACAAACCACAGTTCTGTGGCAAAAATTGGATAGAAAACTGGTCAATGACAAGTGGGACGTAGGATAAAAAATGGCACACCACAATTATGGAATGAACCAAATGTCTTGCCACGGAAAATGAAATTTGCCTAACTTTAGTACATGTAACAGAGGGTGCTTTTGGTTGGAAGCCAAAGTGATGAGGACATTTTGTAGTATACAAGAGTAAATAAGACTTGGCTATTAAATATAAGGTGTCATCGTTTATGTCAATAAACATATGAGGTCATCGCATATATCATCATCAACGTTGATGTCACTGCTTAGGTCATCGACATTTAGCGTGTAGTAAACATACGAGGTCATCGCATATGTCACCATCAACATTGATGTCACCGTTTAGGTCATCAACATCTAGTGTGTAGTAAAGTTAAATTTTACAACCTCTTTCTTGAGATCTTACTATGGTTTCACTTTACACCACCTCTTCTTACCATGTGTTGCACTTTGCACCATCTCTTCTTACGTTTTATTTCACTTTGCACCAGGAGAACATCTTGTCAGCGGGAGGGAAACATGATAGGCGTGCAGGGAGCTTGCCGATAGCAAGGCATGGCCGGCGACGTAGCAGCAACCTGAAAAATAAAGAGAGCGAGCCGTTTTTCCATAGCCGCCATGCTATGGGCGCCGCCAGCAATGCTCCGGCTTCTTTTCTGCTTTTAATCCATTTCCTAGCTCCATCTACCCCCTTCTCTCCATCGCGTGCCTCGCCGCCGCCTCCTGCACCGCCATTCACTATCAGTGAGCACCAAAGAAGGCAATCAAATCCTTACCTTAGTGTAAAATGCAATACATGGTAAGAAGAGGTGGTGCAAAGTAAAAATATTTGCTAAGGGTGGTGCAAAGTGATACCATGGTAAAATTACATAGTGCAAAGTGAAATTTACTCAATTTTAAAACTCATGTTGAGTTATAAAGAGTTTATACAACTCAGATGAGTTGACAAGGACCCTTTTGTAGCCTATAAATAGAGGTGTGCATTCATGTAAAAGAAGACTTGGATTTTTTTTTGAATGAAATCACACCACGTGTTCTTGTCCTCCAATGGAGTGATTGTATCGAAAGATTTTTATCATCATGGGTATGGGTATTATGGTGTGGTGTCAACTCTTCTACCTGTGTTTAGTTCTTGTAGTCTTTATCATCATAGCTGCGGGTAGCATGGTGTGGTGCCAACTCTTCTACCCGCATTGAGTTCTTAGTTGTCGATTGCTCAAGCAGCATGTCATGTGCTTTGATGTGTTGGTGTGTTGTTGGTCTAATCGTGAGGCACGAGCCTAGTTTTTAGGATCAAAGTGTGTGGTTGGGTGAATCAAGTATCTCAGGATGTCGTAATAGAGATAGTGATTGACGGTGTCATTCATCAAGTTACACGAATCCTCAAGTTATCGTGTTACCCCGTAGTCATGCCCGTATCACAAAGTATGCCACGGTTCCCTCAAGCGAGTTTGGCCAAGTTAAGCTAGCGTTTAATTCTCAGCCACAGTTAGGTACGCCAACCTTTTATTCAGCCGAATCCTAAGTATCTTGTGCACATGGAGTTGTGGCATGATTCCCTTAGACGAGTTTAGTTTTGTATCACCATTTCTCTCTTTTTTTCCGGACTTAGGACCTGTTTGATTGCAAGCCACTCTTTGCCTCACAACTTTGACTTTAAAATATTAGCATTTTATTTGATGCCAAAATTTTGGTGCACTACACTTTTTCAGCCGCGTGTCTTACATGTTGTAGACACATTGTCTTGCCAAGTTTAGCACATTTGTGGCGACTGATTTGCTGGCCGGAAAACTAAAACAAGCCATAATTTGCAAAAAAACAAAATGGTAAAAGTAGGAACGAAAAACCAAACATTAGGAGTGCAAACGGAGCAAATAGTTCCTATCCATCCGAATAAATTTGGATCTTATTCGGAGCGTGAAACCGGATATCCGAGATTTTTCTCAAATTTTTGATTTAGAGACGAATAGTTTTTGCCAGATACGGAAACAGATTCAGGAAGAAGGTATCAGTCGGATTCGGAGCTATCTGGATAATTTATCGGATAGTACCCATAAACACTATCTCAGATATTTGGTAAACTCTAGGCCCAGTAGGCCGAAGAGAAATCGGCCCATGAGGCTTTCCAATATTTAATTATTATTTTTAGTTTTTGGAAAATACAAGAAATCCAAATAAGCCAAGAAAAATAGCAAATAAACTTGAAAACATTCCAGAAAATTTATAAAAATACTTTTGAACATAAGGAACTTAAATAAAATACTTTCGAATTTAATAGATATTTGATTTATTCATATTAAATCATTTTCATTTCTAAAAAAAATCTATCTAAGCTTAGTTAAATTCTAGAAAATCATGAAAATTTTATAAAACCTTATTTAAAATAAAATCTTTTGAAAAACTCAAAAATTGGGATGCTACAGACTTACTACCAGTCAACGTTCTGTGTATCCCTAATTAGTTATTGCTACTGGTATGTAGGCTTTGTATATGTTGCATCTGTCCTGTTATGTAGTTGGCTAGTTATATTTTGGACATCTTTTGTACCGCTATCACTATGACTTGCAACTGGCTACTTCTTCTTTAACTAGCTGTCGTTATAGTGTGATGTAGTTAAATTTGCTTGTTAAATTGCTAATGTAGTTGCATTTTGGACATATAGTATGATTGATTGATCTTTATATGTGTGATATATATGGTTTATATTTTCGCGTAATATCCGACTAAATATCCATGACTGAGACAATCCGTATTTGGTTCGGCATGTATTCGCTCCGTATTCGTGACCGAGACTATCCGCATTCATATTCGTATCCAGTACTATTCATGTCTGACTCTGATTTAAAGAATAAAAATCCTATGGTATAATTGAAGGGAAAGTTGAGACACATAGGCCATGTCGACGTTTTTGTTTTGACCATCTGTTTGCATTCCGTTAGTTTCTCCGCCGTTTGATCGTACGCTGCTTTCGGCCTTCCCGTTTGCTTGCGAGTCCTCATGAGACCAGAGCTTCGAATGGAAGCCAGCAGACTCGCCGGACGCATGTCTTTCTTTTTCGGTGCTCCGTGTGAAGCGCACATATCACTAGTATCTAACTAGAAACCCGTGCGCACCTTTGGCGCACGGTGTTGGACAGAAACCATGCTCGCTAAAGGCGCGTGGTGTTGGACAGAAGGCATGCTCGCTGGTTATGACGGAAAATGACGGTCTTGTAATAAAGTGTGTCAGCTTAGGAAGACAAATAATCAACGATGGCAGAATCTTCTCTAACAGAACAGATTTATCTGAAGGCAATCAGTGGTAGCAAACAAATACATGTTTTATATTGTATATAACACAACAGAAAGTGCATTAGCTTAGTAAGAACATCACAAAAGTCTAGCGGTGATGTTCTATATTATGCTGTTTATAGGTGCAGTTTCATATAGTTTACAGGAGGTTTCAAAAGGACAACATGTTTGTAGTGCTGTCGACAAGGGCGCATCAGAAACACACATAAAGAAGATATAGCACCGATAGAAAGGACGTTATAGATTTAGTAGGTTACAAAAACTGGTGCGCCGATCATAGGATAAAGGTGTTGCGAGGAAGCAAAATACATGATTCACGATAAGTGTGCACTTGCCAGATGCAGCTGCAAAAAAAAGGAACATTGCTAAATCAGGTGCAAAGCTGTATGAAGAAACTCTTTTTTTAGTAGAACAAGTAATTGGTGTGAATTGCTGAATGTATTAGCAAACGTACAATACCAGAATTTATTTCTTGAGCTCACTATCTGAACTTTTTTGCGCGACATCAGTACAAGTCGATTTGTCTTCAGCTATCTACTGTTCTGATCTGCGAAGTGAAATTTGCATATAAGTAAACACCTTTGGTAGGGCTAAAAAAATTACAAACATCTAATACATTGTAAAATTGATAGTGTGGAGTACACAGACAAATATGTTGGACATTGGATACACGTGATTTCGTCTCTGAATTAGCTAGCAATATGATTCTGTAACAAGAAATGGTGAATGTAATTGTAGGGGGGAAAACTTTGTAAAGATAACGGATATTTCGTAAAGATAACAGGTCTATATAGTAGATGACAACGGTATTTGTCTTTAAATAAATGCAATGTAATAAGATGGTAAAAGGGGTTTGTTTACTTGGGTATTTCTATAAAAGGTGAGTATGACAGATTTTAGAATGTATATCATTTAACTGGCAAGCTGGTGCGGCTGTTACTAAAGTAGAATCTAGGATATGGTGATAAGAGCCATATTGTGTAAAGTTGAATAATATAGCCATGAGCAGCAGATGGGCATATGATTTTTGGTCTGTATCTTGTATGAAACCATCCTCTTAAATAGGGTATATACACACAGGGTGTAATAGGAACTATATATAATGGCTAGATAGACTGTATTTGGGAGTGAACAAAAAGCAATGAGAAGCACTTACACAGACTGTAGCCTAGTCTGAAGGGAATCAAGCGGATTTGTTTCGGTGATGACCAAAGCTTTCCTTTTTGAGCAGGGATCAGTCTGGGTGTGCTACGAATAACTTCTAGTTAGATAGCTCTCTAGCCATTTTTGTGTAGTCCTTTGTAGAAACTATATATACGAACGAAAGTGTAATATAGTATGTAATGAACCACAAGAGGACAATATGATGCGAGTTGTTACCTGTGTGGAGGCTGACTGAGTGTCGAAAAGTCTTTTTCGAGTAGAACTAAGTGTAAGTGTAGTATATGGTTCTTTGTCGCTGGTACCATAAGATAGCAGTGAGTCTATGGTAAGCACATTGGTAGAAATGATAAGTATTACATCAATGATTTTGAAAGTACGATGAAGAGGACGTACCTTTGCTGTTTTCCTACTTTGGTGCTGCATATCTGCTGTGGAGGGGGCAGTGTGGGCTGTGATAGTTTAATACAACATGAAATTGGCAGTATGAGAGAGGAAACGACGAAATCATGTTGAATAAGTGACTAATAAGAAACACAATTTATTATAGATAATAATGTACATATGAACTTTTGTTAAAGGAAACAGTGGAACCATGTTGAATAAGTAACTAATAAGAAACACAATTTATTACAAATCAAAATGTACGTATAAATCGTAAGGTATATAGACTAAGCCTCTTAATAGATACACCGTGTTTTGAGTTTTAACTATTTTTGTGGGTAACACAGCGATAATAAATAGCTTTGTAGCAAACTGTACCAGATGGCGTATTTTCCATCTGATTAGTACAATCTGAAGATAGCACAACTTAGGCTTAGAACGGGTTAAAGTGTGTTCATACCTCTAAAGGTAAGTTTGATGGCACATCTGAAGTTACGATTTGTAATGAAGATGATATAGGATTTGGAGGACCAGTGATGTGAGGGATTGCAGATTGTCTACCTAATGCGACAATAATACAGCTGACTTGATAACTTTTTTTGGACCCTGGAAGCTCTTTTCGGTGATGTTAACATGCCAAGTGTATTTCTTGGTAACAATCTGTGCTATGTTCGGTGGTATGTCGTCTGCTCCATGATTCGATCTAAGCACCACACCAACTTGTTTTCCTACAACTTGTTGTCCAATATCACCGAATAGCATAAATTCAGCATTTGCCGTTCCATCAGTACCAATCACACAGAGTTTGTACCTGCAATCGAGTAGTAAAACACGAGTTAAATAATGATGTGATAAAGAAAGAGAAAGCTATCAAATATTAATAGACTGATCACCTTGGTTTTGCAGTTCTACAAAGACAAGATGAACATTTGTTCGATGTGCCATCTGGAACAGACTTCCTGCTACATTTGTTACAGGAGAAGAACCACTAACTTTGCCCAGGGCTGAGTTTAGCAATAGTAATAGTGCACCTGAGGCCGGTAGGCTATGTACAAACATCACTTAAAGATTTAGTATTTATGTAAGTACAGGCTGTAAAAAACCTAAGATAGATAGGTAGATAAAAAAAACTTAACTGGAAAGTCATAAGGGTTAATCTCAAGCATTTCTTGTAGTGTTTTTCTTCAGCTGGTCCAATAAGAATAGTGGCCTATGGAATCTGATCTCGTAAGACTATGCGTGATATGGGTTCGAAATTTGCATGCACACTAGACAATGTACTAAATCGTTTAGGTAGATTCGGAATAAAAGTCGAAATACAGGTCAATTTTGCTGTAAGGAAACATACGTAGCTACGAACGCATACTTGTTCTTTAAGGCTGTAGCTTCAGCCACATCTGGATGAATGTACCATCAATAAGCTACGTTTCCAGTAAGACCTTCTTCATCTATACAAAGCAAACAACTAAAATTTGTTAGCTTTAACTGCATAGTTTCGATAAATCTATGTATTGTGTTTTCTGTAAGTGAATAAAGAAATAGATCTAAGAGTGGTGAATCTGCTTTAGTGTGTGAAAACATATAGTGAACAGTTATTCTATTTATAAGTAATTGTAAGAAAAGCAGGGAACGTATAATAAAAATAAATTAATATATCCTTTTTCTATCTACTGTGTTTCCAGTAAAGGCTTCTTCATCTATACAAAGCAAACAACTAAAATTTGCTAGCTTTAACTGCACAGTTCAGATCAATGCAACTATTGCGTTTTCTGTAACCATGTAAGGAAATAGATCTAAGAGCAGTTAATTTGCTCTAGTGTGCGAAAACATATAGTAAACAGTCATTTTGTGTATAAGTAATTGTAAGAAAAATAGGAAACGTATAATAGAAATAAATAAATAAATATATCTTTTTCTTGCTTACTACATCCTTGCATCGTTAGCTATGGGATTATAAGTGAACAGGAAATCACTTGGTTAATGTGAACGGATTGAACAAAATAGGAAGATAAAGAAGAAGTAGAAGTGGACGAAACCAGTAAGGCCTTTTTCATCTATACAAAAGAAAACATATAGTAAACAGTCAGTCTGTGTATAAATAATCGTAAGAAAAGCAAGGAACGTATAATAGAAATAAATCAATATAGCCCTTTTCTACGTATTACATTCTTGCATCGCTAATCATGGGATTCTAAGTGAATGGAAAACCATCTGGTTAATGTGAATAGAAGTCATTCATGTGCATGGTGATATAGATCCCACCATATGGCTTTGAATCCTTTCAGCTTGCTATGCTAGCTATAAGGAGGCTATGAAACATATTCACATGTTCTTTTTTTTTGGCTGTAGGTATACGATTAATATCATATGTAAGTACGCTCAAGTATTAGACCTATTTACAGAATCGGAGATAACAAAGAAGTGTAGAGACATAATCAGAGATAACAAAGAATTGTAGAGAAAAAGGTAGAGAGCAGAACTGTACATAAGATAGTTGTATACAGGGTTTACATTCTCTAGCCTTACAAATAGAGAGAGAGAGGTGTGATCATTTGGTTGAGTGAGTAAAATAGATTTAGTCTTTCTTTTTGTAGACACACGGCTAATACTTACTCTAAGAATCCAAGAAAAATCTAACCGAAAAGGGTAGGAAGTGTTTACATGTTGAATTAATTAAGCATGGCTATGGTACATTTCATGCATAGGTCTATAGAAAGCAGAAAGGCAACAGGCAAAATATGACCGAGCAGATAGGAAACATTTTCTAGCCTTATAGATAGAGATAGAGAGGAGTGATCATTTGGTTGAGTGAATAAAACAAATTGAATTTTTCTGTCTGTAGGCACATGGCTAATACTTACTATAAGAATTCAAGAAAAATATAACCGAAAAGGGCAGGAAGTGATTACATGTTGAAGTAATTAATCATGGCTATGGTACACTTTCATACATAGGTCTATAGAAAGCAGAAAGGCAACAGGCAAAATGTGACCGAGCAGATAAGAAACTTACAGCCATATCTTTTCATAAGCACGCCAACAAAAATGATTACGATAGGTTCTGTTTGGCCAAGCTCATAAATGTGGTCGCCATCAAATTCAGATGCACGCTGTCCCCAAAGTGTTAGTTTAACTGCGTGATTGCTATATGGCGCAATATTTCATGTGTTAAAGCAGTAAACAAAGCACAGAAAAGATTTAGCAGCGAATATAGAACAGCCGTATGTAAAGAAATGAAACATAGTGTCTATATACCTAGCGTCTTTGAGGGCAATAACTCTCTTCAATGAAGGAACATTTTGATTTGCACCTTGTACAGACACAACATTTGAAATAGCTGTAACAACTCCAATGACATATGTGCACATTTTTTTCATTAAAAGAAAGACGATAAACTGTTTGAACAAAAGCATGTAAGACAAATAAAGTATAAGCAGGTATTTATAGAGCAACATACCAAGAAAGGATCTATTTTCGCCAACATAATTTGTAAGGTTAGCAAACGGAACAAGGCTATATGCATACATAGGGAAGTTTGGGGCAATCTGAGTCATTTCCTCGATTTTAGTGTAGTAAGTAATCTTGATCATATATGCGCAGTATATAGCTCTGTATCTTTCCTTATTAGAACATACTAAGAAATGACTCAAAGCATAGACGCATCCCTCTCGTAGCTGTGATCTTTTAGCTTCTATATAGTCTGCAGGTATTTCAGTGTACATAGCACCACCCTACAGTTTTAAAACAATTAATCAAATATAGCAGAACAATAATATAGAAAAGAAGTTAAGACAAAGTAATGAAAAATACAGAGCGAACATTACCTGTTCATCTACCAGGACAAGATCAAGGTGTTGAACTGCACCACTATCCACATTTCCACGATACTCCCATAAGCGAGAAACCCTCACACATATCTTCCAGTGTTTGCTGCTTGGATTAACATCTAATAACATACTATATGACATCTGCACAGAGAAGTCAGAAGGTTTTGATCAACAGAAAGTACATGTTGTTTCTAGAGGCTATACAGGACATCGCAAATGAGACAGGATGGGGAAGCTGTGAACATCTGTTCTACACAGTAGTAATGTAGATACTATATTTTCAGACAGGAAACTAAAACACGTAAATAACAGATATGTCATGCAACATACATATGTAGGTTTTCTCTTGCTGGGTTAAGCAACAGTAAGAGTTTGTAACAAACAATCAGGTCGGATATATATCTATGTAATCAATGGACACCAACCTGTAGGTCTAAAAAACGGATGAAATACCATAAGCACCGGCTACAAAAAAGTTTAGCTATATACATGACCACACTAACACAAGGCTGCATTACGTATAATGTACAAAGCTGAACAGAGCTATGGATAGGCAATTGATTGCAAAATTTCATGGTAAACGATATTTTTTGTTGTACAACCACATGAGCCGTCATCATTTTCGATAAGAATCTTTAGGCCATTCCTCGATGTGACTCTCGAAACCACAACATATAATTGTCCATGAGTGAAAACAGGTCTTCTAAGATACAGTCCAACAGTCTGAAGCGTTTGTCCTTGACTTTTGTTAATGGTCATTGCATAACATAATTTAATTGGAAACTGACGACGTTGCAATTTAAAAGGACATTTTGCGTTTCCGGTAGTTAAGGCTATACGAGGTATGTAAACACATTTACCAGCGGCTAATCCAGTAATGATCTTTGCTTCCACTATAAAATCAGCAAGCCTTGAAACTACAAGACGTGTTCCATTACATAAGCCGCTGGACTGATTTATATTTCTTAGGAGCATGATGGGGACACCTACCATAAGGATTAATTTGTGTTGAGGAAAATTGTTTGCATCTATAGAATTCAAGAGTTTTGTGGGGTAAAGAAGGTCAGCCTTAGCTGTTGTTTCAATAGATTTCGAAATACTGTCACAACTGAGGTATTCTTTTTGTTTGCCAGGCACTTGACTCAAAACAAAAGCGTTGATCTCGTCAGCAACCTCGTTAGTAGGTGATAGTATGGCACAATTTCGTAAATAAGCAGGGTCAGAAAAACTCTCCTCAAAATCAATGTATACAAATTGTACTATAGCTTGAATTTTATCTATATCTGTTATAATCAGGTGATCATGTGGTACATCTATCCAAAACGGCTCAACCTCACCAGCACGGGCTGTTACAGGCAGCTGACCATCGCCAAGATTTATAATCCATTGACTAAATTCAACAGCGGCTGTTTTTTCAGTTAAGTTTATATATTCAGAAGACAGCCGCATATTAATTGTTAATGGAAGGACCTCAATAAAATCCCAAAGAGGCACAAATGATAGAAGCGTCAACTATTTGAGCTCTAGTTCCCCCTCAATAACCGGTAAAATCTGCCTTAGATCACCTCCAAGGACAAACACCTTACCGCCAAACGGCATGCTACAAGCAACAGTATTTTCCATAGCTAAAATATCTCGTAAAGTTCGATCCAATGTTTCAAAACTTTTTCTATGGGCCATGAGAGCTTCGTCCCAAATAATCAGCGAGCTAGAGCGGATTAATTTAGCTAACATGGTTCCTCTTTTAATATCGCAGATACTGGTTTCGTCAGTATCAAGGGAAATTTTAAAATGAGAACGGGCAGTCCTACCCCCAGGCAACAATATTGAAGCAACTCCAGAAGAAGCGAATGTCAAAACAATCATTTGAATAGATCTTAAATATGATGCAAGTGCATTCCATAGGAAAGTTTTACCAGTGCCGCCATAATCCGATACAAAAAAAGAAACCAGGCTGTTTGTTAGTAACACAGGAAACTATATTATCAAAAGCTTTTTTTTTTGTCAAAATTGAGGATGGCACACAAATTGTTAGATTCAGTAATAAGGCTATCAATATCGTATGACATTTCGTCATCCAGAACAGTACGAACACAGATAGGATCGCTATTACTGCTTTTAGCAGGCAAATTAAAATCAGAAATTTTAGCCCCTCTTTTTGTGAAAAGAGATGATAATTCGTCTAATAAATGATCTCTAAGATCTATAGAAGGAACAACATATGAAAAATTATGCATAGACCGTCATAATTGATATTGAAAATCATCCGCTAGGTCAGTAAAAAAACTCTCAAAGAACGCACGCACATCATTAATGTCACAGTAAATTAACATTGTCACAAATAGATGTCTAACCTGATATGGTGTACCCCATGTAGAAGCCTCTCTAAAACCATTATGCCATTTGCTATCGTCTCCTAACAGACCACGCGTAGCACATGCAGCCTTGAACGTGTCATAGACAATGCACTGAAATGTGCGAATATCTTCGTAGCTTTGTGCACCTTTAACCACCGTAAGAAGCATCCTTAGAAAATACCGTTCGCCAGCAGAAGGATGAACAAAGTAAAGGCGGCCTATCTTTGGCCCGCTTTGTCTTTTCTTTCCATGATCTTGTGTTATCGTCCCAACACCATTTCGTAGGGAAATCACAGTAAGTGAGATTATGTAATACTACGATTTATTCTAAGCAAGAAAGCGTTCATAACAGAAATTAGACATAAGAAAAAGAGGGTTTCTGCAGTTCTTCGGCAACTTGGGCCTTAGGCCTTGGCCCAGGAGGCCCATGAGGGGCCGGCCACCAATAAAAGGAGGGGGGAAACCCTAATCCGTACTGTAGCTACAGTATCACCGCCGCTACAGTGCGTTGCTACAGTGCATTTCCTCCCCCTCGCTGCCGGTGAAGACGATCATTGTTGCTACCAGCCAAGTGGAGGAAGAAGGAAGGTCACCCGGGTGATTGCCCGGCAAAGAAGAAGAAGAAGAGGAAGGGGAAGAAGGGAGAAAGGCAAAGGAGGGGAGGTCTCCAGCAAGTGTTCGTGATCTTCAGCAACTCGTCGTAGGTAACCATCGTTCCCCATGGATTAGTTGATTAATTGGATGTTTAGCAATGTCGGCTGATTAGATCCCTTTCTGGCCAGTCGTTTGAACGGCGGTTTTGAGGTCCTTAGAGGCAGAATCCGTAGATCCCATCTCTTAGAAAAAGTTGGGTCGTGTCCTTATCTTTCCGTGGCCTCCAAGAACGCCCAAATCCGATTAACGATTAGCAAGTTATGAATTTTCTAGTGTCGCTGTCCTGATAATCTGTCATCATTCTGACAGTCTGTAGAAATTTGAGTTAATCTATTATTTAAACACGAAATTAGAGGATCTCGTTATAATGAAAAAGATGGGTAATTTCCTCACCTTTCCATAAAGCTAAAGAACGTAAGAATTGGACTTTCGTATCAAAAGTTATGATAATTTTAGTGTACTGTCCAGAGAACCCGACGTGATAATTGATGTTCTGTAGATTGGTTTGGTAGGGGCAGTAGATGGCAGAATCAGAAGGGCTCCCCAACTAAGTTTATTTAGGTAATTTAATTATCTTTCCAGAAAGTATTATAACATCTTATTTGGACTCCTGAGCAGAAAGTTAGGTATTTTAGAAGTTGACTGTCCGCAGTGAACACCAAATCGATCGGTAGAAATTGGAAGATTGGAAACGCTTGGGAGTTTAGTGAGTTCTATTGTGTGCTTATTTATGCTTTTGGTCCAGTAAGCTTGTCTTAGCTTGGGTTATCATTATGTTCAGGTGGGAGCGTGACCCCAGGGGCAGCACCCTCTTCGCGTCCACCGGTCTCGCACGGTTGAGGCAAGTATTCGGGTTGTAGAATAATTAAGTTTGTTTGCTGAGATTGATTGCATCTTGTTCTTAATAGCCATGCGTGGATGTTAATGTGATGAATTACAATATATCTTGGTAAATGCAAGTTATGGTTAAAGCTTCTTGTGTATGTGGTTAATGCTTCATGATATTATGTACATGTTGAGCTCATATATTTGGAAGATGTTGTCATTGTGCATATGCATGTCAAAGCATGATTGAGTCTTGGTCACTTGGTGACCAAGTATGAACTGTTGAGGTCCCCGTCATGTAAATGACGGGCTTGAGGTCCCTACATTCGCAGAATGTGGGCAATGAGAAAAGAGGTCCCCATTATGATGATGATGGGCATAGGTCCCTATACTTGTGGAGTATAGGCTCTTGGTCCCTATGCCAGGGTGTATAGGCAAGGGTATATATCGACGGATGTATACCTCGCATTACCGGTAAAATGCGAAAAGAGACAAAGATTAAAAGGTGCATTGCATGGACGCATTACATAAGCATGAAGTTTATGATTAGTGAAATGTTTTATTTGGAATATTGATGCTATGACTGTGATTTTGGCTTTAACCTTGTTGATACTTGCTGAGTCTTTGGGCTCACACTTGCTTTGTTATGTTTTAGGTACAACTGGCAAGAACGGCATGCATGGGAGGGAGTAGAATTGCTAAGGGCGCACACACTACCTCACATTCTTTTAAAGATGACTTCCGATAGTTCATACCTTAATAATAAGCAAATTGTTTAAGGATTTATCTTGGCTATGCTTGAATGCATTTGGTTATTTGTAATAAGGAGAGCGGTAAATTTTGATTATGCAATGCTTTGATGAATTTTGGATTTTGAGTTATTGCTAATAATATATGCATCCGTTGGAACCTCCGGTATACTTAGTTATACAAAGGAGGTTCTGCCGAAATTTTGTAAGGTGTTTTAGTTTAATTTTGTTTAGTTTATTTAATTTAGTAACATTCCAGGCCTCTGTTTGGCTGGGGTGTTACAGATTACGAGCCTCAGGATGAGTTCTATTTGTAACGAACCATTCAGTGAGTGTAGTCTTCCTAACAAAGTTATTGGAGACCACACGTGCAAGGTTTGCATTAGGATGTATGTGGATGTTGTTCATATTAGGGAGATGCACAAGGCGTTCTACAGAGGAGAAGTGCCTATGGATGTCAAAACCTAAGATCCTCCAGACCGCATCTTGCTCACATATATATATCGACAATCAAGATACTCTTTAACCTCGTTTATAGTTGATGTACTACAATCGTATGGAGTATCCTTTCCTTTCGCAAGCCTTGTAAGATAGATTTTTGCAGAGTCCTAGCCTTTTGTAACGTATTTGAAAAGGTATTTAAGAACATTTGTTTTGTTACACCACTCTACATTAATGTGGGCACCGTATTTTTTAAAAAAGAACATATTATATGGAACAACCCACCTATTGTCCAATCGGATATTTCCTTTTAAGACAAATTGTCTATTATTAGGCCATTTATAAATAGCGAAACCATCCTTGTCTATAGATGTTTCATCATGAAATGACTTTGGATAAAATTTTGGAAAGGAACCATTTTTCATGCATGGACACTTATCATTAAGAGCACCGCATGGACCGTGCATCATGTGTTCCGAAACTAAAACGTATCCTAAAAGATTGGACTCGGGATCAGGTATCTTAGCACTAATGAAAGAATCAATAAGTGTAGGCATCGGTTCAGCAGTATGTCTAGACAACCAAACAATTATGTGAGCATGGGGAAGGCCACACTTTTGGAATTCAATAGCGTGCAACACTATCAAAAACAAACAAAGGTGAGTTAGATTATAGTACAAAAATAGAAGGCAGCTAAACTGGAAGAAAAACAAAGGAGAAGGAAGAACCAAATAGAGGAGAGGCACATACGCGCATCAACTGGACCAAACGTAGTACCATCTTTGATGTCGTCAAACATTTCGTCAAGCTTCATATTATATACTCTGTCAACGATATCAGCTCGATCGGTACTACGCTATCCTGGTTCAGGTTGTAAAGCATCCAAAATTTTTGGCCACTTAGGATTACATGTGAAAGTAATAAATAAGTCGGGTGGACCATGGACACGGCATATTGCAATAGCGTCATGGTAGTTTTGAATCATATACCTACGACCACCAGTGTGACTTGCAGGTAAGACTATCCGTTTACCAACATCACTACCATCTATAGACCCGCCTGCAACAGCATCGGCAACACCTTGTAAACTTTCTACACATATTTCATTTTGGTGGTCTAATATATACTGGACTCGGCATTCATCCACATAAGCACGAGCATCTACTTTTATCTGTGATGACAGGCGACCGCATTTAAGATAAGGATTTGTTTGGTTCTTTCTATAGTGGAAACAATAACAATAGTAATCTTGCATCGTCATCTTTTGCCGTATACCTGATGTAGTATGGCTGACACCGATATAGGGCACACCAATCTGAAAACCACGTTCACCATACGGAAATAACAGCGAATATTGCAAAGCCATAAAGGCTGGATGCAAAGGAGATATGTGTTGTAGTCCATGGCTTTTGTTGTTGACTATTATATCCCGTTTATAGTTTTCTAGAGTAAAATCACCAACAACCAACAAAGCCAATTCGTCACAGCTAGGTAGATTATACTGAACTGGGTCACCCGGTCTAGCTCCAATAATTCTTATACCCAAAGAATCATTACTAGAATCTTCTAAGCGGTCTCTCGCGAGCCTAAACTATTTAACTAAAGGATTATGCTCTTCAAGAAGATGTATAAGACCAGCAACTATGGTAGAATCTAAGTTCCCCTCAATATGTTCAGTTCGGTCCAACGCATGCATTCTATTATCAACCTCATTATCAGTATCATATATATAAAGCTCTACAAATCTAGGATGACTATCGGCAAGAGGAACCAAAGAACCAATGCGATGATGTACTTGGCCATTAATTTTAAAGACATATGGGCCTCCACCCATATTTATAGACCGATCTATGTTGGCACCCATGGATGTAAATGCAAACAGGTAGTTGTACTGGTGTATGTTACGCAAAAAATTCTTGCAGTGAGTATCACCATCAAACCTCAAAAGATCAGACAAGAAGGCTGGAGGCTCTCTAAAAGGAGGGATATGGACCTTACCACCTTTACATCAATTATTATAGGAGAACCTCTGTGCCCTAACAGAAGAATGTCTTTTTGACCTCTCACGAAACCAAAAGATAGCACTGCAGTGCCCACATTCATACTCAGGTGGTCCATAGTACGATCTGCCTAGATAAGAGGCTTTTTTGCACAGCAAAGAGAGACGAAGGCTAAGTGAGAAACAAAGGAAAAGAAGCAATAGAAAGGAAGGTAAGAAACAATATATGCATATGCGGAAGTAAAAATGTACCTTTAAGGGCATCAATATATTCTTGAGGGAGGCATACCCAAGAAAGCTGTGGGGCACGGCTAGACAACAAAGCTAAACTGACCATACGTCCAAAAAAACAGCAGAAGATAGAACACGAGGAAAAATAATGATGTAAATTCTTTATTAAAGAGTGAAAACAAATGTATCTATAAACAACAGTTACATCAATAACATAGAGAAGCATAAAAAACTGAAGGAAGCACCTGAATGAAGCAATCGACGTTGAGTAAGCACTCTTCGGCGTTTTTGCCTATTACGTCGTGCATTGTAAGCAGGGACAACAGGACAACATATAGATCCTAAAGAAATCAAGTAAGATGAAAAATCACTGCCTCTTAAAAAAACACCAAACAAAAGGGAAACAAACATTAATGACCACCCAAGTGTTCTCGCACAAGCAACAACACCTTGAGACATGGACATATTGTCGCAATCATCTAAGAAAGGTCATAACGGGACAAAGACAGTAAGAAACGAATAAAGTCAAAAAAAAGCATCAGTTATTGACAGCCGAAAGACATGAACTTAAGAGCAATATAAGTCTAAAAGAAAAGAAAACAATCTCAGTACCTTGAACAGACCGTGAGCAATGAACCATAGTAAGCGCCAAAGAAGAAGGACGAGCAGGGTCCATAACCAGAATGAAGTCACAAAGAAGCTCAACCCAAAGGGTGAAAAAATGCATGAACAAATCACCATGAGTAAACCCCAGAAAGAAAGTAATATTGTACTACACACATAAAAGAGGTAAGCGGAGAAACAAAGAAGAGAACTCAACTCTAAAGGTGAGAAGATACCTAAGAGGTACGAATTCGGTCTAAAGACAACGGCAGGCAAACTGGAATGGAATGGGGACGAGGATATCAATACTTCAATATATTCTATAACAAACCACAGGGATACAGACTCAAAGATAAGCATATCTATCATAAAGAGAGCTAAAACTATATACCACAAAGAGAGGGAAGCTCTACCGAACATAGAAAACAGAAAAGAAAACCCATACTTACTTTTACGGAGGCAGGCCGAAGCGAAACGATCACAAAGATCCGTCAGGAAGATGAGCAAAACCTGCGATCACAGAAAAAAGCAACGAAACAAAACATCATTAGATAGAGAGAACAAAAATAGACATTAAAACGGCAAAAGAGGAAAAAATGAGCACAACCAAACTGAACACACAGAACAAACAGAGCGGACGCAATAGGGAAAAAAAATGAAAAGCATAGAATAGCCGGTAAAAAAAAGAAAACAAAAATACTAAAAAGGGCGGTGCAAACGATGGAGCGAGGAGGAGCAATGCGCAGACCAAAAGGGCAATCAAGAGCGAACCACCAAGAGGGCCGGGGGGGGAGGGGTGGGGTTAATCAAAACTAAGAAATTGACAACAAAACAACAAAAAGAAGAAGCGAGGAGGAGGAACAAACTGAACAAAAAGCCAATCAGGAGCAAATCACTGAACGGGTGAGGGTGAAATTAACCAAAACAAAGAAATCAAAAACAGGGAATCACCGAGCGGTCTGGACGAACACTAATAAAAATCAAGAAATCGGAAACATGTAACAACAAGAAGAAGTAGTGAGGAGGAGGAACGTGCCGAACAAAAGGCAAATCAGGAGCGAATCACCGAATGACTGAGGGGGAAAGTAATCAAAACTAAGAAATCGTGAACAAAACAACAGTCTGCAGAAATTGGTAGCAATGGATAGGCAACTCAGAACGGGCGAAAAATAGAGGCAAAAAAATCTCTCCAGAGCAAAATAAGGGGCGGAACAACAAGCGCGATGACCAAGAGCAGCCTGAAGCAGCGTTGTTGGAACTGAAGAAGACAAACATAGCAGCTGCCTCTCTCTATCTTAACCTTTGCGTCCCCCGAAAGGTCGGTCGAGTATAGGCGAAATCAACAGCACTAAGCGGTGCCCCCGGGACAATCGGACGACTGCCAACAAACGAGACAAACATCGGATGACCTACGAAAAACAGTCGACGTGGACACGCCACAACCACGCGCTACACCCACAGCAGGCATTAAACACGGGGCAATAGCCGAAAACTTGACCCATACGCGGCACAGCAGCCAAAACCGGAAAAAGCGGTGACAAGAACCCACGCCCGAGCGTATCGTTCGGGCAATCGAACGGCCCACATGGAGCAAAAGAAATCGAATGACGGTAGTTGACGCTGGCTCGGGCGATCGAACGATCCACACAAAGCAAAAGGAATCAGACGACACCAGTTAATGCTAGCGAAATGATCGAACGCCCCACCTAGCGAAAAAAAATCCGACGACGCCAGCAAGACGAGACGACACGCGCAGGGCTCGAGGCAGAAACGCGTGCGGTGATGGGCGCTAAAACCAAACGATCCATCCAGCCGTCCAAGCCGAGAGCAGCATGCAGCATCGAACAGGCGACGCAACATGAGCCGATCGGACGAACAAAAGAAAGCGGCGCAAAATCATATGGTGAAGAAGCACGACGTCAACGTGTCTCGTCTCTCCTTCAGCCCTTTCTACGCCCTTTTATATAGGGAGATAAGATACGGCATGAGTGATATTCATCGGCTCCAATTTCATCCCTACCGAACATCATCTTAATGGCGCCATGTCGTTGACAGCTCTAGTCATGCGTGGTTATCTCCATGACTCCGTTGGCCTCAAAAGTCAAAACGGATTTCATAATGCGCTTGTGATGTCACCTAGCTACCATGTGGCGCACGTCAAGTTCCAGCCTCCACACCACATAGCAACACCGTCAATCCTCCGTGGCACTCATGAGTCATGTGATCATGTCACATCGGCAATCGGTTCCAGTCAAACACCATTCGTTTCACACATTCACCAAACTTCCACATTTCTGCCGATTTTTTTTAAAATAATATTATTTTAAAAGATATTTACAAAAATAAATAGTCAGCCCAAAAAATTACAAAGATACCATCTATAAAATCCCAAACAAATCCTCCAAAACTCATTTTAATTCCAGAAAAAAAAACAAAAGAGAGGAGGAGAAGAAAGGTAGCGAAGCTCTGCTAGTTCGTCGCAGAGGAGAGAGATTGACAGAGTATCAGATCCGATCGGCCGGCCAACTTGTAGGTATATTTTTTTGCAACTTTGTACATTATGTCAAATTATGTAGAATAGCGAGTAGAATTAAGTACATAGAATTCAATAGAATAGCGAGTAGAATTTAGTAGATTAGATAATTGTAGTCAAATTATATACTACATTATTTGACTTGTGTATAGTGCAGTTCGTCATACATATGTTATGAATGTTACAACATTCGAACAATTTAGGATAAATCAGCAGAAATAGGAAGACGCCTATTAGAAATATGTAAAAAATAATCCCAGCCTTATTTAGCTTCCCATTTGTGCGTGGTAATTATATTGTTAATGTTAAAAACTAATTTTAAACTACGAAACTAGGAAAATAGGAAGAATTTTGTTTATTGTTTATATTTGCACTTGGAAAATATTGAAAAATATCTTGTAAATTGGAAGACCATATTACAAATCTGTTTAAATTGCCGAGTAGGCTAAATTCAGTTTACATTTTTGTGTTGTAATTATTTTGTTAACACCGAAAATTATTTTTAAAGTAGAAATTTTAGTTTTTGTACATGTTTCATAGTCTTTACAATGAATGCACTTAATTTGTAGGTATGAAGGACGCAAGCCACTACGAGTTGCTTGACCCGGTGATTGACGCGCATCACTATAGCCGCCTTAGTACCATGCTCCCCCCGGAGGGTGAGGCACCGATTGAGCTTGGCGTATTGCGGCTGCGCACGCCCATCAGGGCATGGAGGCTGCACCCAGACTAGGTTCCGAGGTACGTGTAGTTCTGACCTTCATGCACTCAGTCGCGGTTTGACTACTTTGCGTGTAGTCACATTAGTTCTTAATCGTTTCGACGCAGGTTGAGAGCGGTAGGCCTCCTTCTACTAGCGAGGATGGAAGAGGCGACGTGGGAGGATGGCTAGGACCGCGGTCCTAGTCGTACGTCTAGGCGTTTTCCATATGACCGGGCCCTACTGACGGCGCTGGTTGACCGCTGGAGGCCAGAGACGCACACGTTCCACCTTCCGTGCGGGGAGATGGTGCCGACCTTTCAAGACGTCTCCTTCCTGACCAGGTTGCCCTGTACTGGCTTCCCTATGGCGGCGTACGACATCCTGGCCATGTGGCGCACGGACCTCCTAGCGAGGTTCCACGATGTGTTGTCGCCGAGTAGCGGGTACATGAAATTCAGCAGCCCACACAGGCTGATGTTGAGGTGGATCTGCCAGTTCTACGTAAGTCTTCGTAACTATTGTCCTCTCACATCAATTCATATGTGAACCTTGCTGACGTATACATGTCTTCTTACAGCCCGAGCATATGGCGGAGAACACTAGGGACGTCATTGTTAGGAGGCACTTCGAGGCCTACCTATTGTGGTTGTTTGGGTGGGTCATGTTCCTGGGGTCCCACGACGATAGCGTCGACAAGCACTACGTTTGGTACGCACATAAGCTAGCGGACTTGCCGGTGGCCGATATCCAGCTCTACGCATGGGGTCCAGCTGTGCTGTGTGTGATGTACCACGTACTATGTGATGCGTGCCATCGTGCCCAGGACAGCTCCATCCTCTCTGGATGCCTGCTACTTCTACAGCTGTGGTCCTTCAAGCGCTTCCAGATTGGACGACCACAATTGGACTTGGGAGCATACGCGGTCAGCTTGTACGCCCAGGACGATGACGTGGACCGGCCGGCCATGGGCACGGTGTGGTGCAGCCAACGGGTTAGTTTCATGATCATTTATTATTTTTTGTATTGTAATCACAATTTTGTTGTGTCATTTCTCCAATATTTTGCACCGTGTGTGGATTCTCTAGTGCATCGCAATATAACTTACCTTCCTACTTATGAATCATTAATACCTCAATTGTTCTCACAAAATTCTCTAGCGCATCGCAATATAACTTATATTCTAGCTAGCGCATCGCTAACATATTTTGAACTGTTCAGAATCTACGAAAATCACAAACACACCAACCAGCATAGGGTCCTATCGTCAGTTCAACTAGCAACATCTCCCTATCGCCAGTTGAAATGGCGACAGGTAGCTGTCGCCAATTGAAATGGTGATATGTAGCAGTCGCCAGTTCAAATGGTGACAGGGAAGCGTGACCCTATAAAAACCTCTTAAAACCCTAAAATTCGGCACATGACTCACTTTTATTCAGAAAAAAGAGAAGGAGAGAAGAGAGAGGATGTGAGGAGCTCTCCTCTAAGATATCTTTGCCAGAGATTTTTTTGAGCAAAGGGTACTACCAAGACGGAGGGCGGTAGTACCACTCAAGACATCCGAGAGGAGGTCCGCTAGGACCTCCCAGAGATCCCAAGACCTCTGGTGGTCTTGGCCCTGTGCACACCGAGCTAGTCCCAGGATCAGATTGGCTAGCTCGCACAGATCCAACATAAGTGTAATCAAATCCATACAACAAACTCAAAGAGAAAGGCACCAAAATAACACATATATTAACAAGTGGCCTTATGGCCAAGGTTTGTCTGAGGTGCCACTCAAGGCTAACAACAAAAGAGAACAACAACACAATGAGGCAAAGACATAAACACAAGGTCCATTCGGCCAGCCCATATCTTTGCCAAGTGGAGGACGCCACCTACTACATAAGGTCTTCAAGGGTGCTCCCTCCCAAAGCCTTGGATCACTGGAACTCCCTCCTCTCACGATCAAAAACAATGAGGCACAAGCCAATGAGTACTTTGAATGTACTCAGCAAGCCGTGGGTAAGGTATGCAAGTTATAATCATGCACGGCTTGACAAGGTGAGCTGTATGGTTAGTTTGCAGGAAAGCCATATTGACAGTGAATAATACAGTAGATTGGAAAGCTCAAGTTAGAAAACATAATACATAAGTACATTTGATTTTCAAAGGGGACAGTGAGCACCCACTCACACCCAAGGCACCAACCCAAACCTCACTGGAGCACCCACTCCAGAGCACCACAAGACCAGCCCCTGGACCACTTTGTGAGCCAGCCATGACCCCTCTAGAGCCGGCCAAGGTCTCTTCGAGGTAAAAGCCATGACCTCTCACCAAAGCGCCAAGGAGGAACACCATTTCACAAACAGAATCCTACCCCTCATTCGAAATCTCCGGGCATGTCCATAACCGAGGACGCGGCTATTCAAATAGATTTACACTCTGCAGAGGTGTACAACTTTACCCACAAGAGGTAATCGCTTGATATTACACACGTTACCTTAGACATGTGAATCAAGTAGAGACCACCACCAGGCTTTTACAAGGTCCTGCTCTGACTTGGCCCCAAGACACTAAGGTATCGCCATCACAATGTGCGATAGCACTTGGTGGCCTCCCTCTTGAGCCGTGGTGCGCTATCAAGACCTCATCACCCATGGAACCGAACGAGCATGACCGGTTATTACACAGGTCCACCCCATAATGGACATGTGGTTGCGAAATGGCCCAGATCAATGGCTCCCAAGGTTCAGTCCTTAATTGTTGCTCAGGCAAGGCTTCCACAAACCCAATGTGACCCCGAGCTCTACAACTCTGGGGCACCCAGGTGACCCCATAGCACCAACATATGGAGCCCCCAGATGACTCCATAGCACCAACATATGGAGCACCCACTACTGCACCTTGCCAACTTGCTCGAGCATAAAACAGCTTTTGGGTTCAACTCGCCAAGACCACCCAGTCTTGGCAATCGCAAATTTTAACAAAGTGGTCTCAAGACCACAAACAACACAACCTGCGGCTCCAACCACAGTTGCTTATCAGTGGCACCAACCAAAGTTCCATAATTCAATTAGTCAAGTTCAACAATAAAAGATGATTCATGAGGAGACCAACGTCTACTAGAGCAAGACTAAGCAAGAACGATACCCATGTTGGCAATAGCAATAAGAGGCCAACTAACAGTACCATCCTAAGGCTATCAAAGGTAACATGTCAACATGTGGATTACCAAATAGACAAGGAGGCATAAAACCAGTAGGTATTTAACTAGAGCCCAAACCATTTTATACAAATAGCCAATGCAGGTTGTAGTAAAACAAAGTACTTTTTGTAAAGATAGGTTCAAAATGATCAAGGACCACGACTTGCCTTCAGTGGCGAGCTGTTGAGCTTCAACCGGGGCTGCTGGATCACCGAGCTCCTCAGCGCCAACGGAATCTACACGGCGCAAAGAAAAACAACTAAATAAAGCAGCTCTAAAAGGAAACCGAAAAGAACTAGCAAGAACAGAAAGAAAAGATCCACAGAAGGGGAGGTCCAACAAGGGGAAGGAGGTCCAAAACCAAGGGGTCCCAGAGAGCAAGGAGAGCTTCTCGAACCGAGAGAAAGAGAGAAGGAGAAGAAATGACTAACAGGAGGAAATAGGTGCCCTGGTGCCCTATTTAAAGAAAATGGGAGAATAGGAGCACCATCAAAAGGACGCCTGTGTTCAAGGCATTAATACAAAAGGTACACCGCCAAAGGTACGAAAAAGGGGCTTGAAACAGGGCTAAGGAGGTGACAAAAGGTAGAAAAAGGTACAAAGGTAGGTGACAACATTTAATGTGACTCAACCCACATCAAATGCACTTAAGGCTACCAAGGGAGCCAGTCAAAAGGTGCACAGACCAGTCAAAGGGCATGGTCCACGGTCCAAAGAGGAGGTCCTGCGAGGAGGTCCAAGGAGGGGGTCCTGCGAGGAGGTCCAAGGAGGAGGTGGTCTAGACCACAAAGGTCTAAATACAAGGAGGAGGTCTAGACAGACAAGGGGAAGGTCTGAACCTAGAAGAGGTACAAACACACGAAGGGGAGGTTTGAACCTAGAAGGGGTCCAAACACACAAGAGGGAGGTAGGGAGGTATGAGAGAACAAGGAGGCCCAAAGGACAGGGAGGTCCTGGATGATAAGATCAACAAAAGGGAGGTCCTCGAAACAAAGAAGACCAAACTCCGACCAGGCAAGCGGTAGGTCCGACCTAGGGAAGTCCTGAGGACACGGGGAGGTCCAAAGGAATGCAACAACAAGGAGGTCCCATGGACAGGAGGTCCAAAAGACACAAAACGGGGAGGTCCTATGGACAAGAGGTCCAAAAGACACGAAACGGGGAGGTCCTATGGACAGGAGGTCCAAAAGACACGAAACGGGGAAGTCCTATGGACAGGAGGTCCAAAAGACACAAAACGGGGAGATCCTGAGGGCAAGATCCGAAAAGGGCAGGTCCTGACGGTCAGATCCTCAAGGAGCAGGTCCTGACGGTCAGATCCTCAAAAGGAGAACTTGAACGGCCAAGATCTCAAAGGGGAGGACCTAAACGGTCAAGATCAAAAGGCAAAGGGAAGGTCCGCGGAGGCAAGGATGCGCAGGAGGAACAGGGGCCGTCAGATCTTGATCGGACGGAGCAAGGCAACTGGGCCGTTCGGACCAAGCGAACGAGCCAACTCAGCCAAGCCGTCTGATGCGGATCAAACGGTCCTAAGGCAAGAAAGGCAAAACTCAAAGCTAAGACGATCAAGAAGAGCCGCCGGTGAGTCCAAACGCTAGAGAGGCCTAGGCCTAAAGAGGTCTGGACCTTCCGATCCAAACAAAGAGGAGGTCTGGATCGTTGGATCAAATAGAAGAGGGATCTGGATGGTTAAGATCTCCAAAAGGGGAGGTCCTAACGGCCAGATCTCTATAAGGGGAGGTCTGAGCGGTCAAGATCTCCAGAGAGGAGGTCCTAATGGCCAGATCTCAACAAGGGGAGGTCTGAGCGGTCAAGATCTCCAGAGAGGAGGTCCTAACGGCCAGATCTCAACAAGGGGAGGTCTGAGGGGTCAAGATCTCCAAAGAGGAGGTCATAACGACCATATCTCTACAAGGGGAGGTCTGAGCGGTCAAGATCTCCAGAGAGGAGGTCCTAACGGCCAGATCTCAACAAGGGGAGGTCTGAGGGGTCAAGATCTCCAGAGAGGAGGTCCTAACGACCAGATCTCTACAAGGGAAGGTCTAAGCGGTCAAGATCTTCGGAGAGGAGGTCCTAACAGCCAGATCTCAACAAGGGGAGGTCTGAGGGGTCAAGATCTCCGGAGAGGAGGTCCTAATGACCAGATCTCAACAAGGGGAGGTCTGAGCGGTCAAGATCTCTAGAGAGGAGGTCCTAACGGCCAAATCTCAACAAGGGGAGGTCTGAGCAGTCAAGATCTCCAGAGAGGAGGTCTGAGCGGTCAAGATCTCCAGAGAGGAGGTCCTAACGGCCAGATCTTAACAATGGGAGGTCCTAGAGCAATAGAGAAGCGGTACAACCGCAAGAGCGGAGCGGTACGACCGCGCTAGAACCTGGAGCAATCGGGAGGTCCGCAAAAGCAAGGGGAGAGCCAAGGGAACCAAAGGGAGGTCTAAACAGAAAGAGATTCAAACCAACAAAGAGGAGGTCTAGACTAAGAGAAGTCCAAACAGAAAGGCACAAGGAAAAGGTCCAAAGATCAAAGAGGTTTGAAACACAAACCTGAGCTGGTCTAAACTCAAAAGAGAGGACTTAGACCAACAAAGGGGGTCCGAGCAAGGAAAAGGTCTAGCTCAAAGGAGGTCTGAACCGAGAAAGAGAGAGAACGAGAGAAGAGATCCAGACACAAAAGAGGTCTAAAAAGGAGAAACCAAACACAAGGGCACACAGAGCAGAAAGAAGGAGAAAGGGAAACTCCAACAAACAACAGAAGGCACCGAACAGATTTAGTTCAAGTTTGGTTTAATCAATTAAAGCTCTTTTGAAAACTCAAGTTAAGCTTTGAACTCTTATCAAAACCAAATGGTTATTTTTATTTTGAAAACTACAGGAACTCAGGACAAACGGGATGTTACAGAGGAGTAGAGGAGATAAGCTAGTGAAGAGCTGCCCATCCGGTTGCCCACCTCTCGGGTAATTTTTTTAATCGAGTGGATTACATAGTTTTAGATGTACGATTATGTAGTGCAGTATGTTTTACATAATACTTTTCGGTGGGTAGTCTAGTTTTAGATACGTGGTTAATCGTGAAAATGTTCTTTATAGTGTAGTGCATTAAATATGTTCGAGGTCGCTAATTTCAAATTTTACTATGGTCAGGGGACTATTATAGAGGGTCCCGAAGGGATTGATTTGCGTTATTTCCAATCGGCGATCGTGCCCTATTAAGACCAGAGCAGCGTACATGGGGCACTGTGATGCGGTGGTTGTTCCACATATTCCAAGTGGACCGTGATGTGTACGATCTGAGATTGAGTTGCCTTGCCACACGAGCAACACAACCCACATATTGGGAGTTAGTGCAGCTGAAGAGAACAAATTCATGGCAGTCATATGTACGCATGCGCGAGGGAGGGAGGGTGAAAATTGGTCCTTCTGGCCCAGGCATATGCCAAACCCACTCCTACATCCGCGGCTGAACAAGAAGGGGGTGCTGACACCGAAGAAGAAGTCGGGGACTCCAGCCACAGCACGACGCACACAATGGCTGAAACTCCCGAAATTGCTGATGCTGCCGATGAAGACCCTGCGGAAGTAGCTCCTTCGGTCAGGCAAGCTAGTGGTCTTACTAACGAGGGTGAGGAGGTGGAAGCTGTAGTGCAAAGGATGGATCTCGAAGACCGGGACTACATGACATTGTCTGAAGATGAAGGTTCCAACGATGAGGATGATGTGGACCAGCAGGCAGTTCTATCTGAGTGGAACACATACCAGTTCGACAACCTCGTCGTGAACGAAGGCTCCCGTGTGCCGTGGGAGTACAACCAGAGCGAGGTTAGACAAGGAGTTATGTACAAATGCAAGGAGGTCGTGCAGGAGGCGGTCAAATTCATGGCCTTGTCGGTGCGGTGCACATTCACAATTGTTAAGTCTACCCTAAGATGCTACGATGTGAAGTGCGGCACAAAGAGATGCCCTTGGCGAGTGCACGTATTTCAGCCTAAGTAGGACACCTACTGGAAGTGCTCTATAGTGGTCCCTCACACATGCGTCGTTTCTGAGTCAGTGCAGTCCCACCAGAACCTGTCATCAGGCTTTATCGCCAACCTCATGTACAGTAAGATCATGGATAATCTAGATTTTGAGTCACGATCTATAATTTGGGTGATTGAGGCAAGGTTCTAGTACACAATCAGCTATGCCAAGGCTTGGAGGGCAAAACAGAAGGCATTGGAATCAAGGTTCGGCACGTTCGAGGATTCCTACCACAACCTCCTCGGGCAACTCTGAGTCATACAAGATAGGAATCCCGACACTCATATCGACATTCAAGACACCACGCATCCGAAGTGGGCCAATAAGAGTGTACTGCAACGAGCATTCTTCGCCTTTGGTCCATGCATCAATGCATTCTGGCACTGCCGTCTAATCTTGTGCGTAGATGGAACATTCCTGACTGGGAAGTATAAGGGCCAGATACTGACTGCAATAGTGACGGACGGGAACAATCAAGTTCTTCACATGGCATTCGCTTTCGTTGAAAGCGAGAACACGGACAGCTGGTTGTGGTTCTTGAAGAATGTGAGGATTTCTGTTGTGCAAGGCTGTCCCAACGTATGCCTCATACATGATTGACATGCAAGCCTGCTGCGTGCAACAAGGAGAGAACGTACCACTTCCATGGCCGGATCTACAGAGAAGGTGGTGCACGAGGCACTTAGGTGCAAACTTATACAAGTAGTTCCGCAACAAGGACTTGATGAACCTATTCAAGTAGCTGTGCAACCAGAACCGGCAGCGAAAGTTCAAAGTACTCTGGAAGATTCTAGATGAGTGGACCCAAACGCACAAAAGGGGGTAGCAAGAAGGGTCGTCCCAAGCGCTGACCAAACCCCTGAAGCATTGCCACAGCTACCCACATATGCTCCCAGATTGAAGAGGAGGACGAGGGCGCAGTTGAAATGCTTCTCAGACTGGATTGAGCACGAGCCTAAGGAGAAGTGGTCACTGCTACATGACAGGGGTGGTGCTCGATATGGTGTCATGACTGCTAATCTAGCCGAGGTGTACAACTGGGTCATGCGTGGTGCAAGGTGTCTCCCTTTGGTTGGTATTGTGGAGGCAATTCTCCGCGGTACGATGAACTACTTTGTTGATAGAAACAACAACGTGTCGCTCGCTATGGCAAATGACAGAGTACTCTACTCCGCATGGTCACCAAGTACATGGCGGAGAAGAGCAAGAAGGGTGAGAAGCACCGGACATTCAAGATGGGCACAAGGGAGCTTCGCTTCGAGATAATGTGCAGGATAAAGGACACCGCAGGATGAACCACGAGAGGGTCACCCACGAGTACACGCTACGCTGCGGTAGTTGTATATGCACTTGCAACAAGCCCCTTCTTCTACATAGGCCCTGCTCATATGTCATGGCCGCATGTTCGACGGTGACGCAACATCTCGGCCAGCACCTCTCTGACTATTTCACCAAGGAGGCGGTGATGCAAACCTAGAGTGGAGAGATGTATGGTTAAGCTGTGGTTGGCCATTTCATTGATCATCCGACCTGGGAGCAACTAACCTGGGCCGTAGACATTGATAGGCTCAAGGGAAAGGTTGGTCGACGACAGGTACGGCGTATTAGGAATGACATGGATGAAGCAGAAGCCGAACGTCGTACGAAGAAGTGCTCCATTTGCAGGGAGTCTGGGCACACCTTCAAGAAATCCCCCACGATAAATCCTCAGGACGAAGGAGACATCGACACTCCGGGCGTCGCCACGGGGACCTCATCCGGTCGCCTGACTCGAGGCAGTCCACAGGGGGACGTTGAGGTCATGGCCACGAGAAAGCACGAACAGAGTAATATGTTATTGCCAATGTTCTGAATTATCATTTTGATTTAAAACAAATTAAGTGTTATGATGTTTTGCTGAATGTTATGTAATATCAGTGTGATTTGTTGTAGTTTTGATAGTAATGGCAAATTCATATTTGTTTCCTTACATAATGTACAGTGCATGTACATGACCAATGTTATGCAAGACATCATTTCTCTAAAGTTCTACACCGTGTATGAATTCCCGGGCGCATTGTAATATCACTTACCTTCTTACTTACGAATCATTGATACCTCAATCGTCCTTGAAAAATTCTTCAAAAATTCACCGCACTAAAACAACATACGACGATCACAAAAATGTTATTGTGAGTCTAACAGATTTCGTACCGTTGAAAATATATGAAAATCACAAACAGACCAATCAGTTTAGGGTTCCAGGTAAACTGGCGACAGGGATTCATTTTTGTAATTTTTTAGGCCAACTATTTATTTTTCTAAATATCTTTTAAAATAATATTATTTTTTTAAAAAAATCCATTTCTGCCTCACCTTCCCATTCAATGGCAAGCTTGGCCCACAGATCCTACATGGCAACGACACGAGAGAAACCAGCGATGCGCTCGAAAGGTGATTTTTTTAAAATAATATATTTTTAAAAGATATTTACAAAAATAAATAGTTGCCCCAAAAATTACAAAAATGGGTCTTTGTTGCTAGTTGAATTGGCGACAGGGACCCTCGTCCCCTCCTATCTCCAGTCCAACTACATGTCGCTAGTTTAACTAGCGACAGAAATTGAACAGTCTTCCTGTCGCCAATTGAACTAGCGACAGGTACCTATTGCCAGTTGAACTGGCGATAGCTTACTATCGCCAGTTCAACTAGCAACAGGATGCCATCTATAAAATCCCCAAAAAATTCCTCCAAAACTCATCTTAATTCTAGAAAAAAACAAAAGAGAGGAGGAGAGGAAGAGAAGAAAGGTAGCGAAACTCTGCTAGTTCATCGCGGAGGAGAAAGATTGATAGAGCATCATATCCGGTGGGTTGGCCGTCTTGTAGGTACATTTTTTTGCAACTTTGTACATTATGCCAAATTATATAGAATTAAGTACATCATTTGAGGTGTAGTGAGTAGAATAACAAGTATAATTAAGTACATAGAATCAAGTAGAATAGCGACATATAATTAAGTAGAATAGTAACTAGAATTAAGTAGAATAGCGGCATAGAATTAAGTAATATAGCGACTACAATGAAGTAGAATAGCAACATTGTAGGACCCAAAAGGAACATTGTAAGTCATAAAGGATTTTTGAGAATCTTTCCCACAACTCATCCAAAGATTCACCGGGCCTTTGTTCGATCTTTGAGTATTCTTTCTTGAGTTGGTTCTGTCTCACTTCCTTGATCGTTGTAGAGCCCTCGTGATAATCACAGAGGGTCTTCCAGATCTCATGAGCAGACCTCAAATGAGCGACACGCTCAAACTCAGATCGACTAAGCCTATGAATCAGAAAGTTTCGAGCCTTGCTATTAGCCTCAACATCTGGAGTGATCACATCGTCATTGGCTAGTACAACATAGGGATTTTTGACCTTAAGCCAAATTATGTGCCCTTGAGCCTCGATGTAGGCATGCATGTGAACCTTCCAGTAAGCAAAATCGACTCCATCAAACACAGGTGGTTTGGTGGAATACTTGTCAGACGCCATGGCTCCTCAGACCGGTTAAGATCTATGAGAAGAGCTAACCGGGCTCTGATACCACTTGTAGGACCGAAAAAGCGCCTAGAGGGGGGGTGAATAGGAGCTCGCCTAGTTTTTCACCTTGATCAGATTCAACATCAATATCACTCCAATAGCTACAGAAGCTATGAAGATCAACATTTAAGTACTGTAGAGGACTTGTGTTGAACCCAAATCAAAACCCCCAACGCAAAACACAAAAGGCTCTAACTGATCTGGTGCAGCGGTCAGACCGGCGGCACATGAGTGGTCAAACCGGAGGTCGGTTTGACCGGCGTCATAAAATCGATCGACCGCCCCGACTGAAAGCAAGTAGTGACAACTGAAATCCAAAACGAAAATCGGTCTAACTTTTGATCTACACGATGAAACTTGACCAAACTTGAGACACACCTTCCTAAGGATATCAGGAACCTATTGCAAGCAACGATCGTCCAGATCTATATCAAAGTCCTGACCTTTTTTTCATTTGAACGAAGGAGGTTACAAAACCGGGCAAAAACGAAAAACTTGATCCAAAACTTGCTTGTGGGAGATTGATGATCAAGATGATCCTAGATGTATTCCCACATGTCACAGCAAGGTAGATGGGAGCAAGAAACCACTAGAAACCCATTGGATCAAAGAAACACCCAAAATCACCAAATGAGAAGGAAGAACACAAGAAGACTCATTTTTGAATAATCATCCATAGATTGATTCGCGATTGTTCTTTGGTTCTGACCACTCCTCAAGGAGGACAAGAGCTCAATCCATGAGCACTCAAATCAATTCAACTCTCTAAAACCGTAAGCATCTCCTTTCTTCTCTAAGCCCTAAGACAAACTAGGGTTTTGCAAATGAAGTGCTTGGGGGCTGCTTGACAGCACCCCCTCCTATTTATAGAGAGGTCTAGTTTCTAGAAGAGTTAACCCTAATAGGCTCCCGTTAATCCCACACACAAACGGGACACACACACGCATCTTAAAGCGTTGTCTTCATCTTCTCTTGACCTAAACTGCTTCTCCACGCACCGTCTTGCACCGCTGTTTAGCCCAAGGTCACAAAGGCGGTATTTGGTGAAATTACCAAAATACCCTTTCTTGATATTTCTCCAAAGACCAAGTCCAATCTTGGTGAAGCACTCGCCTGCTCCGCCACGTGTAGGTTGATCAACGGCTCTCAACATGTCGGCAAGTCTCTCCCGTCCGGCTCACGTCGAAACTACCATGGCACTTGCACCGACCCCCGCGCCGCTTGATCCAACCCGTCGCACCGAACTGCCCATTCGGTCACCTTTGTCCATTCTGCGCCATAGTTGAGTCCAGTGACCTCACCCGGCATCCTTGATCGTTCTGGACCTCAGCTCTCCAAGCTTAGTCCCGATCATCCTCGCTGTTGATCGTCGCTGACCTCCAAGCATCCTGCACACAAATAGATAAAGAAATCGAATCCGGGAACAAGTTCTTCACAACTTGACCCACGTTAGTGAAAACATGCATCATGCAACACATATGCACTACAGCCCATGAACATTACCTATCCCAAAAGCCAAAACTCCAAAATGGCCGATGAACAGCACAAAAATCGGTCAGACCGCCACTTTGGCCGGCTCGACCGCCTCGACGGCTCGACCGCCGCTGAAGGCCAAGATGACCGCCGCTGAAGGCTACCGACCGCCCATGACCGGTCGACCACCGCTGAAGGTCGGGCCTAATCGCCATCGAAATTCTAGAAAAATCACCCAGGGCATGGCCGGTCTGACCGCTCCCATGGCTGGTCAAACCGCCAGAGGCCTAGCAGCAGCTGAACCTGTGTCGAAAACGGTTGATTCGATGAACCACAAAAGCCATTGCCAATTGTATCATCATCCTAAGATCATGCATATATCCCCATGATATCCACAATCTCCCCCTTGATGAACACATTGGCAAATTTCTCAAAAATACAAAGTTTGAGGTTTGAAAAGTAAAATACTCGACGTTTTCGCACAAAGGCACAACTTGGTGCAAATGCAAGAGAAAGCAAGGGAAATGACCAAGCTGGCTCCAGAATAGTATAGGCAAGTGAGATACGGCAAAAGACAGCAAGAAAGCTCCAATTCCCAAAAAATTGCAAAATCTCACTTAAGGTCCATATGAAAGAACAAT
This sequence comes from Phyllostachys edulis, assembly GCA_036346405.1. Taxonomy (NCBI): domain Eukaryota; kingdom Viridiplantae; phylum Streptophyta; class Magnoliopsida; order Poales; family Poaceae; genus Phyllostachys; species Phyllostachys edulis. The sequence continues at coordinate 20,504,599 of CM070552.1, forward strand.
TCTTCAATTTGACCTTGGATCATTGTGAGAATGCAAGAATTGCAATTCAAGTTCAGAAAAGGCAATAAGATCACAAAAATGCATATGAGATGCTCCCCCTCACTATGATCAACAATTTTCGTGAAAATTCATATCTCCCTATTTGTCCATTTTTACCATTTCTCCCCCTTTGACAATGGATCAATCATAGTGCATAGAGGAAGATAGAGCATGAATGACATGGAATGGCTGTAATTTATTCAATTTTTAGCAAAGGGAGCCATGAGAATTATCCAAGAGGACTGTACAAGTATTACACCAAGCCATATTATGTGAAGAAGCTATTGTAAATCATGGCAAATCATATATAGCAAAGCTAAAGCCAAAAGAGCAATAATCTGTGATTAATTGTAAATTTAGCATATTAAAGTGTACAAGATCATAGTTCAGCCAAAGGTATCCAAAAATGAGTCAAGCCATATCAATAAACTAAATGGAACCAAGAAGCTAAAATTGAGCTAATTTAGAGCACTATGAGTTCAAAGTTGAAATTTGTTCAAGCACTTTGAAATTTACCACATTTAGCACTTGCTAAAATATATTTTTGGTTTTATCTTAGTAAAGCAAGTCCTCGACTAGGAGCCATCCACAACTGCCTTCTAAGTTTCAACCAATTTTCATAATTTGTTTTGTTTTTAGCCAAGTGCTAGGTGCTAGATCTCAAGCATTGTCGCGACCATCCCAAGCAAGAAGGTTAAAAGATTGGTCTAGGTCATCCAAAACTCCCCCTGAGTTCATGCCTAATACAATGGCAAGCCGTCTCATGAGAAAGAATTGGTGAGATCAGTTTTTTCGCACAAAAGATCATTTTTCATTTGCTTGACTTAGGAAATAGCATAGCTCAATCTAAAACTCAAATTAGATTCAAGACTCAACTTAGTCTATTTGACATGTCATGAATCATGAGAAGATCACTATGGCAAAACTAGTCACAAGATTCAACAAGTTAAGTTTTAATTCAAGTTTTTCATATTTAATAGAGCTAGCATGGCAAAAGCTAAGCTATACATGAAAAGACATGATAAACCTAGCAAATTAGCACAAGACGTGGCAAGGTATAAAGAATGAAAGCATGTCACACAACGATAATAAACAAGGCTCCATGATTTTATATTACAATGCAAGATGCTGATTTAAAATGCAATATGATACAATGAATGCAAAAGAGCCAACTCCCCTCAAAACAAAGCCAAGATGACTAATAACCCCAACTCTCCCAAGAAAGAAGCAAAACGAGAAGAATCAAGAGCCTTAGTGAAAATATCCGCAACCTGCTGCTCAGACTCTACAAAGTGAAGCACAACATCACCCTTCTCTACATGGTCTCTAAGAAAATGATATCGAATGTCAATGTGCTTGGTCCTAGAGTGTTGCACTGGGTTTTTGGTAATGTTTATGGCACTAGTGTTGTCACAGAAGAGAGGGACACTATCCAAAAACAACCCATAATCCCGTAGAGTAGACAACATCCAGAGAACATGTGAGCAACTACTGGCTGCAGCTACATACTCAACCTCAGCGGTGAACTGTGCAACATATGACTGCTTCCTAGAAGACCAAGAGATAAGAGATGTGCCTAAGAAATGACAAGTGCCAAAAGTACTCTTCCTATCCACTCTACACTCAGCAAAATCAGCATCAGAAAAAACCCGAATAGAGAGAGCACAATCAGAAGAATACCAAAACCCAAAGTCAAGAGTGTCTTGGAGGTACCTGAAAATACGATGCACTGCTTGACGATGAGAGGCACGAGGGGAAGCCTGAAATCGAGTGCACAGACACACAGGAAACTGTATGTCCGGCCTCGACGCCGTGAGATAGAGAAGAGAGCCAATCATGCTGTAGTACTCCTTCTAGTCCACTGGCTCTCTATCCTCATCAGGGTTCAGCATGGTGGATATAGCAATGGGAGTAGACATTGGCCTATTGCTTCTCATGTTGAAGCGCCGAAGAAGGCACTTTGTGTATTTGCTTTGATGAATGAAGGTGCCTTCTTTCAGTTGCTTGACTTGAAGACCAAGGAAGAAAGTCAGTTCGCTCATCATGCTCATCTCGAATTCCCTGCTCATAGAGTCTGAAAATCTGGAAACCAAAGTATGAGAAGAATCACCGAATATGATATCATCCACATAAATCTAAACCAATAAAAAGTCACTGTCATGCCTGAGAGTGAACAAGGTTTTATCTACCAATCCCATTTTGAAGTCATTTTTAAGCAAGAAACTCTTAAGCCTATCATACCAAGCTCTAGGGGGTTTGCTTCAATCCATACAAGGCTTTGGAGAGCTTGAACACATGGTTTGGGAATTTGGGATTTTTAAAACCAAGAGGTTGCTTGACAAAGACCTCTTCTTCTATGAAACCATTAAGGAAAGCACTCTTGACATCCATTTGAAAAAGCTTAAAGCCCTTAGATGCCGCGAATGCTAGCAAAATGCGAATGACTTCTAATCTAGCTACAGGAGCAAAGGTCTCCTCAAAGTCTAAGCTTTCTACCTGGGAATAACCTTGAGCTACAAGCCTAGCCTTATTACGAACAACCAACCCATCCTCACTTTGCTTATTTTTGAAAACTCATTTTGTTCCAATTACATTATGATTAGATGGAGGTTCAACTAAGGTCTAGACTTTGTTTCTTTCAAAATTTTCAAGCTCTTCATGTATGGCATTGACCCAAGAGGAATCAGATAAAACATGGATGACATCTCGGGGTTCAAAAGATGCGATAAAAGCAGAATGTGCATGAGAATCTAGAGAGATAAACCTGGAGCGAGTGACTCGCTCATGAAGATCCCCAATCATCTGTTCAGATGGATGCTGTCGCTGAATATGAAGAGGAGGTCCTGGTGTAGAAGTGGCCTCTACCTCATGGACTGTTGAGGTAGGAGCAGAGCCACTCAGATCGTCGGTGAAGGTGGGAAGAGGCTGCTCATCAGAAGCTGAAGAAGTAGAAGCAGGCTCTCCAACCACCTCAGAAGTGACTGGAGGATGGATTGGGTCCTCATCCTCAAAGTCGTCGTCGATGAAGATGCTTTCAGAAACCTGTATACCTACACCATCGGGTCTAGTACCAGGACTAGCCTCATCAAAAGTGACTTCGCAAGTCTCAATAATTTTGTTAGTATCTAAATTAAACACACGATAGCCACGAGAATGAGCAGGATATCCAAGAAAAATGCCATCAGAACATTTTGATTCAAATTTATCCAAGTTGCCATGTTTAAGAATGAAGCACTTGCAACCAAAAATCTTGAAATGAGAGACTTTAGGCCTATGACTAAATCTAAGCTCAAAAGAAGTCTTTCCTATGACAGATCTCAAGAACATCCTGTTGGACAAATAACAAGCAGTAGAGATCGCCTCAGCCCAAAACCTCCTAGGTGTACTATGCTCATCTAGCATGGTTCTGGCCATCTCTACAAGGGTCCTGTTTTTCCTCTCTACAACACCATTCTGCTGGGGAACTCTAGGTGAAGAGAACTGGTGTGTAGGTTGATCAACGGCTCTCAACATGTCGGCAAGTCTCTCCCGTCCGGCTCCCGCCGAAACCACCATGGCACTTGCACCGACCCCCGCGCCGCTTGATCCAACTCGTCGCACCGAACTGCCCGTTCGGTCACCTTTGTCCATTATGCACCATTCTTGAGTCCATTGACCTCACCCAACATCCTTAATCGTTCTGGACCTTAGCTCTCCAAGCTTAGCCTCGATCATCCTCGCCGTTGACCGTCGTTGACCTCCAAGCGTCCTGCACACAAATAGACAAAAAAATCGAATCCGGGAACAAGTTCTTCACAACTTGACCCACGTTAGTGAAAACATGCATCATGCAACACATATGCACTACAGCCCATGAGATCTCAGCGATTAGAAGACAGCTACTGCAAATTCCAGAAGGCCGGTCTGACTGCCACTGCAAATTCCAAAAAAATCACCCGGGGCATGGTCGGTCTGACTGCTCCCATGGCTGTCTTCTTATTTCTGCTGATTTATCCTAAATCGTTCGACTGCTGTAACATTCATAACATGTGTAAGACGAACTACACTATACACATCTCAAATAATGTAGTACATAATTTGACTACAATTATATAATCTACTTAATCCTATGTTTGGACAAGGCACCGATTGAGCTTGGCGCGTTGCGGCTGCGTACACCCATCAGGTCATGGAGGTTGCACCCAGCCTGGGTTTCGAGGTACGTGTAGTTCTGACCTTTATGCACTCAATCGCGATCTGACTACTTTGTGTGCAGTCACATTTGTTTTTAATCGTTTTGACGCAGGTTGAGAGTGTCTCCTTCCACTAGCGAGGATGGTGGATGCGACGTGGACAACCAGGACCACGGTGCTGGTTGTAAGTCTAGGCGTTTTCCATACGACCGGGCCCTACTGATGGTGCTGGTTGACCGCTGGAGGCCAGAGACGTACACGTTCCACCTTCCGTGCGGGGAGATGGCACCGACGCTTCAGGACGTGAGCTTCCTAACAGGGTTGCCCTACATAGGCTCCCCCATGGCGGCGTACGACATCTCGTCCACGTGGCGCACGGACCTCCTAGCGAGGTTCCACGATATGTTGCCGTCGGGCAGTGGGTACACGGAGTTCAGCAGCCCGCACGGGCTGACGTTGAGGTAGATCTGCCAGTTCTACGTAAGTATTTGTAACTATTGTCATCTCACATCAATTCATATGTGAACCTCGCTGACGTGTACATGTTTTCTTGCGCCCCGAGCGTATGGCGTAGGACGCAGGGGACGTCATTGTTAGGAGGCACTTCGAGACCTACCCGTTGTGGCTGTTCAAGTGGGTCATGTTCTTAGGGTCCCACGACGACAGTGTCGACAAGCATTATATCTGGTATGTACGTGAGCTGGCGGACTTGCCGGTGGACGAGATCCCCTCCTACGTCTCGGGGTCGGCCGACATCAGGTTCCGATGTATCACAAGACTTTGTGCGACACGTACACCGCGCCGAGACAACTCCACCCTCTCCGGATGCCCGCTACTTCTGCAGCTGTGGTCATTCGAGCGTTTCCAAATCGGACGACCACAACTGGACTTGGGAGCGTATGCGGTTAGCTTGTACGCCCAGGACGACGACGTGGATCGGCCGACCATGGACACGGTGTGGTGCCGCCGACGGATTAGTTTCATGATCATTTATTATTTTTCTTATTGTAATCACAATTTCGTGTGCTAAGTTTGCAGTGTTCTATTGCACAGGTCACCTACACGTCGTTCAAAATATATGAAAATAACAAGTAGACAAATCAATTTGGGGTCTGAGGTACCTGTCGCCAGTTCACACGGCGACAGATACTGGGACGGCACGAGAGGCGATAGGTCCTGTCACCCTGTCACCGGATTCAATGGATCAACTAGCGATAGAGATATATTTTTATAATTTTTTGGGACGACTATTTATTTTTTAATTATCTTTTTAAAATAATATTATTTTAAAAATTCCTCGAAAGGTAACGAAAAGTTTCTCCCTCCATCCATATTCCAGTACCCTTATCATATGACAGGTGGGTCCTCACACTGGCATAAACCCTCGAGGGACCGCATGTCAGTGAAGCACAATCGCGTACGATTTCTGTTCGTGGGCACAGCCCGGCACCATATATATACCCCCCAGCGAGGAAAGGGAAAGGATCGAAAGAGAAAAAAGAAATAAAAAAGAGGAGGACCGGATTTACAGATCGACCCCTCAACTTCTAGAGTTCTCTGATGAACCCCCGCGTGGTGAAAACCGAAGCGGCGGAGGAGCGCCTCACGCCGGCGCTGGCCGCAGCGGCGGCCGGGGCCGGCGCCGGAGCGCCCGCCCTCGCCGTGTTGATAGAACTGAGCAGCAGCGACTCCGACTCCGACGGAGAGGGCGGCGGCGGCGGCAGCGCGAAGAGGTCGCGCGGGGCTGGAGGGGATGGCGCGGCGGGGAAGCGGGCTAGGGTTTCGGCGGCGGCTGCCGCCGTGGACGTGCCCCCGGGTTTCCTCGATCCTCTCCCGCCGGCGCCGCCGGCAACTTGCGCGACGAAGCAGTTCTGGAAGGCTGGGGACTACGGCGGGAAGCCGCTTGGGGATGGGGCGCCGCAGCCGTCAGGTATTCTCTGATACTACGAACCTTCTCGAGTCGCTTTCTTTTCTCATTGGTTGATTTGCTAGGTTGCTCCGTTTAGAGATGGATAATTAGATAGAATAGAGAGAATTTCGGATGGTTTACTTGGCCCTTTCTTGTTATTTTGTATTTTTTGTTTTGTTTTAATCGTGTAAAACGTTTGTGAATGATTGAAGAATTCGAGCGATTTGGTTCTTTAGCGAGAAAAAAAATGCAATTCGATGTCTACATTTTTGCATCTATTAGACTATTACTGTACATATGGACAGTGAAAGAGGAAAAAAAAACCAGGCCTTCGTTGCTAAGAGCTTTGCAATGAATTTGGATTATTTTTCAACAATGCACATTCAATATCGCCTATCTAATCATGTGTGCTGAAATTCCTGCTTGAGTCATGAATTGGCAACATGCAAAATGTAGAATGATGTTTGTGGCAGCTGTTATTTTTCTAATTTTTGAGGTCCATGCTGAACTACATAGAGCAAGTCAGTATTAGAATGGGGAATATTTAGAGAAAGCAAAAATAAATCCGTCCCATTTGAATGGCGAACATGAAGTTTGAAATGAAAATGCAAAAAAAAGGCTGTGTTGTTTCAGCGTGGAATGAATCCCTGTGGAATCAACTTGGACAATCTTTTTCTGTTTACTGTAAAAAATGTCAACATGCAAGTTCTTTATGGTAGTCTTTGTATGTGTAATTTCTTGGTTTGTATATGAGTGGTTTTCTGTGTTCTCACATACTCCTCATTTCAGTATCTGGATTGGACCATGTTCGTGTACATCCTAAATTTTTGCACTCAAATGCGACAAGCCACAAGTGGGCTCTGGGCGGTACAGTCTTCATCTTCACTTCACCCTGTTTCTCTCTTGTTTATTCACATAAATGCTGAAGCAGACACCAATCAGCAATGTGTTATTTGCTCACATCACTCACTAATCTTTTATCATATGAATTGGCTAATGCATACTTTTATCAATGTTACAGCTTTGGCTGAGCTGCTGGACAACTCTCTTGATGAAGTAAGCTTGAGCAAACTATAAATTGTTATAGTTTGTGGCATCAAATCCTTGTTTGTTTACTGAGATGTTGTTTCTTTCTAAGGTTATAAATGGAGCTACCTATGTGAACATTGACATGTTGGAGAACAATAAAGACAAAACAAGAATGCTCCTTGTTGAAGGTGCAAAGCTTTCTCCCCTCTTACCTTAAATTGGAAATCAGATATTTTGCTAAACATGATTATTTTGGGTAACTTGACATGCCACCTTGATTCTTGTTATCTGACTAGAACAAACTTTTGATGATAAAAAATTATCATCTGTAGCAAATTACCAAAATAAACATGTACGTTTCCATTCATGCTAGACCTGAACATGAACTTATATGATGAATTAAACACCAATTGAACATGGAATTCTGCACTATTTTTTCCTTACCAATTAACTCACGGATGAACTATCTAGCATAGAGAAAGTTTAGGGCTCTGCAGAACAAAACAAAAGCTAATAGCTAAGATCAGAGAACCTCACAAGATTATAGGCCTCTTATTGAATCAGCTGTTGTATTAATAATATTCATTTAAATGTTATGTATAGCTTGATAGTATAGCAAGTTTACAATGGAACTTCAAATGTCACAGTGACAGATTTGCTCACATACTTATGTTATAACTGATGTCTTTTCTTGTTAAATTATTGCCTAGATGATGGTGGCGGAATGGACCCAGATAAAATGCGGCAGTGCATATCCTTGGGTTATTCAGCCAAGAGCAAAGTTGCAAGTACTATTGGACAATGTAAGCTTAGAACAATTAAATTTTTTAAACACTTCAAGTTAGTTGATGATTACATTTATGTATTAGTATGTTGGTCAAACTATGAAGCATTCAATTTCCTTAATTTGCTGTCTTGCAGATGGAAATGGTTTCAAGACAAGTACAATGAGACTAGGTGCTGATGTTTTAGTCTTTTCCCGTAGTCGTGGAAAAGAAGGCAAAAGGTTGTGTTCTATTTTATCTTGACTAACAAAGTAACAATAATTATTCTAGAAGATGCTTATTATCATGAATATTATGTAGCATTTCCAAACCACTAAAATGTCTTTAGACAAAAGATTTACTAAAATAAACTTTGTTCAGTTTATTTGATCTTATAGCACCAAATCAAATCTGTTCAATTTAGATGTCAGCTCAAAATTGGTACCTCCTGATGTAATGTATTGTTATGGTCTTATCAAGTTAAATGTATCTGCAATGGAAGTCTTTCGTGTTCTGCAATTACTAGTCCTTCACCACTTGTAGAGAAGGTATAATCATGTACTCTCTTTGTTCCCAGATGTAGTTCATTTTGGACAACATGTAGTCAAAATTTTCCAACTTCTATGAATACATACATACAGAAGTACCTAGATTGGGTATATGGAAATGGCATCAGCAGCTTCATCATCAAAAGTAGGAATAAATGATTATTTGCCACTGCAAAAGAGTGAATTTTATGATTTGCTACTGTATGTGAGTATGACATATGGGTCCCGGGACCGTATGTCATACTCACATCAGTGACAAATAATCAATTACGCATGTTTAGTAGTGGCAAATAATTGAATTTCCCTCAAAAGTATTATACTTTTATAATTTTTACTAACATATTATGATAAGAATCACTGGTCAAAGTTGTGTCTTGGAGACGTTGAAAAGTCAAATGAAGACATATTTGGAGGAATGGATGGAGTAATTTGTAGTTGTAACAACACATAGCATACTGCATACTGCAGTGAGATGACATTGTTTGTATTTTAGTGATCAGGATTTTGGTGAACTACTTTGTAATAATTGGAAGTTAGGTTCTTTTCTAGTACACAGCTACATGAGTGCCATCTTTTTATTGTGGATTTGTAGTTTTGTACTTCTATACATTTTGAGTTGTTTTCCTTATCAAGAAACTAAGACCTTTTACTTTCGGTTTGCATGAAGGCCTACACAAAGCATTGGCATGCTATCTTATACCTTTCTGAGGAGCACTGGTAAAGAGGACATCGTTGTTCCAATGGTAGGATTCTTTCATTGACAATTTTCTTAAGTCTTAAATTCCTAATTTGTTATGTTTTTTTACATTGTCTTTTGTACAGAATGGTTATTTTGGATAAACCTGAGTTATGTTTATTGATTGTAGTTTTCTAGGAGGAATAATTTGCTGGAAATCTGATAATGCCTATTCATTCTGAATTTTCTAATGTTTGTGCAAAATTTTCAGATTGATTATGAAAATGAACAAGGTTGGAAAAGAAAGTTGCGGACTACATTGGCTGATTGGGATACAAGCCTTCAGACTATTTTTACATGGTCTCCGTATTCAACTGAAGCAGAACTACTTGAACAGGTATAACTTATGCTATATCTGTTGGAATTAACCTTGTTGTCTAGGTGTTTTTTCATTATATTTATTTCTAATTGCATGATGTTGTTTTTAGTAGCGGCTAAGTTCTAGCTAGTTGTATGCATAAACATGGCAGAGGCATGATCGGCAAGAGAAACAAAGACTAAGCGAGATAGAGAGTGCGATGCAAGCGGCGAGCTGCGACCATTAGTCGAGTACTTGCATGCACTAGAATTAGTCAAGGGATTAGTGGTCACGTGAAGTTGCATGCACGCGAGTAGTGTGGAGTACCAATGACCAAGTCTGGCAGATGGAAGTGGGCGAGATCGGATCATGGCTTGACCGGGCATTGCATGCACAAGTGCGTGCGTTCGTGCAAGGTGGAGTAGTGGTTAGTGGGTGTGTTAGGCTGTGTTGGTGCGGCTACTTAAGCCCCTTGTAATCACCGTTGTTATTAGCCAAGAGAGAACAAAAGAAAAAGGCACAAGTGTGGTGCCGCAAGACTCTGCGTGTTCTTGTCCGGTGTGTACGTGTGAGTTCTTCCACCTCTTTCAATCCCAACACTTGGTATCGAGCCATGGCTTCCGCGCTCCGTCGCTCGCCACGGTCGCCATGGTGGCTCGGCCTCGCCGATGCTGCAGGCGGAGCGACGCCAGCAGAAATGCTAACGGCGTGAGTGGTGCGGCGGTAGCGTCGTCTACCGAGCCAGCGGCACCATTGTCTACCGCCGTTGATTGGCGACGAACTACCAGTGGGCGTTGATCATGAAGGTGAACATGGAGGCCCAAGCGTGTGGGGACGCCGTCGAGGAGCCGGAGCTTCGGCGAGATAGGGCGGCGCTGCGGCAATTCTGCGAGCCGTCTTGCACGGAGATGCACTCCACGCTTGCCGTGAAGGCGGCGGCAAAGGAGGCATGGGGCGCCATCAAGCCCATGCGTGTGGGCGTCTGGCGTGTCCGTGAGGCCAAGGTGCAGACTCTACTCAAGGAGTTTGATGCCGTTCGCATGAGGAGCTGCGAGACCATCGGCAGCTCGCCATGCGCATGAACGGGCTCGCCAACAAGATCGCGCCCTCGGCGAGACCTTCGAGGAGGTGAAGGTCGTGAAGAAGCTTCTTCAGATCGTGCCATCCAAGTACACCCAAGTAGCTATTGCCATTGAGCGACTTCTTGACATTAAAACCATGTCCATGGAGGAGCTTGTGGGAAGGCTCAAAGCGGCGGAGGACAGGAGTGACTTGGACGAGGCGCCAACAACTACGACCAGGCGGTGGAGATCGCTTGCTCTCACGGAGGGTGAGTGGCTTGTTTCGCCACCTGCCATGTGTGCAGAAGGAAGAAGGGCAACTTTGACATACGCAAGGTTATTTGCTACAATTGCCAAAGTACGGGCATTACTCCGTGGATCGTGACCGAGCCAAGGAAGGGCGGGCACTTCTCGCCGCCATGACCGACGACGAGCCGTATTTGCTCTGAAGTTTTCGCCATGAAGTTCTCAATAAAGCACAACAAGGTTAAGGGGTGATTGTTGGAATTAACCTTGTTGTCTAGGTGTTTTTCATTATATTTATTTCTAATTGCATGATGTTGTTTTTAGTAGCGGCTAAGTTCTAGCTAGTTGTATGCATAAACATGGCAGAGGCATGATCGGCAAGAAACCAAAGACTAAGCGAGATAGAGAGAGCGATGCAAGCGGCGACTGCGACCATTAGTCGAGTACTTGCATGCACTAGAATTAGTCAAGGGATTAGTGGTCACGTGAAGTGCATGCACGCGAGTAGTGTGGAGTACCAATGACCAAGTCACAAGCAGATGGAAGTGGAGCGAGATCGGATCATGGCTTGACCGGGCATTGCATGCACAAGTGCGTGCGTTAGTGCAAGGTGGAGTAGTGGTTAGTGGGTGTGTTAGGCTGTGTTGGTGCAGCTACTTAAGCCCCTTGTAATCACCGTTGTTATTAGCCAAGAGAGAACAAAAGAGAAAAGGCACAAGTGTGGTGCCGCAAGACTCTGCGTGTTCTTGTCCAGTGTGTACGTGTGAGTTCTTCCACCTCTTTCAATCCCAACAATATCATGTATATTTTTTTGACTGCGATTCTGTATAGTTGGTCAAGGCTTCATCTTGTCATGACGCTTACTTTTAAAAGTAAGGGCATGTCAGTAAGGACGTGTCTGTACAGTTCTACAATCTAAATAAGCTAATATAGTGATGGCATGTTGATGCAATGATTGATACAGTAATTTTCATGCTTCATGTTGCAAAAACCAAAAATCGTCAAATAGCAGGTGGACTAATATAGTGAACTGTTGAATTGTTGATTTGCTTGCTGACATGCCAAAAGTACACATTTTGTACATATGACTTGCAGTTGTATATATATTTTTTATTTTCCTTCACATATAGAAATGAATAGTTTTTTAGCACGGCATATTTCATTGGAAGCATCATAAGGTTTTCCAATTCGTGTTCCAAATGGCTGTATATTATGTTTGCAGTTTAGTTCTATAAAGGAACAAGGGACTCGAATTATTATTTACAATCTTTGGGAGGATGACCAAGGAGATTTGGAGCTTGATTTTGATGCTGATGTACATGTAAGTTCCAACTACTAACACTGCCACCATATTTTAGTTAAGCAGCTAACTATGATTTCTAGTGATGTTTGGGATGGCAGGATATTCAAATCAGAGGTGGTAATCGTGATGAGAAAAATATCCAGATGGCTAAGCAGTTTCCAAACTCCAAGCATTTCCTCACTTACAGGCATTCATTAAGGGTAAGTTCATAGTAATTTGTTGAATTAATACTTATGGTTGATATGTATCATATAGTGTTAGTCAAACCCAGAGAACTTTGTTTGGTATTAGCACATCACAGTGTCTCCATTTGTGATGTTCATGAGCCCGTCCTTGTGTTTTAGCCGTAGTTACCAGAAACGCGGTTCGTCCGAGTTGTGGTATGGGATTTTTGTTCGTAGTTCACCACTTTTTCTTCCAATTTCCATTGCGAACACGAACCCCATACCTGAAACCGGTTCGGGTTCTCGACGAATCCGGTTCGTGATTTGCGGGGTTTTATGGCGAATCCGGTAACTATGGTTTTAGCTGTGAGTTGTACTACACCGACTTTATTGCTAGATTTTGGGACACCTATGAGGGAATGAAGCTTTGTTTGACTCAACAGAATACTACTGATATTGGTATTTAGATAGCAGGGTTAATGTGTTTGTAAGAACTTGAATGGATGAAGTTTGCATTTGATGCAGAGTTGTTGAGATTCTGTACATTTTCTCAGAATCATCTTCAGATTTACCAAGATTCAGAATTTCAGATAGCACATAGTTGGATTAGAACCTTTCGGAATTCCAGGTCTTGAAGTCCTCATTGATGTAATAACAAAAAACCTTTATAACTGCTGCTTGCAATGTAGTTTTTTTTTTGTGTGGAAAAAAGTGGATAGAAACAGTGCCTCTTGTTAATAGCTGAATCTATTAAATTTCATCTAGATTACTTTCAAAATTACACGAGCCTCCTGAGATTTAGTTGTAGATTTGCGTGACTTTTGGTAAGACTACTTAATGCTGGTAAAAGTTCTTGTTTGCAATATAGAACTAGTTTCCTGTGTGGCATTCTTCCTTGTTTTGATAAATTAGAATCTGTATTTATGTTATATATTATTATGTTTCTAATGTCGGTCCAAATAAGTACACGCGCTGCTAGATTTGCTTGCTGGGAATGACCTGTAACCTTTCTGTGCAGAGTTATGCGTCCATTTTGTATCTCCGAGTTCCAAATTTTTTCCAAATGATTTTACGTGGAAAAGAGATTGAGCACCATAACATCGTGACTGACATGATGCTGAAGAAAGAGGTTACTTACAGGCCAGTTGCACCTAATGGACTTCCAAAGGATTCAAATGTAAAACTATAACCTCTTAACTCTCTCCTGAATCCTGATGATGTATCAGTAGATCATTACTGATTACTGATAAATTTTGGTCTTATGGATCCCAGATGGTAGCTGTTGTGACAATTGGCTTTGTAAAAGATGCAAAACATCACATTGACGTTCAGGGATTTAATGTATATCACAAAAACCGTCTAATAAAGGTATTATTCTTTCTATGTGTTATAACCCTTTTTTTGTTGTGATCTAATAAGCCAATTTCTTTTCTAAGCCAGCTGTTATAATTATTGCTGTCTCAGATTTCTGATGTATTTGTCACATAATAGTGGTTAGTTAGTGGTGCTCGTAGAACATGTATTTATGCTTGGTTAGTTATCAGTATTTTGCCAAACATCTAGTTAGTTGGTTCTGTTTCTTTCTTTGTGTTGTTAACCTGTTCTCTTCCAATAAAACTAGTGATTGATTTGCCTCAATCAATGGTATTGACCTTTATGAATGCCCAGTATTTTGTTTTTGACTAATGCATGTTGCAACCACATAGAGAAATATTCTTGCTCTAGGACTTCGAATTATATTCTTGGATTATTTTATTATTACATGAGAATTTATTTGTTTCTGTTAGCCTTTCTGGAGAGTGTGGACTGCCGCTGGAAGTGGTGGGCGTGGTGTCATAGGTAGGTCACTATGATGTTTTGGTTTCTTTAGGTTTTGCCAGTCTGTTCACATCTGGTTCTTGGAATGATCAATTTATTTTGCAGGTGTACTTGAGGCTAACTTCATAGAGCCAGCTCATGATAAGCAGGACTTTGAGCGCACAACTCTTCTAGCAAGACTTGAAACACGATTAGTTCAAATGCAGAAGGATTACTGGTTCGTTTTATTTTCATTTGTCTTGATTCATTTTCTGGTCACTTGGCACACCAATATGTTGGCAGAAGCGGTTTCATTTTTTCCCATATCAATTAGTTGAAGTATGATTCTAATTTTCACCCCTATCTCCCTCCCTCTTTCTCATAGGTCAGGAAATGCTCATCGAATTGGATACATTGGGGCACGCCCTGGCAGAAATTCCGAGACAGGACGAGGTAAATGAATGACTGTAGTTATAAGGCTGTGTTTAATGACTTTTCTATGGCTTGTTAGCATTTTCTAACATTTTGATATACTAGCTAACTAGGAACTTCTTTACGTTTAGCATTATAACATAAATACATTACTAGAATAGCAATGTTCTATATAACTTTCGTGATTCTGTAGCACATCATAACACTGCCAATCAAAGCCTAAATCTACATACTACATATGTTGGGAATTCGGGGTGCTGCATGCTTTTTTTGGTACAGTATCTCAATTTTGGTCATATAAGTCTTTCCATGACCTCAGTTGGCTATATCAAAATAGATAATGGTATACATAGAATGTTGGATAAACCAAATCTCACTTAATGTGTTCAATCTAATTATGCAAATTAGATGAGTTATTCCACTAAGTTTATATTGTTTTCTCAAACTAAACTTTTGCGATTTTTTTACTAATAAAAATGAAACAAAATTTACAAAAGTAAGCCGGACACATTGTGCATCAGCGTCCATCTATGAACGCTCAAAGCCACAATTTCTACGTTGGTGTACCCCAGATAGCACTTCACTTCCTAACATGCAAAAATCATATTAGTCAAACTCTGATGTGTGGCATGATAATTTTGTATTCCTTCCAGTGAGATACATTGACTGCGTCTGGCTCAGCACAACTTTTCCATTCACTGATTCACCAATCATGACTGAACATTTTTCAATGTCAAGAACATAGTGTATTTTAGAAAACTGTGTGCACTGGACGAGCTCCTACATTAAACTTGATTAAAACAAATCGAACTTATGTTGTTTAATTCTGCTTATCTTTGCGAGTCTATTGGTTCAAATTGTTTACAAAACAAAGCTATAAAAATAGAAGTTAAATGCCCAGAACAATATGATAAACATTAAGTACACTCCAACAAGTTACCTGCCTAAAACTTGGTAAACACAAAGAATGAAAATAACTTCGGATTTATGTTCCTAATCCATCAGTGAGGTGTTGCCTCTCGCCTGGTGTGCAGGAAGGTGGATGCCCTTGCCCCGAGCATCCAGCCCTGGATGCTGCGGCACATCATTTCTTTATCATGTAAATTGCTTAATATTGCTTACATTTGTAAATATTCATTTTATTTTGGTTAAAGGAAACTTTCTGTCCAAAAATCCCATGTACGTGCCATGCACTCGTCATTGGAAAATTCACCCGTGTCCACGGGAACGGGCATCCCCATTAGCAATTTCAGCATGATGGAATGTTTGAAAAATAGCAAAACAAAATCATGGATTTAGTACACATAAAGTTATGTAAATCTGCAAAATTTCAATTTCAATTTCATCCCTGGCATCAAGAAACAAAAAAGACAAGCGGTACTTCTACCACATATGGACAATGCATGATTGAATGCTTGTCTTTTTTGGTTCTTGATACCAGAGATGAATTTGAAAGTAAAATTTTGCAGGTTTACATAACTTTATGTGTGTTACATTACATCTATGATTTTTTCCCCGGATTTTTTAAACTTTGTATCATGGTAAAATTGCTAATGGGGACACTGGTTCCCCTAGACACCAAAACTGCACTCTATGGGCATTTGTGGGTGCATTAGAGTTTTTCTTTTACTATTGGAATAGAAAAATACTTGTAAATTGGGGATGCACGCCCCCCTAGTACATTCATAACCAACTGCAGCTGCTTCTTGTAATGATTATATAAATAGGGAGAAGTACTGTTTGGTCCTCAAAACTTTTGGCTTCTCTCCACTTCCACTTTAGGACCTAAACTTTTTGTTGGAGCTAATTTGGTCTCCCAACTTCCTTATTTTGTGCCATTTTAGTCGAGTTGATAAATCTAGTGAGCCTTTGTGTCACTGACATGCGGGCCTAGACCCACCTGTATGTGACCCAAAACACCGTGGGGTCTGTGAGTCTGTGACCAAACCATCTGTAGAGATGTTGACAACGTCAAGTTGCCGGCAGCTCCAAATTGGGTTCAGGAAGGTTTAGAATGCTGGTATTGGAGTTTTTAGAGAAGAAATGGGAGAAAATCGACGCCATATGTAATTTTGACCAGGCATTCCATGGTCTTGACTTCACTTTTTTCCACATTGAGATGATAGAAGGGTATTGTGATACCGAACCGTTACAACTTACAAGCCTATTATAACAGTCCATTTGGCCCACGAAAGGATTTTGTACTCGGGCATGGATTTTACAAATGTAATAGTCTAAACCCACCTGCCCAAAAAGGATCTTGTTATTTTTTAAAGATCTGTCACTTCAAAGTCCAATATACTCCCAGTGGTTTGGGGCTGGGGCTGCCTGATTGAACATTTCAAAGCTGCAGGAGAGTTTGAAGGACCAATGCAATAAGAACTGGAGTTTTTCTCTCAACGAATTAATTGTCACTTTTTGATATTTTTATTAATTGTTTCCTTCGATTTCTTTCACGATTAACACAACCAAATTGGATGAATCCGGTGAAATCCTCCCTATTAATTTGGTTGTGCATAACATCACGAGCATTTGTATTTTGAATGTGTATTGCATAGGCGTTAACTGACAGACTAATCCCTCTGATCAAGAATATATGATGTTTTAGAAAGCATGCAATCAAACTTCTCTAAATTCAACCACCAATATATATAAGATTTATTTAGATTGGGCATGTGAATATGATAACATTACATTCGTTGTGAAAAATATTTTCATAATATGATAATTTTATAGTTTTTACTAACTGTTAATAAAAAAGTGATGGTCAAAGATACATGTTGGAGACAATGCCAATGCCCGAAACATCATTTATTCTTGAACAGAGGTTGTAAATCATATAGTTGATCGTGTCTTTTTCAAAGTGGGAATGGAGCTTTGTTGTGCCATAACTTCAATTTTAATTATCTTGAGATAACCAACTATTGTTTGACCAATATTGCCTTTTGAACAGAAAACCCTCCTGATGTCAACGCAAGTGCACAACCGTCACCGTATCATTCTGGGAAGGATTATACAAAATCAAAAGATTCACCGAAACAGCACAGTGCAAGCACATCATTTAGTAGTCAGCAGAGAGCTGAGAGGTCTGCAAGGACTCAGCGATCTGCGAGATCAATACTGCATGGGCTACCAGACACAAGTGATGACAGTGATTCTGAGTTTGCGTGCACCCCATTTTTAAGTTCAAGATCTCATATCCTGGCTACACATAGAAAATCTTTCCAGAATGGGAGTACTAGTTTTGCAACACCTCCGTCCAATGGACTAACAGAAAGAGAGAGAAGCAGAACCAAATCCCCCTTGGCGGTAATTTTATTCTTGTTCTGACCTTGGAATGTAGTGTTAACTTCTGTTTTGTACTTTTGTTGGGTTTATATTTTAGTTACATCTTATTTACTGATGATAACTAGGCCATGTCATGCTAGAGTGACTACCCTACGTCATTTACACCAGAAACCTATTTTGCTGAATGATGATTCATGCAGCTTTGAAGAGCCTGCTTTTACTACAATAAGCTTCTTACCACTGCTTGTAGTGATAGCCCTTTACCCTCTAAGGTCTTTGCTTTGTGGTGATGGTGAGCCCTACCCTCTATGGTCCATAGTTAGCCATAGCCCTTTACGATATATGGTGTTTGTTTTTAGCATTTACTTTAGCTGCGTTTGGAGGGGAGTGTGGGTTTTCCTTTAGAGTAGTTAATATAAATTGAAGAGTGAAATGTCATGAACTGATAATCTGGGACGGTTCATAATTTCTCACTGGACAACTCAGGAGTCAGGATTGACTTCCTAAGAGAATTGTACTAAGCTAGTATTTCTGCTGTACAAGCTGGAAGAAAAACCTGGAACAAACGCTAGCTTTTCTCCAATAGGATGGTTAACAAATCAAACTTCAACTAGTGTCATTACAGAATACATATTAATGCCAAATGATGGTTTGCAGAATACCCATCAAAATTACAATGTTTGCCTCATCTGTATGTATAATGCACCTGTGTAACCTTCTTGATACAAAATCTTGGTAGTTACTGCTGTATAATATTCACAAATGCTTTCATATTTTGCATTTATCAAGATTTTTTTTCTTATCTTTTTTATGTTTGCTCTGCAGGAACCAAATGCAACAAGTAATGGAGATGGACATACCATTGATGATCAAGAGACTATTATCAAGCAACTGAGGGATGAAAACTCATCATTAAAGGAAAGGTAAATATCAGCAGTTCAGCTTCTATATTTCATGTCGCCATTAGACAGCCAAACAGTTCTGGATGGGGATGACTGGATGTTGATCAATGGGAATTGGTCAAAACAAACTTGCTAACTTGAGATTGATGACTGTCATTTTCTTACGTTACTTCATTTTGTGCGGCTGTTGAGGGAATGAGCCCTCCAACTATTTAGTTTTTTTTGTTAAGGGTCTCCTGGCTTAACTGAGCAACAAGAACAAGACTTGGGACTGCATACCACAATCAGAATACAAGACTTAGAACTGACAATGAATCTGCACTAGTTACTTTTTCTGATGTCTCGTAATTAGAAGAGCACTGGGCTATTTATAGAAAAGGTCAGGATGATGGGGTAGTTGCTTAATTTTGTGGTACATACTCATAAACATTTAAACAGAAAGCCACCAAGGAAGCAGTGGGTTTAAGTCCACATGATAGAATGGTGGGTTTAGTCCCACGTTGGAATTTCGAAGTGTATAATAATAGGATACAATCCTTCAGGTTCCAAATGGTTAACCTGTTTGTGTGAAGTAGGAGAAAGTCCAAGTGAGTTGCTATGCATGTGCATGGCCTGTTGCCGTAGGGGTGGGATTTAGCGAGTTTTGGCTCCATGGGTGTTACACAATTTTCCAACAAAAAATCATTAAAATTATGTGACGAGTTTATGGTCCCAACTGTGGCATTAACCCAGACTAAAATCACAAAAATAATGCTAGTAATCACCCAAACTTTGTACAGAGTATACGCCAAACTGAACTCTGCACGCTTTGACCATCCAGGTCCAGCAGTCCAAAGCCCATTTGAAACATGGCTTGCTGCTTCCCATGGATTTCTGGAACTATTAGCATTTTTGCAATTTTTATTATGATATTACATTTAATCTTGAGATTGCAATAAGATGCCTTATTTCTTGGTGCTGCTCTTTTGTCAGGTTATTGAGGGTGGAAGAATCGATGTCACAGGAGCTGGTGATGGAGCGGGACATGAACAAGTCTTTGACAGAGAGGGTATGCACTTACATCTTTTCACCTGTAGACTCACTGTAGTGCTTTGGCCTCTTTAAGTTTTGTTGCTATCATGCTATGCAACCAATGTTGGTGCTGTCTCGATTCATAAATTGTAAGTGACATCTAGATGCCATTATGATGCAGTGTCAAGAGGAAAGTTTTCTTCTCCAATATCAACACATACTATTTGAACCATCCGATGTGCAAACAACTATACATTCACTTTTTGTTCCAAGTGATAGCAGGACGAGTTTGTTTCTGTACTTTTTCTATGCTCACCATGTTGCATTTTTCCATTTAATGTTGTCATTTTTGTGCTTAATAGTAGGCTAACTATTGGAGTTTAAGTTTATTAGTAGGTTCATTAAAGTGATATTAGTTGCTTTTTAGTTTATTGGAGCTAAGCTTTCACTGTTTCTTGCTTCCACATTTTTACATAATGTGCTGGGAAAACCTAGGTTCGCAATCCATGTTCATTATTTGTTTCTGTTTGATTTGTACCTACCGTTGCTTCATGCAAGCTATACAACCATCACAGCATCAACTGATTGTCAAGCTTTGTATATTATCTCAATCCGTGGCATAACCGTGATTATGCTTGATGTTGCTATGAACAATCACTTCCCCATATTCCCATCTTTTATCCATAAGATTGCATCATGTTCTTGTGTAATATATATTGCCGGTCCCTTATCCGTCCTGTTCATTTTCCAGCTGGAGGATTTTCAGAGACAACTTGAAACTGCAAACAAGGAACAAGAAGCATTGATTGACATCTTTTCAGAAGAAAGAACTCGTCGAGACCAAGAAGAGGAAAATCTGAGAAAAAAGCTCAAGGTCAGTAAGACAGATCTTCATTGGGTACCAAATCGCAGTATTGCATGATCCTTTTTCCTCTTGGTATGCAATTCAACTTGGTCTCTCCTTGGTAGGACGCATCTTCCACCATACAGGACTTACTGGAGCAATTGAACGCTGCCAGGAAAGGTCGCAAGGTTTGATAAAAAAAAAAGAAATTTTGCTACCACTTCACTAACTAGTGGACTTCAGTTGCATGTTTAGGCGCCCTGGGGCGTTGCAGTTGCCTTTGCAGCTCTGATCAGAGGTTCAAGTAATGTAGCTTGCTGTAGGCTATTCCATGTTTAGCCCATACAACCTTTGTTTAGAGTTGAGGAATAGTTGCATCATCTCGCCCCAGATCGTTTCGTGCATTTCATGTACAGCCAAGACGTGACCAATAAAAAGACTATCGTTTCTGTTAGTGATCGGTGTGTAATTATGTAGAGTATAACTACTTGCCTAGTGATTTCATTGAGTTGTTTTAAAATTGTGTCAAGTCGTTCTCAATTTTCTATTATTGTGCACTTATTAGTAGCCTGGACTTTGGGCATTTCCTTGTTACATTGACAATGGAATGTTCATGTTTAAAAACAAGGAGTTGGAGACTCGTCTCCTTGACCTCACAAAGAACTGCATGTACACACTGGTGTGGGCCGGGAGTTGAGTGACAATAACTCCAAGGATACGAAACTTGGCTGCAAACGTGTCAAGTTTAAACTAGCTAGATTAAGCTCGTTTAAAAACCGGGCTAGCTCAATTTGATTCGAGCTGGACTGCGGGATCATACTCGGCTCGTATTGAAGATACGGTCATGAGTCAAATTAAACAATGAAAATGGTGTTCAATTACAAAAGGTAATTTACAAATTAGTGCACTGGCATGACTAGGTGTGAAACTTTCAAATGTCATATATTGGTGGATAAAAGCTGGAAAATCTTAGGTGCATCAACATAAGGTAACTGTAAATAATAATTTCTTTTCAGTTTATTAGAACTAAAATATACGGCATATTAGAATACGAGCTTTATCGAGCGAACTAGCCTAGGTTCAAACTCGGCTCATATCTTTTCGAGTCGAGTGAAAAAGAATGAGTCGAGCTCAAGTAGTCCACGAGCCTTAGGCTCTTCTTGCAGCCTATATGGAACTTTCAGCACGATTCGGGCTATGTTAACGAATGTACGAGAACATTCTTTAAAAAAAATGTATGAAAAGGTATTGAAACGGCTACGTTCCGCATACTCGAAGTATCCAAGTTGGCAAAATGTTTTTGGTTGGTTCAGACAAAGATTTCACTAGGAATCTTTGATAATGTTTCGGAGAAAATTCCGTAGTTTTCAAGTCTTGGCTAGACTCTCATCGTGTGCAATTTTGTGATTCGTGCAATTCCAACGGTGGAAAACTTTGCAAAAGAAGACAAATCTCGAATGTTTCCTTCTCAAGAAGAAATTGCATACCATCTCGATCACCTAGGATACGAATCTCTCATCGCGTGTGGGCCCATGCATGAAGTCCCGTGCACTCCTGTGCTTGTTTCGGTAGGCTCAGCCAGTGGTACCATTGTTCTGTCTCGAAGACAAAGCTGACGGATACTACGTAGTGCTATGGATTTATCTGAAATGTACACGTCGTCCGGAATCAAATCAAGCGGGCAGTCGTGTGCTTGCAGAGTGCAGTGGCTTGGAGTGCCCGGAACAACATCCTACTCCTGCACGGTCGGAAGGAAGGAACGCATCGGGCGTACGCTCCACAGGATCGGAAGGAAGGAGCACGCACGCACGCACGCACGC
Source organism: Phyllostachys edulis (assembly GCA_036346405.1). NCBI lineage: Eukaryota > Viridiplantae > Streptophyta > Magnoliopsida > Poales > Poaceae > Phyllostachys > Phyllostachys edulis. Next base: position 20,526,962 of record CM070552.1, read on the forward strand.
ACGCGGCTCTTTATTATCCTTGGCGATGTACGGACGTAGGCGAGGGAGTCCAGCTCGTGTCCAGGCTACTTTTATCAACGAGATGATCGCTATTTGCTGGCAAAGCAACACCGTGTGGTGGTGGATGACAGGGTGGGCCCCCCCTGTCCAGTGATGCTACCACTACTGCAGGAGCGCAGCTTGAGGGCACGTACAACGCGGTGCCTCAGGATGGGTGCCCCCGCAGGCCATGTAGCAGGTCTGGTAATAGGTCGGGTTTATCGGGGTGAAAGGGTTAGGCCGGTAAATAGATTGATCTTGGGTTATATCAAATGGTAGAAATAAAAAAGGGTAAGGATAGGATTAGGCTGGTTTTAAAAAGGATTGGGCTAGGACTCAAATGTACCAGTAATTTTGGGCCGTGTAAGGGCCCAACCCTCTCTCGTAACCCATGGACGGAATAGGGTTGGCGAAGGAAATCCTCACTCATCGGCTCATCGCCTCCTCGGTCGATTCCTCGGTCGAAGCATATCTCCGACGACCCTCCTCGCAAATGCTGTCTTGCCTCAAGTGGATCTTAGGGTGGCCGGCCGTGGGGCGACGATGGCAAGGAGGTGGCTACCAGGCGACGCTACGTTCCGGTGAGCCTACTTGGCATTCTTGGTTTCTTTGGGATTTCGATTTTGGACATGAAGATGGGACTGGACGGGATAATGCGGGTTCTTCTTGGATTTCTTCTTGGATTCCTTTAATTTCTTGGGTTCAATCGGGCGGTTCGTGATCTGGTTGATTGATGGTTGGTCTGCTTGTCTATGGATTCAGGCGGCGATGACCAATCTAGACGACGCGCACGAGCAGATCGATATGGCCATTGCGACGGCGCTGAGGGAGAGCAAGCTGGTGTACCTCACCATCAGCTGCAACCTCCCCGGGTTACCTCACCCAACCTTTAGCCGCGATCTCGTCCCCTTCTTCCTCGCCACCAGGTGCCTTTCTCTCCTTTTGATTCATAGGCTTTTCTTGGATCATGAAATTTTCCCCAAAATTTCCAATAATTGCTATGTTGTTTCTTGATTCAAGTTCTATCTACTGTGATCGTAAGATTTCTTCACCCCAAAAAAGGTGCCTGGTTAAATCGGTAGTATTGAGATAGTGTAAATTGATACTCCTTTTAAGTCATCTGATGAATCGAGTCTGTTAATTTTGCATTGCAATTTGATGCTGTTTGAAGTCATCTGATGAATTAAGTTTGTTGCAATTTGATTTTGTTTCGTGTGATTTGAATATTTATGTGTACAGATAGCCTGGTAATTGCTATGCCTTTCATATGCTGCATTTTCATATTTCACTATATCCAAAGCTGGTTGTTAAATGTTGATGTAGGGTTGCACTAGTTTGAATTGTCCTTTCTATAACCTCCTTAGCAGTATCCGAACAAAAACATGTACCTTATATAATCATAGCTTTCTCTATGTTTGATTTCAGCATATTCAGAATTATGTGAACTAAAACATTTTTTCTATGTCTGCATATCCTATCTCATTCATGCACTTTTTTTATGTCCAATGTGTTCTCGGTTCTAGTTCTTTGACTTGGTAACATTGCCATTACAGTCTCAATTATTTGCTGCTTCATCCCATGCACACATGTCCTGAACTTGGTATTGTTCTTTGTCACAGATTAGGGAGCATCATCGTGCTATTTTTGATAGTGGTATTGAACAAAGTATCGTTGCTTGTCCTTTGGGGATTCACCAGATTGGCAGATGCACCTGATTGGCAGATTCACCAGTTTGTGTTCACCCTTCTTTTCGATTAATTCTTGAAGACGCCCTTACCCGCAATATCTTTGTTATGTAAGTTGGTTATGACTTATGTAGAAACAATAACTTCACATATTCTTTTGACCCCTTGTCACATCATTACTAATGCACATAATATAAAGCTAATCATCTGAGTTTTTTTTTCCATCCGTAGCCTGAAACAAGGGGAGCAATTTTGACATTTATATTGCAATATTGTTGTTGCTTAAAACTTCGAGTGTAGATGTGTTTCTTATAAATAGAAACAAGAATACTAGCATGCTTGCTGTGCATGTTATCTGTCTCTCTTTGAGTGTTAAATCAAATAGCATGCTTGCAATTCCATTATTACCAAGATTTGCCTTTGATATTACCTCAATGTCGAATCCCGATTCACCAAAGATCCTAAAATTCTTTATGTAATTGATGTCAATGCAAGCACAAACAATCTTCATGCATTATCTCCCTATTTTGAGCCAGCTAATGTTGTATTACACTCTTTGAGCAATTCTTTTCTTCCCCTTTTTTGTCTGCATGATGAATTAAAGAATTCTCGTATAGCCAGCTATGTACAGACTGCAATAAATGACTCCCAAGTGTTTTCAGTGTTCCCCTAGAAAATGTGTTTCCAGTATGGACAGGAACTTGTATGTAGACTCTGAACATAACCCTTAACAAACGCTTGCGATGTTGTTTCATTTTATAATTAAACTAGATCTTGTAATTATTTTGGTTTGTTGGCATGCGCTGCAGTCTGCAGCTTTGTGGTTATACCTACTTGACAAGTAGTTGTGTGCAATTTTCTTTTCCTAAGGTGTTAGTACCTACTTGTGAGATGCTTGCTGGTTTGCTGTTATGTTTGCTTGAACAATTAAGGATGTAATTTCTCTTCCATAGTCTTCATTTTTACTCTTAATAACAATTGATGGTTGAAAATTGTTTTCATTTGCTTACAGGAATTTGATACAACATATGGGCCTGCTTGGCACTGCACTGTCGGCACATGCTTTGGCTCCTATGTCACTCACTCCTTGAGAGGTTTCTTGTACTTCTCCTTGTGTTTCCAGAAAGCAAACCTTAGACAATACTACCTCCGATATATGTATGATTGACAATGTGGGATCTAAACATCTTGCTTCCATGTCTATCCTTGCTATAGCTCCAATGTATGATTTAGGCTCTATGATTCCCTTGGGTGATTGAAAATGTGGGATCTAAACATCTTGCTTCCATGTCTATCCTTGGGTGATTGGAGTTTTTGTGGATTCGCTTTATTTATTCGATTGGAGAAACTGCAGCGCAAGACGGCGCAAGGAGAGACAATCTAGGTCAAGAGAAGATGAAGACGACGCTTTAAGAAGCGTGTAGGAGTGAAACCCGTTTGTGTGTGGGCTTAACGGGTGCCCGTTTGGGATGTCTCTCTAGGACTAGCCTCCACTATAAAAGAGGAGGGTGCTGGTTGTAACCCTCAACCCTTTTGATTCTAAAAACCCTAATTTGGGATTTAGGGCTAGGAGAGGAAAGTGGAGAGGCTAGGGTTCATGAGAGATATATTGATTGAGTGCTCAAGTGTTGAGCTTTTGTCCTCCATTGTTGAGTGGCCCTAAACACACAATCTATCTAATCAATCCATGCAAGATTTCCCCCAAGTTGAGTTCTATCTTGTTCTTGCTCTCTCTTTAATGCTTTTGGGATTTTTGGTGTTTCTTAGGTTTTTATTTGGGATCTTACTGTGATCTTTCTTGCTAGGATGTGTGGGGTATGATCTAAGGTCATCTTGGTCATCATCCACCCACGAGCAAGCTTTTGGATTTAAGTTTGATTTTGCCCCGGTTTTGGTGAAAGGGTGATTTTAGGGGTTTTGCTCTTGAGGGATTTTGGCTTGATTATTTCTGTGATTGAGGGTGCTAGGACATATGGGAGACCATCCTTAGCCATCTTGGATTGATTCCTCCCATGGAATCCTCTCAATCACCGTTTTCGTATTTGGCTCGGTTTTGAAGCAACCTTAATTCAAACGGAAAAATGTCATAACTTTAGCAATGATCTTCACGATCGTTGATTAGAATAGGTTCCCGACATCCTAAAGAAGGTATGTTCCAAGTTTCATGAAGTTTGGAGCTGTGAATCAAAAGTTAGACCAATTTTTGATTTTGAGTTCGGGCTGATTTCAATGTTCATTGTGTTAGAGATCAGACCGCCTATTTGAGAGGTCTGACCGCTAGGCAAAAAATTTGACCCGCCAATTTGAGAGGTCTGACTGCCCAACTATATTAGTTTCTAGCTTTTGATGATTTTGGTTTATTTGCTTCGAGGTTTTGTTTGGATTCAATACAAGTCTTCTACTATGCTTGTATATTGATCTTCATAGCTTTCATAGCTATTGGGGTGAAATTAATATTGAATTCAATCAAGGAGAAAAATAGATTGTGCTCCTATTCACCCCCTCTAGTCGCCTTTTCGGTCCAACAGTTATGTACAACAAAACTTCTACAATACCCAGATATGGACTCATCAGCAAACTTTTACGCGAGGATATTGTAGAAGCACAAGTGGCTTGCGCAGAAGGCCAAACATCTACAATACACAGATGATTCAATGAAAGATGCTCCGGTACCACCACGGTTTTTGGTCCCGTAGTGTGTATGTGGTGAGCTGGCGGAGATCATTCAGTCCACACACCCAGACACCTCCGCCCAGGCGTACTACACGTGCGGACACTACCTCGTAAGCGTTTCTTTTGCACACATCTATTTTCCTCTCCCTACGTTGATTTTCATAAATTTTAAAATTTATCCCTATATAATGGCAGCCTGAGATACGCTGCCACTTCTTCTAGTAGATTGGTGGCCCAGAGATGTACGACGGGGCGTTCATCCAGCAGAAGTACATGCTAAACTTCTCGATGCGGGCCGAGACTTTTGAGCGGTGGAAACCTTACGTACCAAACCCTACTGAGGAGGCACGGGAAGAGCTCAAGACTCGCCCAACGGAGAAGGGGAAGGCTCCTACTACTAAGACCGGCGAGCGTTGTAGCTTCTCCCGTCGTCCGGGAGCACTACATATCGAAGAGGTGAGTTAGGTATAATTTGCGTCCTGATTTTGTATTTGCCCTTTCATTCTTCTAACAACATGCAAGTGTCCAGCCCATATCGCAGAACATGGGGGACTTGGACACACGACACCGATGTGGGGAGTCTCGAGACAAGGGGAAGGGGAAGGCTCTTGCGACTAAGCCCGGCCGCCATAGCTTATCTAGTCGCCAGGGCGCACTCCATATCGATGACGTGAGTTATGTAGAATTACATCCTTGTTACATTTTTCACTGTATGATGCACTTAGATCATGGAATCGCAGGACATAGACGACTTCGATATACGACACCGATATGAGGAGTCCCGTGATAAGGGGAAGGAGAATGCTCCTTCGACCGAGACCAGCTGACGTCGTAGCGTATCCGGCCGCCCAAGTGCACTCCGTATCAAAGACGTGAGTTATATAAAATTTACATCTGTGTTACGTTTCTTATTGTAAGTTCCACTTACATCATGGAATCGCAGAACATGGACGACTTCGACACTCGCCGCCACCGTGGGCAACCCTAAGACAAGGGGCAGTGGCTATGGCGCCGCGGAGACTAGTTGTAGACATCACTGTATAGATGATAGATCCAACTACCCTCATGAATAACATTGTTAAATAGGACATTCTTTGTTAAGGCATCGGTTTAATGTGGATAATATTCTTTAATACTGTATTGTATCACAGGCTAGATAGGCTTGTACATGAACCAACTGAGGGAAATACATGGCATTCAGATCATATAACAATATACCATAGCCTTCAAAACGTACACGAGTCGGAGACTACGATACATTGTTATATGATCTGCATGCCACGTATTTCCCTCAGTGGTTCATATACAAGTTTATCTAACTTATGGTACAATACAATATTAAAGATATCATCTATATTAAACTGATAAATTAACAAAGAATGTCCTATTTGATCGAGGTACATGTGATAATACCCCCTCCTCCTTTATCCCGGTTGCAATAAACCCTCATGTGTTTCATGTAATGCTTGTAACACCTGAAATGCCAACAATTTTATGTATGAAAACGTACATTACAACTTTATTGGAAACCCTAATTTTGTTATGAGTATTTTGTGTGGGAATTCATGAAACCCTAATTTTCGAAACCTAAAATCTAAATTTTCAAGTCCTAAATCCTTAATTTGAGACAATTTCAGAACACATATAAAATTATCTAAACATTACACAATCAAGTCCACTGTGTAAGGAGTCTTCAAAACAAAATTCATAATTTTAGTGCTCATTTTCTATATTTATGAATTCCTATAAATAGTACACTTAAATGAAATTGCGAGAAAAAAATCAGAACGAATAAAATTATGGAAACATTACACAAGCAAGTATACCATATTAGGAGCATTCACATAAAATATTTGCTATATTTTAAAAATCCTATGAACACTGTTGAAACCCTAATTTTTGGAGGAGAGAGAAAGACGGCCGCCATACGGAGGCGCCTCCAAGACATGATGGCCGTCTTGGCGGCAGGCCGCCACCGTGACGGTGGCCGTCTGAGACACTCCACCGCACAGTGGTCGTGTGGGAGGGTGCACGTGGCAGGAGAGAAGGACGATACTTCTGTAAAAAATTTACGACAACAATCATTCTTGTAAATACAGAACGAAAAATCGCCAAACCAAAAACTCCCCGCTAGAGCGGGGTCAACGGGCCTGGGGCGGGGGTGGCCTAAACAGGTTCTATTTCTTAAGAAAGTAGGACAAGGTTGACTGACATATTGGGTAGACATAGAAGGTGGCCATCCTGTCAAGTAAGTGTTTGTAGAATTAGGGCACGTCAATTGTTTTGGCGGCATCTGATTAGTGCTTATTCCGTGCTCGTGCCGCCAAAGGGACGAGGATCGGGATTTTCTGCCTTTCACGCCCTGTTATCACGTGTAGCAGATTTTTTTATCAATTAACCCCCTTTTTTTTTAATTTTGATCCCTTTGATTCCATCACCACATGTGACGTGATAAAACAACACTGTCACACTAACCCGTATCTTGACAAGCTCTTGTTACGCCACCACTAGTGGTGTGTCAGTGTTATTTGGTCACACCACCACCAGTGGTATGACAAAAAAAATACTATTTAATGGACTTATCCTATCGCGTGATAATATTGTTTTGTCACGTTATGAGTAATAGCGTGACCAAAGAGGCTAGAATTGGAAATAAAGTTCGCGGGACATTAACTTAAAATAAAATTAAAAAATGGTTAATTAATAAAAAAAAGTTCCGTGTAGTATGGCTTATGAAAAATTTGCTTAGGTCTCCAATCATTACGAAATCACATCGAATAATAGAAGATAAATATAGCTGATGGAATGGGTTGTCGAGCAGAGTGATACAGGTGTAATCGTTCCCTAATATAGTCTGAAGAAAAAATAACCTCTTCACTGGCAGAGCATAGTGGAGGTCATACGGGGCTTGGCGCCCTTGGATTAATTAGTTGGTTGTATATATGTATTTTTCTAAATCTATTTGCTCTTTCGCCAATTAGTTAATTGTCTCCCTCTATTCTGCCGTCATCATTTCTTTTCCACTCAAAGCTTTTAGCCCGTGGAATATGATCTTCACCATCCTACTGTAACATCTAAAAATTCTGTTACCAAAAAATAAAATTAATAAAGTTATTATTTCATTAGATTTTCTGATATTTAAAAGAGTTTTCTTGGTTTTTCTGGAATTTCCTATATTTTTAAAAGTCAAAAAGAAAATTTATCGAGTTTTGAGGGTTTTCTTGGATTTAAAGTTTAAAAAAATTAATTATTTTCTTTGTATTTTTCGGAATTTAAAAGGTTTTTCCTATTTTTGAAATAAAAATAATTTATGTGCAAAAATAAGAGCCAACTTTAAGTTGGGAATAATTTTATTAAGTTCAAAATAATTCAGGAAATTTCTGTGGATTTTTCCATAATTTTAGAACTCTATTTGCTATTTTCTAAAAGCCCTTTTGATTTCTTGCAATTTTTGAAAAATCAAATCTCAATTAAAAATCCGTAAATCCTCTTCGGGCCTAAACCTTTTCCCTTTAGCCCATTTCCCTTTTTCTTCTTGCTCGCGCCGGACTCAGCCTCCTTCCCTCTCCCCCTCACTACCGCCCAGACCCGACCCCTCAACCGCACACTCCCTTCTTCCTCCTCCTTTCTTCTTCCTCGCCCCTGTCTGCCATGACCGCGCTGCGAGCTCATTCAATCCTGCGATTCCTCGCACAATCAAAGGCATTCAAACCCCCTAACTCCACCGCACCCATTTCGGACATCAACCCCTTCCATAAACGCCATAATGTCGCTGCCCCTGCTTGACCTCCCCCCGCAATCTCCCTCTTCGGCCACCCCCTCACCCTATAAAAGGGAGCATCCCGTGCCCCCGCTCCTCCTCATCTCTTCCTCAAAGCCCCATCTCCCCATCTCCCCTATCCCTTTCCCCTCGCCGCAATCGCCATTTCTTCGCTGCCGGCCGCAAGCTCCTCCGTCGTTGTTCCCGACGCCGTTTGTGGGTCTCCGCCACCATCTTCACCCTCGGCTTTGCCGTGCCACGTTTTACACCATGCGTGTGTCCTCTTCGTCAGAGCATCGCCGGAGCGACCACGCCATCGAGAACCTTATCACGCTGCCACCTCTCTTCTGGCCGCCAGTCGTCCCTACGCGCCCAACCACCGCCAAGGTGAGCACCGCCCTCCCCATCACCTCCTCTTTCTTTCCCACACCTCATCGTTGGCCGCCGCGCCGTCGTTCGCTAGAATCGTTGGTTCCCAAGCCACCGCCGTAATTCATGCCGACGTGGCATGCCACGTCATGGCCACCTCAATGCTGGTGCCCACATGGCCACCACGTGTCAGCCCCATCATCGCATGTGTGGCTGCTTGCATGGCCGCTGTCACTATGCCATGCGCCTAGTCCACCATGGACCGGCACAGTCCCGTGGACCTGGTCCATAGTCCCAGCCCCACACGTTAGTGGCCAAAAGCCATTTTCTTTTGGAAAATAATTCGTCCGAAAATGAAATCCCCTCACTAACGTCATGCTGATGCAATAAATTGGTTTTGCTTCAGAAAAATAATTCCACAAAATCTATTTATATCATTTTATGTGAATTTCAATCTTCCGATAGCCCGTTCTCTTTCGTTCGAGCTCCGATTCAAGTGATTTAATTTGGAGTTTATTTGAATTTTATTTGAATTTAGCTCGTTTTCGCGTATAGATTTCAGCGACTTCGGAGAGCCAGATTTCAACGCCGTTTCAGAACAACAATTAACCAAGCAAGGCAAGTTACATCTCTGACCATGTTTGACCCCAATATTTCAAATTATTTAAATTCTGTTTTAAATTCTTATTGCATGCTTATTTCTATTCAATATAATTTAAATATCTGTTTTAAAATTGTAGTTAATCCCAATACATTTGTATGACCAAATATTGACATTGAAATATTTATACCTTATCACCTTAGATAAAATCCAATTGGTACAATAGTATAAACTAGAACATTTTGAAAAAAAAAAGCTTAGCCATTCCTAGACCTGAAATATTTGATTTGAAAATTTATAGCCAAAAATTAAATGTGTTTTAAATTGTACCCATAGATTGGTGTGCCATGGAAGTTTATAAATGACTTTGAAAAATAAAATAAAATAAAATTGGTTTGGACTTGGGCGAATTGGATAATTGGTGGGTGCAGGTTTATGCACGGGTTCAATTCAGTGAATGGTTGAGGCCTAGGGATTGTTTTGTAAGTCGTCCAGTCAAATAAGGACCGATTTGCGAGCTGCGGATTATTAAGTTATTCCGTACTACCACAAGTTTGGTATGGGACAGAACGAGCTAAATAATTTGCGACATTCCATTGTTAGTTATGCCATGTTGATCTGTGGGTGTCAGAATGACCTACTTTTTATGTATTCTCACATAGCGCAAGAGGGGGCTTCCGACGGATGGTTTAGTCCAAAGGAAGTGAAAGCTTAGTGGGCATAACTATTTTGAGATGACGCATTGTAAATGGCTTGTGTTAATCACTTAGTCGTATACCTACGAAAGTGTGTGAAGCGAACATTATAAGTCGATTATCTCTTGTGGGTAAAGTTGTACAACCTCTGCAAAGTGTAAATCTATTCGAATAGCTATGTCCACGGTCATGGATATGTTGAGTAAAGCCTTTCGCAGATTAGACTTTGACTTTATTTTCAAAATGTTTTATAAAACAATTTATGACATAGATGAGTGTCCATGAAAAAAATTATGGGTTGAAACCCCGTGTTGCCTATGTTTAAGTTAGTGTTAGGTTGATGCCTACACTAGTTTTATTAATTTAGTTAAAACTCAATTTTTAGATATTGTAAAACTTGAGTTTTTTGAACTTAGCTATTGTATTTAAAATATCAAATGTTGCTTTTGCACAAACAACCCTATAAACCGTCCTTTGATAATATCCATACATGCATTAACTCTGTTATGTATGTAACCTGCGGAGTATATTTTTTTTGGTACCCACCCTTACTTAATAAAATGTTGTTTAGAGGAGAAGAACTTTGCCAGTGCTGAGGATCTCGACGACTACGCCGCTATCCCAGTCGATTGCCTGTAACAGATTAGTTAGACTCTACTACTTCTTCTTTGTTTTCCGCTGTATTCTTTATTGTTGGTTTGTAAACATTTCTTCTAATAAACTCTGATATTTATTAATAAAGATATACAAATTATAGATATTACCATTTTTATTTACTATATACATTAGCTACTTTCAGAGACTATTGGCCACAAAATATTTTTGGGCCACGTTCCGCCACTGAACCTCTTCATACTGATCTGCAGTTTCGGATGTTACATACGGCGCATAATGGTATAAGCTTACAAATGATCCAAATCCCTCGTGTATAATCGGTGTAGCAGGAAATATCACCATACCTCCGGCTGACTGAATCCACCTTACCACCCGTCTCTCTACATCGCCATTAACGTCCTTGTCAAAGCATTCAGATTTCATCGCCCTTCTCCCCAAGCAATTGCAACCTACAAAGCAACCACGCAAGCAACTCAGTCAGATACTCCTACTACTCAGCATAATCAGTATAAATAACCAGAGCAGGCAACCAAACCAAAGCCACACAAGAAACCGCAGAAAAATAATACCAGACCCGACCAATCATGGCTCGCCCTCGCCTCCTCCTCGCCGGCGTCCTCCTCCTCTCCGCTGCCGTGCTCTCCTCGGCCGAGGACCCCCTCATCGAGCAGGTGGTCGGGGGCGGCGACGACAACGAGCTGGAGCTGAACGCGGAGGCGCACTTCGCGAGCTTCGTCCGACGGTTCGGCAAGTCGTACAGGGACGCCGACGAGCACGCGTACCGGCTGTCCGTGTTCGAGGCCAACCTCCGCCGCGCGCGGCGCCACCAGCGGCTCGACCCCTCCGCGGTACACGGCGTCACCAAGTTCTCCGACCTCACCCCCGCTGAGTTCCGGGAGCGCTTCCTTGGCCTCCGCCGCTCCCGCCGGAGCTTCCTGAAGGAGGTCGCTGACTCGGCTCACGAGGCGCCCATCCTCCCCACGGATGGCCTCCCCACGGACTTCGACTGGCGCGAGCACGGCGCCGTCGGCTCCGTCAAGGACCAGGTCCGGCCTTGATTTGAGGATCCAAGAAACTGCTTTTCTTGGATTTCGATGGATATATCGGTGGATTTGATTCGATTCGAGCGGATTTGTTTGATGCTTTTGCTGCAGGGCTCGTGCGGGTCGTGCTGGTCGTTCAGCACGTCGGGGGCGCTGGAGGGGGCGCACTACCTCGCCACCGGGAAGCTGGAGGTGCTAAGCGAGCAGCAGATGGTCGACTGCGACCACGAGGTATCTACTTCTTTGCGATCAGAAGCTTGTTTCTTCTCTCATAATTGCTCTCTTTAATTAAGTAAAAAGTTCTATCATGGATTCTGTGGTTTGGCTAAAAGGATGACGCAAGGATATTCTTGTCAGTTGTCTTGTAGCCTTGTTCTGTCTTTGCTGTTGCTATGTCCTTTTCTTAATTTCCTCTGTTCTGGTTGGTGAGCATCAGAAAATGGGAAGAATAATTGAGAAATAAATAAATGGAGAACTACAAGAAAGTTGGGGATTTCAGTTCATTCTCACTTCTATAATTTGTATTTGCACCAAATTGAACTTGGTCTACTGAATTAGGTTGGATCTTATCCACTTTGTAGTATAATAATTAAAGTCAATGAATGGTTCGACCCCAGGAAGTTTTTCTTGGCTGTAAGTCCAAAGCACCAACTGTATGGAACATAGTCTGTTTTTTCTTGTTTCAATGGTTCTAGCAATTCACTTCTGAAAACTTTGAAGCACTGGTAAAGTCAACATGGGTCAACCGGGGAACTAGGCTTTTTCAAGCAAGCTATTCCCTAAAGAAAGCAGATGATACTTTTTTTTTCCTGAGGGATAGAACAATAGATAATACTATATATTTTGACTAGGAATTGAAAAGAAATGATTTACATATTAAATCCAAGCATCATTAGTGTCAAATGGAAGAATCAAGATTATCAGAGATGCACCGGCACCAGAATTAGTAAAAAATGTGGAACATTCCTTTGGGGAGTGTAATAGCTGCAGCAGTCTCAACCGGAAAATCACAATTTATTATTTCAAAGTTTCATTACTGATTCAACTTACCATTTTGTGGTAGCTAAGCTTCTTGTCAACTACCCTAGGACCAAAATCAAACTTTCACCCTCAGGGTTTGTTTAGGAAGCACATTCCTGGCTAGGATCCATGTGGATGGGCTGAGAATTTGAACTAAAATCCCGGCCCATCCATATGGATGAGCAGGGATTTTGTTCCAACCAAACAAGGCTTCAGTGTGTCTCCACCACTTTCTATTGTGTATTAACCAAGTGCGCTAACTCTTCTCAATCTCTGCAGCCGTATACTCATTTCTTTTCTAATCTTCCTAGCGATTATGAATAGTCATTTGTCTGGTCGATGATTCTAAGGCTTAACGTTCCTACATTTGCAAACCGTTTTACTTGTATTGCTATTAGCCTAGTATGATTATAAGGCTTAACGTTCATACATTTGCAAACCATTTTACTTGTATTGCTAGTAGCCTAGTATTATTTTTATCCCTGCTGGCTTTCTCATTTCTGATTTCTTTGAAGGGTGCACCTAATATATGCCATGCTCTTGTTATGAATTTGCAGTGTGATCCATCAGAACCACGCTCATGCGACGCTGGATGCAATGGTGGCTTGATGACTACAGCTTTCAGCTATCTCCTGAAAGCTGGTGGTCTGGAGAGCGAGAAGGATTACCCTTACACCGGGAGGGACAGCACCTGCAAGTTTGACAAGTCCAAAATTGTTGCTCAAGTCAAGAATTTCACCGTTGTATCTGTCGATGAAGATCAAATTGCTGCTAACCTTTTGAAACATGGCCCACTTGCAGGTAAGGACGATTTGCATATTTGGTCATTGCATCCTCAGCTGTTACCAATTTGCCTATGGATATCATGAAAAATTAGTATTGCTGAAGCATACTTTCTTTCTTGCAGTTGGTATCAATGCAGTCTTCATGCAGACATACATCGGTGGTGTCTCATGCCCATACATTTGTGGGAGGCACCTTGATCATGGTGTTCTCCTGGTTGGCTATGGATCGGCTGGTTATGCACCGATCCGCTTCAAGGAAAAGCCCTACTGGATCATAAAGAACTCGTGGGGCGAGAACTGGGGGGAGAACGGGTACTACAAGATCTGCAGGGGTCCGCATGTCCAAAACAAGTGCGGTGTTGCTTCTATGGTCTCTACCGTGACTGCCATCCATACCTCTAAAAAGGAGTAGGATCTGATTAGTCCTCTGGAGTCTGGCCTGTGCATACCACATACATGTGATTTTCTCTTGTGCTAGAACTGTTAGTACTCAATTGGTATTTATAATCAGCGAAGATGTGAAACTTCCCTTGATTGCTGTAATATATGTTTGGATTACTATGTATACTACATGATGCTTGGAACATGGAAGTAGCTGCTTGTTACCATTGGTAGTGTATATAATCTGGTCAATCATTGAGCATTTTGTGCAAAAATATGTTATAGATCAGTTATGTTCTTCTAATTCCTGCAGGCTAAAAAGGGCATGCTACTTCCTTGGTCTGACCATATAAATCCCGCTTACTTGTATTGCCACTGAAAGTGAAAATAGGATTGAGATTTTCAGAGACAAAAAACACAAATTACGGAAGAGGAATTAAGGTGTGAACCAAACATTAAGGTGTGAACCAAACATCCAAACAATGACAAAGTTTACAATCGAGAATCCGAAAAATGCCGATAAAGTTACATTGAACATAGAGGAAACACTTAGGTAAGCTTCCTTGGTAAATGAACTGCTAGCATTTCTTTCCCCAACTTTACAATGTCTGCAATAAGTCTAGCTGATATTACTCATCCATGTGTCTGAGCACAGTATATTGCTCCTCTCTGTCCCGTAGCCTGTCAACTGTCAATCCCATCGCACAGCATACAGAGTTAGAAACGCACCAGGTGAATTTTGAATGTGAACAGTTCTATGACATTCGGTAGATCTAAGCTGTTGGATCCGAAAAAAATAATCCAGATCAAGAGCAACATAGGTGCTACAGTATTCATAAACAGCATCAATGGTACAGTATTTTCGCTACAGTGTCCAGGAACAGTGGCGTTGCTGTGTAATGTAAGAGGATGCGTTTCCTCCGCTGGAGTTCTCCCTGCCGCGCCGCATTGAAGAACGGATTTGTCGTGTTTAGCATTGGAATCCTAAATTTTTAGGCCCAGTTTGGCATAGCTCTAAAGTATGATACTCTCGCTGGGTTGAATCGCTTTTAGATATTTAGACGTTTAGCTTGCTGCTTTTTTCTTAATCAAGGTGAAAATAAATATATCATTGCATTGAAAAACATATGAGAACAAATATATTAGCTGCACGGGCGGCAGAAAGCAATGTATCGCCCTCTCCCAGCCCATGCTCCTTAGCCCATCCAACTGAGTTTTGGCACTATTAATGCGCAAATTAGCAATTCTAGTCTCCTCTCCACGTCAAGTGCAAAAATGGCACTGCAGAGCTGCGAGTGGGCGACATGTTCCAAGTCCGCGCCCCCGGGGTCGGAGCCGGCTTGTCCGTGCCCCTAGGGAGCAGTGCTCGTGCACATCCGTGCACCCCAGGAGCGGTGCCGCTTGTCCGTGCGCCCCGCAAACGGATGTCGTGTCTGTGCTCCCCGCCAACGACATTGCCCTAGCCCGGTTCTCTACGCCGCGCACCCGCGTGGGAGGGAATCGAATCGATTCCATCTGTCCCATTGAGTCACTCGATGTCCCGCATGTGCAAAAGAACCCAGCCCGTGGGAGGTAATCGGATTCCCGCCAGTCGCTTCGCGATCAGCGAAAATAATTCGTTTGCATGGCTATAAAACCCGATGAGGCGCGTCGCTCTCATTCTTCACCTCGAAACCGAGTGTTCGGTGTAGAGAGACAGAGAGGATTGAGCGCTGCCGATTTGAGAGTGTTTAGAGCAGTGCTTAGCGGTCGTATTAGTAGATAAAGCTCGATATCAAGGAAAACTCCATCTTCTAGAGGAGGTAATTTTTCTCGTATGCATTATTTTTATTAACTGTGTACTTAGTGTTATATTAATTTAGTCGTAATTACTTGGTTCAAGTTCACTAGTGGTAATTACTTAGTCGTAGTTAGTTAGTCGTAGTTAATTGGTCATAATATTTAGTCGTAATAAATTAGTCGTAATTAATGAGCCATAATTAGTGGTAATTAATTAGTCATAATTAATTTAGTCGTAATTAATTTATCATAATTAATTTAGTCCTAATTAATTAGTCCCACTTCATTAGTCGTAATTAATTAGTCCCACTTCATTAGTCGTAATGAATTAGCCCTAATTAGTTTGCACGTTGTGATGACGTCATTTTATGTTAACGGGTAGTGTTATATACGTGCCTTGGTGGGGAGGGACGAAATTTGTGGAGCACCCGGATTTATTAAGCTCATAATACTTAGTCATCCAATTGACCCTAGTATTATCAACCAAATAAACCAGTCTCGAGAGATGTATACTCCCTGAATGCAAGATACATACCTCACAACAAAAGAATGTATCAATTCCATACAACACATAGTACATAAGCAACAACACAGAAGTTAATATTAATAAGGATAGGTTATTACAAAAGAGGGGCCTTCTGGCCAAATAACAACAAACACTAAGATAACAGCGGAAGCAAAAGTGCTATAAAGATGGCTATAACACAAAGCCAATCAGTGTGCCTTAACCCCTAGGCATCTGACCGGACCGCCAAGCTAGTCGTCGAAGAAGCTGCAACACGTAGCACAAAAGAGAGGCTCTTGGAGCTCACCTCCTTCCTCTGCAACAAATTTGTTAAGCAAAGCAAATGAGTACAATAACTTGTTTATTGTACTCGCAAGACTGACGTGTGAGATAACAGAACTATAATTTAGCTACATGCAAGCTTTATTTAAGTGGATGAGGCCTTGGACTCATTTTAGCATAAAGCAAGTTTCATTTGCAATAACATAATAGATTGAAGGCAATTTGACAAAGCATTTTTAATTGTTGAAATAACGAGATAATAACATAGTAACAACAACAAGAACATCCTGGAAGTGACTAACCCAAGTCACCACAACAATAGCATGAACTCCCCGTTCATACCAACCATGTCAAGTTTTAATTAAAGGTTGTAGTCTAGTTCTCACGGGGCGTATCCGAGCGTGTCCATAACCTAGGACGAGGCTATTCGAATAGTTTTAACCCTGCAGGGGTGTACCAATGTACCCACACGCTGCATCGCCTTTCCTTTAGGCACACTACCTTTGGTATGCTTGCACGGCTAAGTCCTACGAGACATTTCCAATGGACGATGCTAATTACGAGCCGCAACCCACGGGGACGAGGACACATTAGACAACCTAACCGGTCTGCCAATGCTCCCTCCCAACACCACGCACACATATTTTATTAAAACATACCCACCAACCAGCTCATAATTAACACCTCCCAAAGTACTTAGTCAAGAGAGGTCCCATATCCCCCTCGTGTGGTTAGCACGCAACATTGCTCGTAGCGGTGGCGCAAGTAACTCGGTCATAATGACTCGGGCATACTACCACATTCAAAACCGCACCATCCATCCAATATGCCCGTGTCTAAATCGACATTTTATTTTCAGTTTTTGATTTTACAATTAATCAAAGCACAAGTGCTGGACATATAGGAGGAATAATTATACTTGTGTGATCAAGACCATCGACTAAGTCGATGATCGCCTTACTACCGTTACTAAGCATGTCTAGCAAGAGAAAACGTAACTACTAAGTGATAAGAGCTCATCCAACGAGCTCAAACCACAGCAAATAACCTAGGCTCATAGGTAGTAGAGGATAAACACTCCTACAGATTATGCAACTATAGGATTACTAGCGACATTTAACACAAAGTAGCATGCATACATAGAAGTAAAACAACATATTAACCTTTAAAGTAATGGGGCGTTAGAGGGGATATGATCAAACTGCTTGCCTTGCTGTTGTTGGTCAATTTGTTGCGGAGGGTCACTCTCGGGATCACCACAAATGTCGAAACCTAACGGAAAAGCGATAAAGAACCGATAAGAACGACGAAAAGCAACAAAGACAGCACAGCAAACGAACTCCAAATTCTCTGAATTTTCTCCAGCAGCAAGAGGGTGATTTTTAGGGAATTTATCAACAAGAACCAATGGATTTGGATTCCTAATGCAAAAGTTATGAGCAAAACAATTTTGCTCAGCCCTAAAATACCAAACTGCACTATTTACTAATTTAATTATGAGGCAACATTTTCTAGAACAGTGGTGATACTGAAATTTTTACTATAAAACCAGCACCTTATGAGATGAATAACACAATTGAGTTCATCTCATTTGGAGCTATTATGCACTTTCTATAATTTTTCAAAAACAAGAACTTGAACAAAATTATAATGCACAAGTCCTCATTTTCATAACAGCAACATGCTCAAAACTAATTTTCACAGTGAGTTCACTAATAGAGGAAACTAACGAAGTTGGGTTCACTCAAAAATAACCTACAGAGCATTAGTTATGTATTTTACAAGTTAAGCATTGATTTAAGTGTATATTTAAAGTTGGTTTTTAAAATCTAAGGGCAAACTGTGCTCTGGAGCTGAACTCGACTTCCAATCATTTTTAGATTAAAGTCAAGTCCAAGACAGAGCTAACCCAATTTGAATGACCCCAATTGGATTTAAAATGAAAAAGATATGGAATTCTAAAGTTTATACCTTATTACATTTATAATTAAGACTTCAATGGAATTTCTTAAAAAGAAAACACACAGTCGGGAGGACGTGAGCCACAGATCTCAGATCGACGGCTCAAGACCTCCCAGAGAACAACACACACGCAGCGACGTGAGGTCCAGAGGTCTGGACCTCCTAGCAACGCATCATGTGAAGTAGGAGGTCTGGCCATTGATGGTGAATCAACGAACCACAACATGGGAGGAGGTCAGGAGCGGACCAGATCTAAAGGGGAGGTCCTCAACGGTTGAGATCTTCCAAAGGAAGATCTAAACTACCAAGATCTCCCGAGGAAGATCTACATCGCCGGGACCTCACGGGGGAGGTCTGGGCGACGGTCCAGATGTTCCAAGGGAGGACCTTGACGGTCAAGATCTACCCGGGAGGTCATGAGCAGTGAGATGACATAGGGAGGTCCTAAAGGGAGGTCCTAACGTCCACTGCACCTCCAGGAGGTCAGGACGGCCACGATCGCTGCTGGGGAGGTTTTGGACGCTCAGATCTCCTCGGAGGAGGTCATGGATGTCCGCACCAGCGCCCTAACTCACGCAGCAGCGCACGGACAAGCGCACACAGAGTTATTGCGCGGGACACAAGAAGGTCCACGCGTGGGAGGTTTTAAGTGCGCGCAAAAGCGGGGTTAATGGCATTTAACGCTAACCCCATGATTGCAATGATTGGGCAATAAAGCGGTGAATCTCGTCCTAAAGCGACAATGACACGCCGGACGTCCGACAAAATCCCGAGCTCAAAGAAGTGGTTGTTGCCGGCGATGCGGACCTCATGGCGACAACAAAGATATCCGTGCAGCGCAATAGTGTTGCGCACACCATGGGCTCACTCTCGACGGCGACGACGGCCTTAATCGCCGGCGAGCCTGAGAGGACAGAGATGACCCGCACGGCCAAAATACGAAAATGCAAAAAGCAGCTCCGCGCGACATTCAAGCGTGTGCCCAGAAAAGCTCGCAACATGCATTCAAGCGGGTGCCCAGCATCTAAGGGATTACCAGGGGAGTTACCTGGAGGTCCTAAAGATGCCGATGAGGTCGATGACGGTGGCGGCCTGAGTTGGAGAAGACGGGGAGCTCCACCGCTTCAAGTCCAACCTTCAACTCCAAGCTTCAAGCTCCACTAGGCCACCTCGCAAATGCCCCAACCGGTGAAGTTAGGGTTGAGGTCGCAGAGGAGAAAGGCCCAGATAGAAACAAGAGAGAGGAGGAAGAGGCCACTGGAACCCTTTTTGCCACCGAGGAGCTCCAAACTCGACAATGGGCGTGGGAGAATTGGAGAGTCTGTGGATGAGAGCTCGACCACGCACAAAGTGCAAGGCCGAGATCAATTGTGTGCAAAGGAAGCCAAGGGAGGATTCAAGGGATAACTTATAGCTTTGAGGTGAAGGTTATGAGTGGGGCTAAGCTCCATGGTGAGCTTAGCCCACGGGTTGGTCCATGGGGTGGCAAGGACATGAGATTGACAAGGTGCACTGTCTTGACGAGAGGCGGAAGGCCGACTGCATTAAATCTTGGTCGACAAAGAGTGATAAAAGTACGATGTGGGCGTGCATTAACTTCCGTTCAGAGCTCTGCAGCGCGCCGAGGAAGGAGAAGAACGGGGAGGTCCTTATGGCCGTTGGATAAAACACAGGAGAGGTCCCGCCATCGGATCCTATTTTTGAACCGTTATGTTTTAAGTGGCTGGGAGGAGGTCCCAGCCACACGATCAAGGATTGGGAGGTCGTGGCCCTCCGATTTCCTTAATGTGAATGCGCACGTGGGAAAAAGGGACAGGAGGTCCAAAGCGTTGGATCTCAATCCAACGGTGCGGACCTCCTGTGAGGTCTTAACCGCACGCGAACATAAAAGCATGAGGGGGGACGTCATGGTCTTTGGATTTAAATCTAAGGGCACTGACCTGATGGGGAGGTCTGACACGCACGAAGCGAAGGGGGAGGTCGTGACCGTGGATTTTTAATCCAACGGTGCACAACACGAGATAGGGGGAGGAGTGCAGGCGCTTGATATTTTGAGGGAGGTCGTGGGTCGTTGATCTCGATCCAGCGGCCACGACCTCGCTTAGGTGGGAGGTTTGTTTAGTTTAACGGTGAGGGAGGTCGAGGCGGTTGGATGTAAATCCAACAGACTACGACCTCGCCAAGGTGGAAGGCGGTTTTGAGGTTTGTTAACAAGGGAGGTCGGGGCGGTTGGATCTTAATCCAAGGGCTATGACTGGACCAGTGAGGAGGTCTTTGGGATTTAACACGGGGAGGTCATGACCGTGGATCTTTGATCCAACGGCTATGACTGATGAATGGGGAGGCCTTTGCGGTGTTGATCATGAGGAGGTCGTGGCGGTTGGATGTAAATCCAACAGTGCGCGACTGATCAAGGTGGAGAAGGAGGTCTCTGAAGTGCGGACATGGTTGGTGGACCAGTTCAAATACTGGCTCGGCCAAGGAATAGTGTCATGTTCAAAATTAAATTTCTAATAAATGAGACTATGCCAAATTGTTTGGGATAGCAATTTAACTCCAAAATTTATGAAATTTTTACAGGGGCTTGTTGACAATGAGATTAACCTTACATAAAATTTCCAGAGGTTATTATGCGATGCATTTTTCTCAGGAAATTCACGAAGGTTGTTCAAGGACTTGGTTTACCTCCAAAATTTATCAAACAAGTTTTACAACTTGTGATATTTTTCAGAGGGGTCCCACATCAGTTTTGGGACCAAGGAGAATATTTTCCAAATGTTTGACACAAGATTTAAGATAATTGGAAAAGGAGTTTGACTTTTGGTCAACAAGAGC
Source organism: Phyllostachys edulis (assembly GCA_036346405.1). Lineage (NCBI taxonomy): Eukaryota > Viridiplantae > Streptophyta > Magnoliopsida > Poales > Poaceae > Phyllostachys > Phyllostachys edulis. Next base: position 20,547,991 of record CM070552.1, read on the forward strand.
TTTGTGTTTTTGGATTACACAACTCTTGGACAAGAATTACATGAGAGATTAGGGGTTTTCAAGATGTGAGAAAAAGTTTTAATTTCTACACATATAATTATACTTGAATAACCCTGTTTATACACTTGGGATGTTACATGAGCCTTCTGTACCAGAGCTACTTGGACCATTTTATGATGAACATCACAGTTGCAAGTTGTGGATCACCGGGGACAGGGATGGTCCTCTATCCCTCGTGCTTAGGTTAGAGAGGCATTACTAGGAGCTTGACCCTTGCTACGTCCCACTCTTTTGGGACACGTGCTTGTTGCCCTTAGCGAGGATGCTCCACGTCGGCCGCTACTTCACACTGGACGAGAGTCATGTCGGCACTTGTTGACAAATGGAGACCTGAGATGCACACATTCTACTTTTGATGGGGGAGAGATGATGATCACTCTATAGGATGTGTCCTTGACTGGTCTGCCGATCACGGGAGACACACTTGTTCCACCCTGTCCGTTGGCGGATTGGAAGGCTCGCTTGGCGCATCAATTCGGTCTAGCTATCCCACACAGGGCCTGTGGTGTCCCTCGGACATGGCTTAGGCATTTCAGTCGATGCCCGACGAATGCACTAGACGAGGTTATTAGGACGCACCTCATCACATACCTATTATTTCTTTTTTAGTTGGGCCTTGTTTCTCACCACACATGGTGATTAGGTGTACCCTAGCTTTGTCCACATCGTCGAGTCCTTGGTTGACACCGAGCTTGGGGAGATGCCCCATTATAGCTTCAGATCAGCTATCCTTTGCACCACGTATAGGTTATTTTGTGATGCTTCGCAGCACGGCACCAGTGTGAAACCAGTCCTTGTTGTCTGCTACGTGCTGCTACAGTTGTAGGTTGGGAGCACTTTCCTATTGGGCGGCCCACCTTTGGGATTGCAGTGCACCTGTATGCCGATTTCCGTGACCCGATAGACGGGCCCACTATGGGCACGCGGTGGACTACTGGCAAGTTACGCTAGGCCAAAGACATACCGACGAGGTGCTACCCCGTATTCCACAACGAGTTCGAGACATTGTACAATGACAACGTCATATGGTATCCATGGAGCCCACAGTTCGTGAATACGTTTGCACTGCATAGACTGTTCGTGCAATGCACACATGATGCTAGGTTCTGGGCGACCACCTGCCAGCTTGTTTTTTCCCATATGGTGGAGCCTTACGCGCCATAATGCGTAATTCAATAGTTCGATCTTTACTAGGTTGTGCCTCCTCCCGATGGGAGGATGCTCGAGTGAGTTGTCAACTTGAAATTGCAACTCCATCCGAGTAATGTTTACAATAGTCACCTACATCCGTTCTTCTCACATAAATGCTTCGCGAATGCCGGCAATCGAGGCTAGGCCGTCATTCTGAGAACTAGCAGGCAGCACAACATCAATGGACTACGGCTTGGGCAAAGATGACGCACATTGAGGTTCTATGTCGGACCCGGGAGTAACACCCCCAGATCCTCTGTATATTCTACACTAGTCCCTGGAACAGTAGCTAGTGTATATAGTAAACAAATATGGTAACAATCACATCTTGCACAATTTTATTAATAAATTATCAGAGTTCTACAAGAACGGCTTACAAGACAACAATAAAGAACACAGCGGAGGACGAAGAAGGAGTAGTAGAGCCTAACAAATCTGTCACATGCAATCAACTGGGGTAGCGGCCTAGTCATCGAGATCCACACCGATAGCGAAGTCTTTCTCTTCTGAACAATATTTTATTAAGCAAGGGTGAGTAACAAAATATACTCCACAAGTTACACCCATTAACATATTATAATGCATCCAGGGATATATCAAAGGAATGCTTATATGGTTATTTGTTCAAAAGCAATGTTTGGCATTTTAAATACATTTACTAAGTTCTAAAGCAGTTATGCGATATCTAAAATTCTTTGGTTTTAAACTGTATAGTGAAGGATTACCCCCGTACACCAAGGCTTCCTGCTCGAATTTTTCAATTGGATAAACTATTATAAATCATTTGATAAAATCTATTGAAGTTAAAAACAAAAATTTAACTTTGAGTGGCTTTGCTTAGCATGTCCATGACCGTGGACACGACTATTCAAATAGTTTTATACCCTACCGAGGTTGTACAACTGTACCCATAAGAGATAATCGACTTATAATGCCCACTTCACACACTTTCGTAGGTATGCGACTAGGTGATTATAACAAGGTCTTTACAATGTGCCATCCCAAAGTAGTCATGCCCGCTAAGGTTTAGCTACTGTAAGGTTTCACGCCAAACGGAAGCCCCCTCTTGCGCCATATGGGATAATAAAAAGGAGTTCATTCTAACACCCATAGATCAACATGGCACAGCTAACAATGGAACGTTACAAATTAATTAGCCCAGTTTGTCTCATACCAGACTTGTGGTAGTACGGTGGAGCTTTACAAGATGTGGCTTGAAGACCGATCCTTAACTAACTTAGGCAACTTCCAAAATAACCCCTAGGCCTTAACCATTGACTGAATTGAGCCCGTGCATAAACCTGCACCCACCAACTACCCATTTCGCCCAAGTCCAAACCAGTTTTTAATTTAATTTAATTTTTCAAATCATTTGTAAACTTCCATGACACACCAATGCCGTGAATACATCTTAAATCCAAAGTACTTTTGGCTATAAATTTCCAAATCAAGTATTTTAGGTCTAAGCATGGCTAAGTTTAATCTTTCCCAAATTGTTCGAGTTCATACTATTGTACAAACTAGATTTTATCTAAGCTAACAAGGTATGGATGATCAAATATCAAAGTTTGGCTTTACAAATGTATTGGGATTAACTGTAGTTTAAAAATAGGTATTTAAATTATATTGAATAGAAATAAGCACGCAATAATAATTTAAAACAAAATTTAAATAATTTTAAATACTGGGATCAAACATGATCAAAGATGTAACTTGCCTTGCTCAATTAATTTTTGTTCTGAAACGATGTTGAAATCTGGCTCTTCGAAGTTGTCGAAATCTATACGCGAAAACAAGACAAATTCAAACAAAATTAAAATAAACTCCAAATTAAATAATTTAGGATCTAGGAGATATATATATATATATTGAATTTAGATGAATTTATAAATTTTAATCACTTGAATCAGAGCCCGAACGAAGGAGAACGGGCTCTCAGAAGATTCAAATTCACATGAAATGAAAGAAATGGAATTTTCTAGATTTATGGAAATATTTTTCTAAAGAAAAATCAACTTATTACGTCAGCATGACATCAGCGAGAGGATTTAATTTTTGACCAAATTATTTTTATTAAGGAAAATGATTTTGAGTCTCTGACAGGTGAGCCCAATCTATGGACCAGGTCCACAGAACTGCACCAGTCCATGGTTGACCGGGCGCAAGGCATAGCGTGGCTTGGCCACGTCAGTGCGACACGCAAGAAACACATGCAGGCGGGGTTGCTGAGGTGGCGCATGCGTGGCGACCACGTGGTAGCCACATCAACATGGAGCGCGATGGCGGCTCTGGGACCGATGGTCACCGGCGAACGACGACGTGGCGGCCGATGGCGAGAGGTGGAATAGAGACGGCAGGAGACGGGGAGGAAGGTGCTCACCTCGCGGAGGATAGGAGCGCATGGATGGCCGGTGGCGAGGAGAGAGGTGGCGGTGCGTTAGGGCTCATGGCGGTTCCGGCGACGCTCTCGTGAGGGCGCCACGCGCATGACATAGAACGCATCGAAGCGAAGCCGGTAGTGAGGACAGAGGCGGTGGAGCTCCACGGGAGGCGGCACAATTGACGGCGGAGATGCTTGTGGCCGGTTGTGAGGAAAAGTGGATTCCGACGAGAGGAAAAGGAGAGGGGAGGTGATCTTCGGATGGATGGATGAGTGGGATGAGGAGCACCTTATGCTCGCTTTTATAAGGTAAGGGGAGCACGGGGAAGGGAAATTGATGGGTGGTGGTTTCATGCTAGCGCGGGCGGCGCTGGAAAGGAGAATTACATTGAGTAATGGAGAGGAAACAGTCAGTATTGAGTGTGGAGGAGAGTGGGGGCTTCATTTTCCTTGAATGCGCGAGAAAAACAGAAGAAACGGGTGGCTTTGAGCTCTTGGGGGTGGTAATAGCGGCTTGGCGCAAGGAAGAAGAATGGGGAGGACGAAGACGGTGTGACAAGCGGGCCCGGGGTGTAAGAGAGAGGGAGAGGGAGAGGGAAGCGTGGGCTGGGTCGGCGCGGAAGTGGGCCTAGCGGAGGGAGAATGGGTTGAGAAAAAAGGATTTCGGCCCAAAGAAGAAATTAAGATTTTAAAATCTTTTCCAAATTTTAGGAAATGCAACAAATCAAATAGGCTTTTAGAAAATAGCAAATAGAGTTAAAAAATTCTGGAAAAAATCACAGAAATTCCCTAAATTATTTTGAACTTAATAAAATTATTTCCATCTTAAAGTTGGCTTTTATTTTTTGCACGTAAATTATTTTTAATTTCTAGAAAATAGGAAAAACCTTTTTAACTTTCAAAAATTCAAGAAATTAATTAAAATTTACTTTTAACTTTAAATCTTAGAAAATCCCAAAAAAAACTCAATAAATTTTCTTTTTTGACTCTAAAATCTAGGAAATTCAAGACAAGCCAAAAAAACTCTTTTAAAAATTAGAAAAATCTAATAAAACAATAACTTTATTAATTTTAATTTTGGTAATAGAACTTTGAGATGGTACATTATATCGGAGGAACGACCATATGAAATTGGGACTTACCGTTAATACATCGATTGGTACGTACTACGGGCATGCACCGGACTTACTTGTCCTCTGGTAGAGCATCCGAGGCATGTTACGCACCAGGATAGGCTTCAGTACTCGTTCAATCGACACGGAGCTCTGCAGCGTGATGACACTGTAAAACATGTACAACCTATGCTCGCTTCAAGGATGATATTTTTACTGTTTGTAACTGAATAACTCTTGTTTGTCACTTTAGTTTGATTGGGTCCAGCGGATCTCACGTGCATCTGGGTTCTCTATCCATAGCCGCGATCACACTGTCCTGGGGCTTCTTGAGACTCTAAAGTCCATCTACGAGGAGTCCAAGCAATTCATCAAGAACATGAGCTGCGGTCAGTCGAGAGACAACGTGCTTTAGGCTACTCACTGAGTGGGTCGACCTAGCTCACCTCCTAGGTCGGCACGGCCTAGTGAGACCGACGGCCATCCTAACGCTCCCCATTTTGTCATCTATACTTCGGATCGAGGATGTAAGTTATGTTCAATTTATGCGATGATTGTTTATTTTGCCTTCAGTTATACTAACATCATGGCATCTTCCAGTATGTGGGGACTCCCGAAATCTAATCCATTCCAAGTAAAGAGATTATACCAGAGGCATAACTTTTAACAGGGAACGAGCACGATTTCAAGTCTCTGGATATGTGTCTTGTATTAGCTCTCAAGATTAAAGGCTAATGCGCACATACCCTGAACAATACTGTACACAGTCATACACAAGTCATATATTATTAACAATAATTTACAAGACTATAGGATTCAAGTACAAACTTATACAAGTGATCAACGGTCAACTAAGAACAAAAGTACGCAGCGGAAACAAATATAAAACACCAAAAGATACCACCAAAATGTGCCCAACACCCAAAGGCAACTGAGTGGAGGTAGAAACAATATCATTCGTTAGCGTCGCCAAAATCGGCACTAACAGATGGGTCATAAGCATAACCGTCCTCACCTGCAATAAGTAGTTAATCTGTTTGAGTACAGAAGGTAATCGCAAGTCTTACACAAACTAATAAAAGAAAGTGTATAACAGACCTATTCAATGGATTAGAGAATATACATGCTAGGGGCTGTCCAAAGAAAAGCTGTATTGGTATTAGTTTTGCATAAAGTGACAAATTTTATACCTACACTTTCTAATTTGCAAAGGCCATTTTGTAAACAAAATTTGGACCAAACGACAACAAGTAACTTTGTCATAATCATAAATCAAACATATCAAAGTGGCTGTACACTTTGAACAACTAACATGCATGAACACCCATTCATGTCGATACCATGTTATAATCATGTAAATTTTAGTTTGGAAATCTAACATTTGCTATCTCGAACCCAAGTGGTTGTCCATAACCATGGACGCGGCCATTCGAATAGTTTTAACCCTGCAGGGGTGTACATCTTTACCCACACAACTTGATTAGCCCGTAAGCCTCCGGACAATAGCACACTTCCTTAGGTATGCTAGCCAGGGAAATCAAGACTCGATATTTTTCAGCAAGAAAATCTTATTGAGTTGAATCACCCTTACGAGACGAGATCCCGCTTAGTACAAGCTATTGATAGAACCTGCTAAGCAGGGCACGCAAGTTGTGTTGAGAATGTCGACCCAATGAATAGAAACTTAAAACTGTGCTCACTCGCACATATTAAATTGCAATTGGATCCTTATGAACATATGATCAAACACATATGTCCTCACACCACCAGTTTTCCAAGTCAATAAAACCTTTCTCTTACTTAACCATGTGGCTCCCACCCCACGTATGGAAGTACGTGTGTTACTTGGATTAACGAAGGCACAAAGTTCGGTCCTTGGTGATCTAGACAAGACTACCACAATACCCAATTCTTGTGCATGAAAGCACCATCACTATCAATCACTTATCCAGACCTAAATCATGTTTAAATAGACAAATTTTAGACTTAAACCCTAGATTCACATATCTAGACTAAATCATAAGGATAGAGATGTTTAGTGTTTCCCACAATTGACAGGCTAATTCTATCAACCAAACCATTGTAACTACTGACTTGCATGGCTAAGCATTCTGTGGATATCATGGGGATATACTCATGATCTTAGGATGATGAGACAATTGACAATTGCTTTGAAGTTTTGTCGAAATTAAAGTTTCAGCAAAGTGTCAGGATAATCGGTAGTACCAACAAGTAAGTTGCGGTACTACCGCAGAACGGTACGACCGCAAGTTGAATGGTGGTAGTACTGCGGTGCGGTAATACCCGGTTGGAGTGGTACGTATTTTCGAGAGAAGTTGTTTTTGGGAATTTTGGGTTTCTCCGAGAAGCGGTACGACCGCAGTTATTGGAGCGGTACGACCGTAGTGTGGTAATACCGCTGGTAACATGGCGGTAGTATTGTTTGTGTGGTGATTGTTGGCCATTTTGGAGTTTTGGCTTTGGGATAGGTCAAGTTCATGAGCTTCAGTGCATATGTATTGCATGATGCATGTTTTGACTAACGTGGGTCAAGTTGTGAAGAACTTGTTCCCGAAAACGATTTCTTGGTCTATTGCTGTGCAGGTTGCTTGGAGGTCAACGACGGTCAATGACAAGGATGATCGGGACTAAGCTTGGAGAGCTGAGGTTTAGAACGATCGAGGATGCCGGGTGAGGTCAATGGACTCAAGCATGGCGCAGAATGGACAAGGATGACCGAACGGGCAGTTTGGTGCGACGAGTTGGATCAAGCAGCGTGGGGGTCGGTGCAAGTGCCATGGTGGTTTCGGCGGGAGCCGGACGGAAGAGACTTGCCAACATGATGAGAGCCGTTGATCAACCTACACGTGGCGAAGCAGGCGATTGCTTCACCAAGATTGGACTCGGTCTTTGGAGAAGGATCGAGAAGGTGTATTTTGGTAATTTGACCTAAATACCGCCTTGGTGACCTTTTGGCTAAGCCGCGGTGCAAGACGACATAAGGAGAAGTGGTTTAGGTCAAGAGAAGATGAAGACGACGTTTTAAGATGCATGCGTGAGTTAAACCCGTTCGTGTGTAGGCTTAACGGGTGCCCAAATGAGAATATTCTCAAGATGCTAGCCTCTAGTATAAATAGGAGAGGGTGCTGTCTAGCAGCCCTCAACCCTTGCAATGTGTGAACCCTAGTTGGTGTTTTTAGGTGTATGATTGTGTGATATGCTATGCGCTTGTTTGTTCCCATGCCTTATTATGGATTAAGGATATTTTGAGCTTTATCATATCTTGGATAGCATGTGTTGCAATTGTTTTGTCTATCTTTTTGCTCATACCCTGATTTGTTGATTATATGCTTTTATGAGCTTTGGATCATCTTCTGCTATTCTTGCTAGTCGTGTATCTCGGTACTGTTTTCTTGGATAATGTCTCATTAACCCAGTACCAAGGCATATACTTCTTCTGTCTCTTTGGTGTAGTCTTTTCAGTTGAGGAGAACATGTGGTTCATGACATCAGCTGTTGGTTCTCTTCTCTCATATGAGCATTTGATGCTGGTTATCACTTTTTGGAGACGTAGTATGGTCCAGCTTCTACTCTTTCGACTACATCTCATTGCCAAACGATGTGACTCAGGTTCGAACCCCTATACCTTACATGGGTGTTTGGTACCCCTATTTGTTGCTTTGCATAACATCTAGTTCTTGTCAGGTATTGGGCTTGTTGAGTTCTTGGTAGATAGAAGGTTCTGTTCTAGCTCGTGTTCTTTCTAGACACTCTTCTTATCCCTTGGTCTGCTAGGATGCATTCCTCTCTCAGTCTAGGTCGAGCTTGTCTCCCAATCACTAGTCCTTAGCAAGTTTTGATCAGCCTGTAAGCTTTTAAGTGTTGGTGTTTCGCTCCCTAGCTAATCGAGTCTTTTTCCCTAGAGATCTCGTGAAGTAGGAAGTCTTTGTGCTAGTTTGTTTAGTCCAAGGCTTAATTGGTCGGCATCCTCTCCAAACCTTTAGACCCATCCTGGTTTGCCACTTTGAGTAGTGAGTTAGGGGTAATTTATCCCTATGGGTTGGTTTGAGGGGGAGTTGGTTCTTTTCTGAACTTTCCTTGTTCATCTGAACTTTCTTTGTTCATCTGAACTTTCCTTGATCTATTCTGAACTTGTTGATCTTTTTAGGCTTTTTAGTCTCTTTTTCATTCATTGTACCATATTGCATTTTAAAATCAGCATCTTGCATTGTAATATAAGATCACTGGGCCCTGATTATTATCCTTGTGTGACATGATTTCATGCTTTATACCTTGCCATGTCTTGTGCTAGTTTGCTAGATTTATCATGACTTTCCATGTGTAGCTTAGCTTTTGCCATGCTAGCTCTATTAAATGTGAGAAACTTGAATTAAAACATGACTTGTTGGATCTTGTGACTAGTTTTGCCATAGTGATCCTCTCATGATTCATGCCATGTCAAATAGGCTAAGTTGAGTCTTGAATCTAATTTGAGTTTTAGATTGAGCTATGCTAGTTCCTAAGTCAAGAAAATGAAAAATGATTTCTTCTGTGCGAAAAAACTAATCTCACCAATTCTTTCTCATGAGATGGCTTGTCATTGCACTAGGCATGAACTCAAGGGGAGTTTTGGATGACCTAGACCACTCTCTTAAACTTCTTGCTTGGGATGGTCGCGGCACGGCTTGAGATCTAGCACAAGGCTAAAAAAAAACAAATTGTGGAAATTGGTTAAAGCTTAGGAGGCAGTTGTGGATGGCTCCTAGTCCAGGACTTGCTTTGCTAAGATAAAACCAAAAATAAATTTTAGCAAGTGCTAAATGTGCTAAATTTGAAAGTGCTTGAACAAATTGATTCAACATTGAACTCATAGCGCTCTAAATTGACTCTTTTATAGCTTCTTGGTTCCATTTAGTTTATTGACATGGCTTGACTCATTTTTGGATACTTTTGGCTAAACTATGATCTTGAACACCTTGTCATACTAAATGATCATTTAATCTCAGATTATTGCTCATTTGGCATTAGATTTCCTTTATATGATTTGCCATGATATGAAATAGCTACTTTATATAATATGGCTTAGTGTAATACTTGTAGAGTCCTCTTGGATAATTTTCATGGCTCCCTTTGCTAAAAATGAATAAATTGCAGCCATTCTATGTCATTCATGCTCTATCTTCTTCTATGCACCTTGATGAATCCATTGTCAAAGGGGGAGAAATGGTAAAAATGAATAAATAGGGAGAAAATGAAATTTTCAGGATGATCATAGTGAGGGGAGCATCTCATTTGCATTTCTTGGTCCCTCACAATGATCAAAGGTCAAATTGAACAATTGTTCTTTTATATGGACCTTAAGTGAGATTTTTTGACTCTTCTCTGGAATTTGAAGCTTTCTTGCTATCCTTTGCCTTATCTAACTTGCTGATACTTTCTGAAGCCAACTTGGTCACTTTCATTGCATTCTCTTGTCTTTGGACCAAGTTGTGCCTTTGCGCGAAATCGTGAGTTCTTTTCGTTTCAAACCTCAAAACTTACATTTTTGGGAAATTGCCAATGTGTTCATCAAGGGGGAGATTCTGGATATCATGGGGATATACTCATGATCTTAGGATGATGAGACAACTGGCAATTGCTTTGAAGTTTTGTCGAAATTAAAGTTTGACAAAGTGTCGGGATAATCGGTAATACCAAGGCAAGTAAGTTCTTGGTACTACCCAGTAACAATATCTGACCGAAGTTGAATGGCGGTAGTACTAGTAGTCTTGATAATACCGAGTTGGAGCGAGACGTATTTTCCAAAGAAGTTGTTTTTGGGAATTTTGGGTTTCTCAGAAGCGCACGACCTTGATTATTGGGCGAGACGACCTTAATGCGTAGTACTGCCTGTAACATGGCGGTAGTACTGTTTGTGTGGTGATTGTCGGCCATTTTGGTGTTTTGGCTTTGGGATAGGTCAAGTTCATGAGCTTCAGTGCAATGTGTTGCATGATGCATGTTTTGACTAACGTGGGTTAAGTTGTGAAGAACTTGTTCCCGGAAACGATTTCTTGGTCTATTGCTGTGGAGGTTGCTTGGAGGTCAACGACGATCAACGGCAAGGATGATCGGGACTAAGCTTGGAGAGCTGAGGTTCATAACGATCGAGGATGCCGGGTGAGATCAATGGACTCAAGCATGGTGTAGAATGGATAAGGATGACCGAATAGGCAGTTCGGTGCGACGGGTTGGATCAAGCGGCGTGGGGGTCGGTGCGAGTGCCTTGGTGGTTTCGGCAGGAGCCGGACGGGAGAGACTTGCCGACATGATGAGAGCCGTTGATCAACCTACGTGGCGAATGGCAGCGATTGCCGCTAAGATTGGACTCGGTCTTCGGAGAAGGATCGAGAAGGGGCATTTTGGTAATTTCACCTGAATACCGCCTTGGTGGCCTTTTGGCTAAACTGTGGTGCAAGACGACGCAAGGAGAATCGGTTTAGGTGAAGAGAAGATGAAGATGACACTTTAAGATGCGTGCGTAAGTTAAACCCATTTGTGTGCGGGCTTAACGGGTGCCCAAATTGGAATATTCTCTAGATGCTAGCCTCTAGTATAAATAGGAGAGGGTGCTGTCTAGCAACCCTCAACCCTTGCATTGTGTGAACCCTAGTTGATGTTTTTAGGGTTTTGGAGAGAAAGATGAGAGGTTAGGGTTCTAGGGAGTGGATTGATTGTGTGCTCTTGGGTTGAGCTTTGTCCTTCAAGATGGAGTGGCTGTAAACATCTATCTATCTTGAATCTATCAAAACAAGTCTCTGAAAGATGAGTTTATACTTGTTCTTGCTCTTCCTCTTTGATGATTTCGTGTTTTTGATGATTTGATGATCTTTCCTTGAGTTCTTCTGTTGATCTTACTTTCTGTGACATGTGGGACACCATCTAAGATCATCTTGATCATCAATCACCCATGAGCAAGTGTTTGGATCATATTTTGGTTTTAACTCAGTTTTTGGAGCAACCTTCATTCGAACGGAAAAATGTCAGAACTTTGGCAAGGATCTTCACGATCGTCACATGGAATAGGTTCCTCACATCCTTAGGAAGGTGTGTTTCAAGTTTCGTGAAGTTTGGAGTTGCGGATCAAAAGTTACGTCAATTTTTGATTTCGTTTCCAGGCTGTTTACTATTCATTCGCATGTTTTTACTGTTCACTGCGGTTCGACCGGCACTGTTCATCAGCATGTTTTTTTTTTTGGTTTTTAGTTGTTTCTCTTGGGGGTTTGAAGGGGTTTTAGTACAAGTCTTCCACTATGCTTATATATATTGATCTTCGTAGTTCTCATAGCTATTGGAGTCAATATCATGTTTGAATCTGATCTAAGCGAAAAAAATAGATAGTGCTCCTATTCACCACCCTCTAGTCGCCGTTTGGTCCTACACATTTATATAAAGATTATATATATACCATCACATTATTTCTATCTTAAGCCTTAGTGTATGAAATGATTAAGGGTAAACCACAAAGATTAGGATATAACTAACTAGACTCACAAATTATTGATACACTAAAATAGCATGCACGCAATTATCATTCCATTTTGAAATACTAAATTACCAAAACTGGGATCAAAATGATGCAAGAGGATGCTTGCCTTGCTGATATTTCACTTGTTCAATCTCAGGAGTCTCAGAAATATATTCACTCGTGTCGGGCAGTTCAGAATCTAGAAAGAGTGATAACAAATGAACAACGAGAAAAATATCAAAAGGCCAAAATGATGAAAAATGCATGTTAAATTCATAGTAGTGAGATTATGATTTTAAGTGAATTTGGGTGAAAATTTTAGTTTATTTGGAGTTCATTTGAATTTTCTACAAGTTTTACAGGTTAAAGTTCTTAATGTGCAAATAATTTAATTGTCAAATTTTTCTGTAATAGAGACATGTGTGAGAGTTATTCTAGATTAAAGTACAATAAAAATTGTAATTAACAAAATTGATTTCATTTGATTTGGAGTTAAAATGAATTACTTATGAATTTTTAAAGTTTAAAATATTTTTAGTGTAAAAATAAACCATTTTGGGATTTCAAAATGTAACTAATACTTTTTATACTCCGTTGAACCTAGTCATTGTTGCTTACACGCGGGACCCCAAGTCAAAGTTTGACCCGATCATCCTTGACTTAGTTTCAGCCGAAGCGATGCCGAAAGTGTAGTTTACGAAATACGTCTTCGGGTTTTAAAAACGTACTTTAGGTTTTAAGCGTATAAGAAATATGTTTTCCTTAAGGGAAAACATATTGTAGAACTCTATGCTCCACTTAACCGGTCAAGTGGCCCACACATCAGAGACTCATCTTCAACCGGTTTAACACTTCACCTTGATTTCTGTTCACAGCCCCACGCGTCAGAGACTCTGAGCGCTAAACAAAATCGGAATTAATCATTACTTAGAGCTATCCGACAGGGATTGGGATTAATTACTATGCTACAGTTGCCGGTCGAAAATCCGACAACAGAGCACTAGCTCCCGTGAGCTTGGCCGGCGGCTAGCCGGCGCTGTTGTTCACGGCCGCGCGAACTAAGGCCCAAAATGGATGCACAATAGCTCGCTGAACCTAGTTGTAACACCCCAACCCAACATGAGCCTGGAATACTACTAAGATAACAAAGTAACAAATTAAAACTAAGATATTTTACTAAATTTCAGCAGAACCTCCTTTGTATAGTTAACCATACTGGAGGTTCGCACAATTATTAACAACAATAAACAGTAATCTAGTCATCCAATTTAAAATGTAATTATAAAGACATCCATAATATGCTAATCAACTCTATTACAAAACATCCAATGCACAAGAATTAACCAATAGAGAATCCTTTAAACAGTTTGCTCAATTATTAAAGCATGATCCAAATTTAATCAATTATAAATTGTTCGTGGCAGTGTGCATCCAAACTTAAATGACTATTCCCTCCCATGCATGCCGTTCTCGTAAGGGGTACGTAAAAATACAAACAACAACAAGAATGAGTCTAAGACTCAGCAAAGTACAATTAGTAAGATAATAATACACAACTACTTCATCATCCTCCAACCACAACTCTATAATAAATCAATTCACATGCTCATGTCATGCAAATTTACAATGCAACTTTTCTTTTCTCTTTGCATATACCGGTAATGCAGAGTATGCATCCGTCAATGCATACCCAAGCCTGTGCCTTCTAGCACAGGGACCATAAGCCCATACTCCATGAGTGTGGGGACCACAAGCCCATCTAATACATGACGGGGACCTCAAATCAATGCTTGGTCACCACGTGACCAAGCCTCAAAGATGATAACATGATGCATATGAACAATAATTTTATACAACAGAGACATGTATTAGCCAGCAGCAACATACATGGATAAAGATTATACACATACTACTAGCATTATGAATAGCAACATACACATCATACTAGCAATCATGAACATTCACCATTAATTACTCTATAACTAATTGTACTTGCCTCAACCGTGCGAAGATGGATGACGCGAAGAGGGCGCTGCCCCCGGAACCAAACCCCCACCTAATTAATTAAAAAAACACTCTAAGATAACCATTCTGGACTAAGCATTGCTATAAACAACTATATAACTCACTACGCTCCCTAGCGAAACCCGAAACTCCAAATCCCAAAAATATTGATCTGTCTCCAAAACAGACAGTCATCTTCTAAAATTCATAACTTTTCGTCTAGAGATCCAAAAGGGGTGTTCTTTGATTCTCTGAAAATATTATTAATTTATATACATAAACCTAGTTGGTGAGTTTTCCAGATTCGTCCATCTTCTATCCTTACCAAACAGATTAATAGAACAACTAAATCTCGTCAGGGGTTCTGGACAACGAGATTAAAACTAACGTGACTTTTAGTAAACATAACCAAAATTTACATTATTTAGTTTTATGGAAAGAGTATCAAAATACCTACAACTTTAGTTAGGGTGAGATCTTCTAAATAATTAATTAACTATTTTCTAATGACCGATTAACATTAACTGTCAGAATTATGACAGAACCAAAGAACAGCTACGCTACGAAAATCATATATCCTAATCCGCTCATCCAAACGATGTGATCCAAGAACCTACGAAACGCTACTGACGTTATCTACAGCTCTCTAGGAGATGGTCAGACCAGAATCCGCAATTAACACCCTCATAACTGTCGGAAACTACAGACTGCCCTAAACCGATCTATTACTGACATTGCGCAAATACAAGAATTATGCTACTAAACAAACGGAATCGGGATTACCCTTGGAGAAACCGTTGTCGAATGCAATGAACACCATGCAATCCCTCTTCCCCTCCCTTCTCTCTTCTCCCCCTTTCTTCTTCTTCTTCTTGGCCGGCCAATCACCCGGTGTCCTCCCTTCTTCCTCCACTAGGCTCGCAACGGGAAGCATAGTCTTGGCCGGTAGCAGGGAGAGCACAAGGGGAGATGGCGCAGGGAGCAAGGGGTGGTGGCCAAGGGGGAGAGGGGACTAGGGGGTGGCGGCCAATAGTGGAGAGGAGGGGGAAAGTGGGGTGGCGGCTAGGGTTTTGAGGAAGGGTGGCGCTCCCCCCTTTGGCCGGCCACCTCAAGGCCTAATGGGCCAAGGCTCAAGCCGAAGTTGCTAGGACACTATAGAAACCCCCCTCGATTCCCCTATTAAATTTCTTTGCTAATTGATCCTTCTCCCTACTTTATTTCTTCTCACTTAAATTAAATTTGGGGTATTACACTAGTGGTGGCCGGATTTTTTCCAACGGCGAGCTCTAACGGTGGTGTGACAAGGAAGTGCGGTGGTGAGCTTACGACAAAAGTGGCGACAACAACCCAGTTATGATTTAAGCAAACTGACGCATGCTTAAGCATTTATGGAGCATAAGGAAGCTACTTGAGCTAAGAAAATGGCCAGAGGTCCAAGGAATAGCTCCGGCGATCATGTGGAAAGAATTATCGAAATGGCTTAAATATAGCTCAATGATGCTCTAAAAAGATGGGATTGAGCAAAGGCTTACCATATTAGAAATGAGAACAAAATACCCAAAGTTGACCGGAAATAGATAAAATCCAAATTCCCATTGATCCTATGAATCAAAAGATGAATTGACTGAGGGTTTTTACTAAGCATATCCTAGAACATGATATGATGTGCACAAGATTGGAGATATCTCACCGAGGATGAAGATGACATGAGAATGGCGTTCAGGGCGCGCTCTGGACAATCCAAAAGACACGCTTGCGATCCCGGGGCTACAAGCAATACTGAGATCTCAAGTTAGCATGGGGATTACGGTAGGGGGATAGAAGAACAAGAGTGCAAGAATGATTAGAAACGCCTGAGTGAAGAGGAAAAAAACAATGGCCGCCCTGATTCGGCCGAGAGAAAGGTGAGGTGGTTTTGATGGTCTTCCCCGACTACAACTGACACAAAGTTGATTCGTGGCATCACTAGGTTAAGCGATGTCATCAATGGTGAAGCCAAGTGGCGATGCATGCACTGAAAAATGCAGATGCGACGCCACCTTGCTCTCGGCCGCGTGAGAGCTAGCACGATGCTTAAACGGCATGGAGAAGACGAGGAAGAGAGACTGACGAGTGGGTCCGGGCTGTCAATCTCAGAGGCAAAATAACGCGGTTGGTCCGGTGCGAGCGAACTGTTGTGGTTGGACCAAGCACTGTAGCTCACTCGATTGGTCCGAAAGTTTCCTCGGTCGGTACGAAGATTTCTTCGGTCGGTCCGAACAGCACTCGGTTAGTCCGAACGTCTTCCTCAGTTAGTCCGAAGCACTCTCGGTTGGGTCTAGCCAAGTCAAGCGGTGGTTTCGGGTTGGTCCGAAGGTTTGGACGAGTCGGATTGGTTGACCGGATCAAACTCAAACTTCAAAAGTTCGACCGATGGGTTAAAAATATCAAATAAATTTTAAAATCTCACTATTTATGATTTAAATACTTAATTTAAAAGTCTTTAACTGAATTGGGTTAAATAATGAACAAAGATTTTTCTTAAGGTCAAACTAATTTCTAAAATTTTTAGAAAAAATATATTAATTCATGATAATTAATCAAGTATTTGATTAAATTATCTCCCAGGGTTGTTTACAAGCATTAACTTAAATTTTCTTTTGGAGTTTTTTTAAGTTTTAAATTTGACTTGAAGTTGTTGTTTTCAAATGCAACCATTTGTGCAAATGATTCAAAATGTCATGTATGCTCATGAAATGTATATAATTACCATTTATTTAAAATGAGGCTGTTACAGAGTCGCATATCCGTTGAGATGCATCACTGCTGCGCTCAATGTCCGCACGCCCTAGTTAGACTGGCATCCGTTCTAGCGCTCACCATAGGTCATCCATATTGCAGATTGAGGAGGTAAGTCATGTTCAGCTTAGGTCCTGATTATTGATTTCATCTTACGTTGTGCGGATATCATTCCATCCTGCAGCCTTCAGTTGGGCATTGGGGTGATGATGAATCAACCGATGAAGATGCAGCATCCCAGCTAGTGCTAGGGAGGACTACACAGTCCTAGGATTTGGTGCGCACCACCCAGGGTGCCCCTAGTCTACGCTCAGGAGAACTGTGACCAGTATAGAGTACTGTACCAAGGCCAAAGCTCCGCCACACCTGGGCCCATTGGTACATCGTATGGTCAAGGCTAGAGTTCCTCTACAACGAGGGACATTCATACATCGTACCTGGGGGGGTTGTTGCTCTGGGGGCGGATTCATGCTGTCATTCATTACAAATATGATTGCAGGTGTAGCTAGTTTGGCATGAGTCAGTTGGACGACATTGATGTTGGATAGACTCAGCTTGGCCAGAGTCAGCTTGTTCTTCGAACGTTCTCCATACGTTCACTGAACAAAGACACACTCTTCGAACCAATTCACTTAACCCACGGGACATGCTCAACGCAAGACTAGGACACACATGCAGAGGTAGACGTAGCAAGCAGAGAGTAGCTCAAACGAGTGAGTCATATTGTAGCTCATGTGTACATTGTATACATTATATGCGTATGTATCCAGGATATTGTGCGTTTATGTTATACCAGATTTGTATACATAGTTTGTATAATATATTTATATACATCATGTGCATATTGTCACATGAAATCATGCGCTCTATTATCACATAAAATCATTCAATTTTTTCGCACGAAATCACAGAATTTCATTCCAAAAATGTATTATCACATGTACCAAAATTTTCATTCCACTTATTTTTTCTCATGAAATCACGATGCAGCATAGGCCGCCCCCCCGGGGGGGGGGCTGTCTATGCCCCTAGTGCATGAATAGGAGGGGGCTAGGCCCCTTTGGCGCGGAGGAGGATGTCCAGCCCTATAGGGGCACGGACGAGGCGGTTCCAGCCCCTTGGTGTGTGGACTCGGCACGTGTCGCCCACCTGCAGATCTGCGGTGCCATTTTTGCATCTGACGTGGAGAGGGGGCTAGAATTGCTAATTTGTTGGGAAATAGTGCCAAATACGCCAAAAACTCCATCCAACCCATGCACACGTGATTTGAGGTGACTTTTGTCAATTCAAAAATTTAAATGATTATATCTTTTAAACCGAGTGTTGAATTCATAATCCATTTGAACCATCATATTTCTTACAACGAGATCTTCAAAACAAGTTCTCACTTACATATATTTTAACTTAGAAATGATATCATACGTTATATATTTCAGTAGATAAAAAGAAATGTCTAACATGTTACTTCCCTAATAATCAATTAGCTCATAGACAATTGGCTAGGGAGAATGAATTGGGTGGGTGTTCCAGCATGTGAAGTGAAATGTTGTAGCACTTGGTTTCAATGTGTTGGGACCCAAATTTTAATTCGGAACCCTCTGTGTAAACAACACTATTCCCTTGATAAGTAGATAGCACACACATATACATTGTTGAATCAATCAGATACATCGCACATAATCGTACCACAATTAATATTACATCACATAAATAGACCATATGGTAATCTATTTTACAACACGGGCCGAACATGCCAAATAATGTACATGTGTTCAGTACAGAAAGTAGAGACGTGAGTGGAAGTAGAAAACAAAAGGTGGATCCATCCACTCTACCCATAGGCAAACGACTGGGGTCCTAGCCTAATCTCCTCCACAATCTTCACCATCTGGTCCAGATGCCGAGAAATTGGCGTAGGGGTCTTGGTCAAATGGATCTGGGTTTTATTATAATAAGCGAGTGTAAGTACACAACCGTACTCCGCGATCAAACACATAGCATGCAATTATAATAGATGCAATGTTATTCAAGGGTAGGCTGGTGGTTCTTTTATTTGCACAAAGCTACCATTGGATTAGATCATACAGTAAGCAATTCCTGAGACCTAGCATTTTAACCAACACATGTTTTAATGAAATTGAGTTTTGTTACGAAATATTAGAGGAGGCTCCAACCTCCCTATATCATTGAGTGGCTCCATCCACCCGATGCTGTGTTTTCTCCTTAGGCTACAACCCAGACTTTTCACTGGCTCCTGCCAAGACAAACCAAATCCTCAGACTCTAACCCGACACTTTATCCCATTCGACAAATTGTTGTATAAAAATTGAGTCTACTTTAAGCAAATTCTCGACATCACCCATGATCATGGGCACGGCTATCCGTACAGTTTTCACTCCGCAAAAGTTGCACAACTTTATTCACAAGAGACAATCATCTTTTACTGTCAACACACTACCGTAGGTGTGAGACTAAGATAATCATCATAAGGCATTTACAATGCCCCACCCCAACGCAGCCCCACCCGCTATGGTTTCACCACCGTGGGTCACGCCCTCTCAGAGACTCCCTCTTGTGCTGTGTGGTTTTCCTGTGGGTCCCTTACCCTTAACCATGCCACATTCCACCCAACGATAAAGCTAACGCTAAGGCGAACAAATTAATCTGCCATGTTGTACCCATTATAGACTTGTGGTTGCACTGTTAGTGCACAAGAGGTCATCACAAGTACCGGGTCCTTAATTGACTTGGGTAGTGCTTCCCCATACCCATCTCGTGTTCTCTTATTTGCACACACCGACTTTCCATACGACCAAGTCTAAATTGGTTTTTGAGTTTTTGTTTTGAAAATCATTTCTAGTTTCAATATACCAACCAGGCTCCAACCTCGACTGCCCAACTCTAGTTTGAAATTTGAATGACGTCAGGGCAAATTAATGCCCACATGTCAATGTATCTAAGTAAGGCTAAACAGGACACTTAGATACGGACTTCGTAACTAGTTGTGTATACCATTATTCCTAGGGTGACAAAGGGTGGTGTATAAGTTCAAGGATTGAAATTTTAATATTTCAATTATCATTAAGGTATTAACTATAAGCTATGTCAACATAATTGTCTAAAGTAGAGAAATGCAATTTCATAATCTAAATCAATATAATTGTGTTTCAAATGTAGGTGCAAAATGATCAAAGTGTTGACTCACCTTGCTCAATGTCTTGGTGGTCTTGGTCTTGTTCGATCTGCTACTCTTCTAGAGTTTCGGTATCTATATACATGAAAAACGACCAAGTCTGAATAAATACGAATGAGTTCAAATTGCACTCGAAATTCCAAATGAACTCCAAAATTCATGTTTTCGGTTTTATTGGGTAGGGTTTGAATTTATATAAATTTAGTAACAAGAATCATTGAATTTGGATTTAAAACGAGAGATGATGGGCTCTCCAAAGTTTTAAATCCAGAAAAATTCTAAAATTAAGAGAGGAGAGATGATACTCTCACTGATAGGTGGGGTCCACCGTATTTTTCATTTCTTTTTGATTTTTTTGTTAATTATAAAATCCTACTGTGACTGACAGGTGGGACCCATTACATTTTAATTTATTTTATTAATTAAAAAGGACTAAAATCACTGATAGGTGGGATCACTGTCCGTACGGTCTCGGTCCATGGGAACAGTGCATGGACCGAGGTCCACGTGTCCTTGACACAGGTCTACCGATCGGGTCCAAACAATACCATTTAGAGGATAGGGTCCACATGTCATTGGCTCAGAACTTAATCTAGTCTCACTAATTGACTCGGGCCCACGTGTCGTACTAATCTTAACCCCTAATTAAACCTTCCCCTAATGAAGTCATTAGGACTTAGTGATATTGCTATAGTCGCTATAGTGCTTCTCCCTAATTCTTACCGGAATAGGGGAGGACACATAGCACGCTCAAGCTTCTCCCTAATTCTTACTGGTAGAGAAACTCTTACATCCCAACAACCCAATGCATCCCCTTATAAAGAGCTCATAACGGATCCTATCCAAACTCATTTGTTCGAACTTGTTAAGTGTGTGACCCTGCAGGTTCATACATAATTAGTTATTACTCGAAAATTCTTTCCAACCACAAGTCATTAGCAGTTCCTAGCAGGACATAACGATTCTCGAATACACATAAACATTATATCGGGCAACCTTGTGCAGTATGATCTATGACCAAGTCCTTATCACTTATGACCAACTCGTATCTCCATACGACCAGTTCCTATTTAGTCACAACCAGTTCATAACTCCTTACAATGACTTTGCTGACTAGTTAGTGATCATGTTTGACCAATTTATGACTAGTCTGTATCTCCATATGACTGGTTCATATTTAGTCACGACCAGTTCATATCTGGTCGAAGTGAATGACCTGCTTGCGTATTCTCCCTTTGCATCACGATATCTGGTTGAACTCCAAGTGAGATATTTTGTCATCCATGTACTGTTCAATACTTTATCGATCAAGTGACGGATAACTTCATGTGGTTGACTCTTTAACCACTAGTGGTATGGCCATGCACTTTCTTTATCCGATCACGTCGAGGGGCCCAAAGATATCTCTCCTGTTATGTTAGGAGGGGCAAATCCCCATATCCGACCAGTTATCCCTCCGCATATTTCATAGCATATTCGAAAGTTACCTTTGTAACTACCTAGTTATGGAGTAGCATGTGGCAACCCCTAAGTGTACTATTACACTTGTAGAAAACCATGTTGATCTCAGGTCTACGGATTATATATCATCATTGCTTGAGACTAACTCATGACACATAAAATCATAATAATCTCAATAGTGTCTCAAGGTGGGTCAATCCAACACCATGTTCTCTAACATGTGTTCACATTATTGATTCGATATCCCCATACCTATGACCGGTGAAACATGATCATCTATCAATACAAGTGCTGGTCGATAAGTCACTAGTGTTCCGTCCAGTGACATCCGACCAGGGAAACATTTAGAATGACATTATATAAGTTGAAGAGCTTCACCAATAAATCAAATACTTATTAATATTTATAAATGTAATTCATCCAAGGAACACAATAATATTTATTCTATAACTCATAAACATAGGCGTGATACAATCATCTCTATGATTGCCTCTATGGTATATCACCAAGAGTCTCCCACTTGCATTAGAGTGAATCATACAAGTGGGCTGGGTCTCGCGCGACATTC
The DNA here is from genome assembly GCA_036346405.1 of Phyllostachys edulis. Classification (NCBI taxonomy): domain Eukaryota; kingdom Viridiplantae; phylum Streptophyta; class Magnoliopsida; order Poales; family Poaceae; genus Phyllostachys; species Phyllostachys edulis. The sequence continues at coordinate 20,570,245 of CM070552.1, forward strand.
GACGGCACAATGGCAATCAGAGCAGTGGCCAACGCGGGAGAGAATAGCGACGCAGACGCGACACCAAACATGGCTTAGGGACGGGGGTTGGCGGCCAACCCTCATGGTGCTGTGTGGCGTAGCGCTGATGCATAGGCACAACAGTGGGGCCGTGGCTGCAGTGCCGACGTGGCGTGTCAACTCTGGAGCAAGGATGGAAAAGGGAGTAGTGGCTGATGTGGGCTGGCAGCGTGCAGAGGCGAAACAGGCCACCGCCGGGCCAGAAGACAGGAGAAGGGAAACAGGTCGGCCCATTCGAAAAGGAGGAAAAGAGGGAAAAGGAGAAAGAAAACAAAAGAGAAAAAGGAAGACGGGCTAGGTTTAGCCCAAGCTAGATTTGGGGATTTATGTCCTTCCAATTTTGACCCTTTTGTATTTCAAATTCAAATTTAGATTTGAATTTTCTTATTTGGTGTTTCTGTAATTAAGCTATGCATTTAACTTGTTTCAGATTTATTATTTTTTAGCCCAGTTGCACTTCAATAATTCCTTTAGGGGAATTTCAAAAAACAACAGAACTTCAAATAACTCTCAAAAATCCAAAAGAGACAAATAGAGCATTTTTTTTTAAAAAATCCCACATTTTCATCCTGGGGATTTCTAGCTACAAATTTTGGGACGTTACACAATGTTTCAACAATTTATTGACGATGTTTCACGCATTAAGTGCCAAGGAGGTGGGCCAATGTTTCCACAAGTTTGATTTCAATGTTCCGACGGTTAAACAATGATATTCGGAAGAAATAAAAAAAATATCAATGAAACAAATCTAATATGCTTGTTGAAATATTTTCAAGATTATTAGTGATATAATTGAAAACCTGTAAGTGAATCGAAGCGAATGAAAAATATTGGTTGATCAAATTAAGGCAATTAGTTGAACAAAATCTAAAAAGAATGGAACACTGGTGGAAAAAATAAACATGAGGAACGAGAAAAAAAAGACATGCTTCAACACTAGGCAAAAGCAGATGTAACTAAATGAAACGAAAAAAATTCCACTTGAATTTGTGTCTCACGTCACTATATATTCTTTCTCCAATAAATGAACAGTACCATGCCTACGTCTAACCAAAGCTGCTATAGTACAAGTTATGCATGGCTCGATTGAAGAGACCCCGCATCAAGCAGCTTCGGCCCAAGAGAAAAAAAAGAGTAGCTAGTGAGCCCTCAGACCTTCCTTACCAGGCCGCAAGCCCGGGAGTTGAGTAGGCCGTCGGCCACTCGCAAGGCTCTTGCTACTTGTTAAGAAACTATGGGCTTAGATCAGAAGCTGGTTCATGTATAAGCTCTCCATCCTAAATTCTAGTAGGGTCTGTAGCCTATAAATAGGGGTACTACTCATTGTAAACGATTGATCGATTGATGAAAGAATAAAGAGAGAATTCCAAATAGAAGCTGGGTGCTGAACCAAACAGGCTCTCGATGAGTTTTGGACTGGAAGGCCAGGGGGAGTGACGAGGCCGAGAAACCGCCCCATCTCCGTCCCACCTGTCCGCCTCCCCGACGCCCCAGCTCCGACGTTCTTGTTTCGTTCTATCGCCTCCTCGAGTCTGGTGTCAAGTACGAACCGGTAGGTGTTTGGGTCTTGCTATAGCTCATGGCTGCGGCTCAAGAAGCCGAGGTGTTCTGATCTCTGGTGAACCTTGCTACCGCTACCTATCCTCGCCCGACGCCGGCACCTCCTTGGATGCCGCCGCCTCCCCAAATCCAGATCAAGGTCCACATCTGCTCACAGATCCAGTCCAAGGCCAACACAGCGAAGATGCCGTGGCCGGACACCGGTTAACCTGCGGAGGTGGGACTTGCTATGGGAAGCAGGAGATGGAAGGTGCTATTTTGGCTTCAAGGAAGAGAAAGCATCTGAAAGACCCACAGCTAAGTAACACCATCCCATCTTTTGTGTAGTAATGCTAAGGTTAGTTCAGGTTGCCGTTCTCGTGTCTTCTGGTTGCCTTTTGCTTATTTCGGCTGTTTTCTCTTGTTCATTTCTCTGATTTCTCTTGTTCAACTCTGATTTCTCTTGCTCAATTCTGTTTTTCGACTCTGAATCTGCTTTGCATGCTGCTCCTAAACCTCGATCATATTCCTAGCTCTTCATCCGACTCCTTCCTGCCCTCTTTGCAATGACTCCTTCATCTTTGGAGAGGCAATCGATCGCTCGTGGCACCTCCTTCAATCACTTATGCTCACCAAATACTTCTCAAAGAACATGCGATCCCATCAACCCACAAAAGCACAAAGCACCTACCTACTGCCACGGTGGTCTCTCCGAATCCTCATCTCGCCAGAGAGGCTTGCCGCCTTCTCGCTTCCGGTTCGGTGGTCGGCGTCTGCAGATGCAACCAAGCAACTAGGAGCGAAAATTTTCGAATTCAAAGTGGCCTCATCTGATGTGGCTTCAGAGATTGCGTTACGTGGCTGGTTAAAGTCAGGTTGCATCATGATTTCTCTCTGTCTAAAGCTGCGCGGAGAGGAAGCCTTTCCATCGCATGAGACATCGTCTGCAAGCAAAAGCGCCACACAGAGGCGACAAAGCACTCCAGCCAAATTTGCCTTCCCGGCTCAAGACAGCTCAAAATGCAGGCCAGCTAGTGTGACCACTCAACTGACAGCAAGGAATCGCTACCTTCCTAACTCGGCTGAGATCACATGCAGATACGCAACCAATCGGCAAAGATCTGAAGATCTCGCTCTGCCTGAAAAGCGGTCAGAGGGGGCCAAGTTCCCACAACACGCCTGTTCTCGCACCAGCTCCCGACAGACAATGGAGTCCTCTCGTGACTCGGTCATGCAATGGCTGCATGCGAACCCTGGATTTCTCCAACGTTCTGCCCTTCCCGACGTAACCTTGCAGCAACCTGCTAGTCTAGCTCCATATAAAACAACTCTTCTCTCTGGGGCAGCTGATCCTCCAAAGCCAAAACTCACATACCATATCTTCCCAAAAAAGCCTAAGGACTTTCATCGCAGATGCTTTCGATGCCTTTCCTTCTCTCATTTCATAGCATCCTGTAGGGACCCGGTTGTCTGCTGGCTTTGTAGATCTTCCGGCCACTACAAGAGAAACTGCCCTTTTGCATTTCAGTTAGACAAGCAATCCAAGATTCCATCAGCAGAAGTATTATCAATGGAACCTGCCATTTTAGGCAGCCCTGCCTCACTTGATATCCACGGCCCGCCAACTCGCGACCTCAACGCTCTTGTCACAGCGGTCCCTATTGAACTAGCAATCGCCACCACTCTGCCACCGCCACCACCTCGACATCCACCAACCCATCTTGGCCATCGCCGCATTAATAGATCTCCTACTCCACCTAGCATTGACTCCAGCCGAAGTGCTCCTGGACATGCTAGCAATCCTAGCTCCATCGCAAGCTCCAGAAGCTCCAAAACCATCTCTGAGGCTGTAGCCTGTCTTTTTCTCTTGAGTAAACATGCTAGACGCATCCTGCAACACAGTGCCATTCCAAGCCTTTCTGATCTCCTAGCTTTTCGTTCCCAAACATCAAATCTAGAGCTGGAGGGTTATCCTAGGTATACACCGCTTGCATCGGTGACTTTTGAGCGAGGTGCATACCATTTTCGTCTAGAACTCAACCCGTATAGGGTGGTAGAAACTTGGACCCTGGTAGCCCAAGTAGAATGCATGGATGAACCTACCTTCCCTTGCTACAACATTCAAACTGGTTCCACTTCTAGAGAATGCCATTGTTCGCTTTTATTCAGCTTGTTACCAAGTAGTGAGGACGGCCCGGTTCTAGCTCTCCTTCCAGCTGTTGATTGTCGCTCTAAAGAACCAGCCTTGCTTCCGCACACTTCCTTTCAAATGATGATTAGCCAACAAACTCCAATTGTGATGCCATCGCCACCCATTTGCATCATGCCGCCTTTCCTCCTGCTACCGATTGCCAAACGCTTGGCAATTCCCCCTGAGTAGAGCCCAGTGGCGATGGTCCCCCTAGAGACAGTGTGCTGTGCAAGACTTGGATTGCCAACGCCACAGCTCTTCGAGACAGTAGTTAGCGGCATTACCGACAAGAACGGAGATGACAAAACTAGTGCTTGTGAACCTGATCTCCCGAACCCCAAGACTCCAAAACTGCTGCAACTTCTAGCTCCGAGGAAACGACCTGAAGCCTTCATCCCAGACCTCAATGACAATGTTCCCGACCTTAATGTCCCTTTGCTGGACCAGGACTATCGCAGCAAGGGGATAGGCTTTCAGGTGTATGTTCGGAGGAGTCCAAGGCTACGAAAAGCGTATGATGGAGACCATGCTACCCCAGTGGAACAGGCCAGTCGTCGGGTGGCGACGGCAGCACCAAGCTCTTCGACAAGTTTGACAAGCTCGACGTCACCATAAGGGATCGCCGCAAAGCCACCCAAAACAAGGAAGATCGCAGAATAATCCAATCGCCTCAAAGCAAGGCCGAACCGACCTCAAAAGTGATGATCGGGAGCTAGCAAACCTATGTGGACTAAAGGCAAAGAGACCATCGAAGAGGCAACAAAATGGAGATGGCGTCAAAGCGGCGCCCTAGCAATGCTTAAGTCATCTCTGTTGTTTCGCCGGTGGTGGTCGCTTCATCTGACTTACTTTGTATCAAGATCCTCTTTTGTTTTTGCATCTATCTTTGACGTTATCCGCATAACACGCACTCTCTCATTTGCATCATGTAATCGCATCTACCTTCTTTAGTCTGGCTAGCTATCCATGTCTCTTTTATGATCCAGTGTTAGTTCATGTCTTGTGCTGTGTTAAGCTGTTTTACATCTGGACCTCTTTGCATGGCATCTTAGGCTCTAGCCTTGCTCTTTTCTTTCTCTTGGCCTTGGGCTTCTTTGTGCGGCAACCTGAACAACATTCTGGGCATTACTCGTGTGGGTTTTTAGAGAGAAGCAAGCAATGCCACAACCGGTTGCTTGTAGTGGACAAGGTGATACAGTTGACTGAGAGCATAGCTACAGATTCGATTGAACCACAGCCAGCAAACACCAGAATTTTGGAAATGTCACAGGGAGATCGTCAGAGACAAAGATGAAGATTCTAACTTGGAACGTTAGAGGGTTAGGAGATGCTAAGAAAAGAGCCTTAGTTTACCAGACTTTGAAAGATGTAAAACCAGATATCATTTGCCTTCAAGAGACTAAACTAGCAACCATTGATAATTTCAAAGCCATAAGTTTTCTTCCTCCGCAATTAAGACATTACCAATATCATCCTTCTATCCGCATCAGAGGGGCACACTTACGGCTTGGTGCAACACTGCTGGGAGGCGTCACTAATTCATGCAGATGCTTGGTCACTAACAATGGCCTTCCAATCAAAAACTGACAGAATCCGGTTCACCATCACCAATGTTTATGCACCCTTTGATGACAGTTCCCGTCAACCTTTTTTTGATAACCTCGCGGATATTCGGCAAAACTTAAATGGGCCTTGGATGGTCCTTGGATGTCGGACCCGGGAACGAAAGATCCCGAACCCTCTGTGTTCATACACCATCCAGATTTCCGGTGTACGAGCTACAAAAATGATAACATAACCAAATCTCGCGTTTCATTAATAGTAAATCGAGTTCGATACAATTGGGCGTGAAGCCAAATAAAGAAGTAAATAACACAATGAAATAAAAGATAGTAGTAGGCGAACGATCCGCCACAGTAATCGCCCTGGGCGAGCCTAAGCGCGGTGTCCTCACCGCCCCGATAGTAGTCTTCTCCGAAATTTTGTTGCATAAAGCAAGCATGAGCACAACTACTGTGCTCGCAAGTTACACCCAATATGGAATTGTAATGCATGCATAAGGTAAACGAAGGACATTGGCGTGGTTATTTTATGTAAAGCAAATAGCTTTAATTTAAATAATCGTAATAGATTGCAAGGCCATTTTCATACATTAATTAAAATCATATTTTAAATGACAATGGAATAATGTGGATAACCTCCACGAAAGGTGATGGATATCCTCCAATCACAATGGCTAACCGCCCAATTTTCCCCACAGGACTATCCATCCTGAAAAACATCTGTTGAAACTATTTTAAAACCAAAAACAAGTCTAACTCAAAGTGGCTTTGCTAGCATGTCCATGATCATGACGCGCTATTCAATAGTTTTCTACTCTGCAGAGTTTGTACAGCTTTTACCCACACGAGATATTATACCCTTTGTGTCGGCCAATCCACGCTTCCTAAGGCGTGTGACAGAGCAAATATCACAAGGTCGTTATAATGATCTACCTCACAATACTCGTGCCCGCTAAGGTTTCGCTTCCATTGACTAACCATCCTCCGGAGCCCCTCTTGCGCCATGTGGGACTACTGTCTAACCAACACCCACTCATACAACATGGCACTAACATCTATGAGGTATCCCAAATTATTAAGCCGTGTCCTTCCCATACAGACATGTGGTGGTACGCTTTTGGCATAGCAAAGGAACGCCAAAGGCGGTCCTTAATTGACTTGGCGCTTTCAAACTAAACCCCGGCTTTAATCCTAACCAGATTAAACCGTGCATAAACTCCGCACCCACCTTTCATCCGCTACACCCAAGTCCAAACCATCTTTATTTTATTTAGTAAAACCACCTTTACAACAACTCTATGGTAAGACAATACCATAGGTTCAAGTTAAAACAAGTTTGTAAAGATTTGGCTAAATCCTCCCAAAATCCAAAATCATGGTCTAAGCATTTGCTAAGCATTTCCAAACAATTTATCTATGGGGACAAGGGATGACATTTCAATATTCAATATTGGCCATACAAGGACAGTTGGAATATCTAATCATTTAAACAGAATTTAAAATACTTGAATAAAGGTATGCATGCACTTAATAATTTGAAAACTGAATTTAAATAACTTTAAAATAGTAGGTAAGATGATCAAAGTATAACTTGCCTTCGCTGAAGTCTTGAAATTCTAATTCTTCTAAGAATCAAATTTTAATCGTCAGTAATCTAAACGTGAAAATACGACAATCAATTGAAATTCAAATAAATACAAGACGACAGTTTAGACTAACTCTAAATAAAATAATTATATTTTATTTGACTAGATAATAATTTTATAAAACTTTATAAGTTTGAAACACTCAATTTGGAATTAGGAAATAAAAGATATGAACTTTGCAAGTTTAAAACCCTAAATTGCAAATTTAAATAGTTTTAGCTTAAAAGAGACAATTTAAACTAATTCCAAATAAACAAATTTTAATTTATTAAGCTAGATAATATTTTTGCAAAATTTTAGAAATTTAATTCAATAAATTTGGAGTTGGTAATCGATGATATGAATTTTACAAATTTAAATCTAAATTTGGATTTTAAATGAATTTCTAAATTCTAAAACAGAACTAAAATGATCTCCAAATTGAATAATTATATTTTATTTAGTTAGATCATAATTTTCTAAGAATTTAGCAATTTGAATCATCTAATTTGGAGCTAAGATGAATAAGTTATGAATTTTACAATTTAAATCCTAAATCTGCCATTTTAATCAATTTCCCGAATTATTTTTCTAAAGGAAATTCTAATTATTAAGATGGTGACGTCAGCCCCGAGGTTTTCGGTAATTAAATAAATAAAATTAAAATCGACGGTGGGACCTCGTGTCGAGACACGGTCCATGTGGACCAAGTCCACGCAGGCTTCTTGCGACGGAAGGTGGCGCGTGTGCGACGTGGTCGCCACGTGGCGGCCACGTGATTGGGCGTGGCGTGGCGCTTCGTGTCGCTTCGCAGGCCACGCGTGGCAAGGCCACGATGGCGGAAGGCGGCGCTGGGACCTAGGGTCGCCATACATAAAGGTACTGCGGCGGCGGTGAGATGCGCGAAGAGAGAGAGATCACGGGTTCTACAGCAAGGCCACCCAATCGACGAGGCAAGCGAGGCAGGCCGGCGGCGAAGCGAAGAAGCGGCGGCGGCTACGGTGGAAGGCGACACGGCGCTACTGGGTTCTCCGGCGAGGCGAGGGCGCAGCAAGGCGTCGAGGCGAGACGATGCGAATGGTGGTGGCGGCGAGACCCGGCCGACGGCGGCGGCGGAATTAAAGCTCCAAGCCGGGACCGGCGAGCAAATCTTAAATTCGCGAGTACAGGCGTGAGGGTGGGTGAGTGGTGGCGTTGGCCGTGGTGAGGAGAGGCTCCCAATGCTCTCCTTTATAGAGGTCGGGAGGTCCGAGGCGGCGAGGGATCGTGGGGATCGTGGCGCGACCGTTATGGGCGATTTTAGGCGCACTGCCGCGAGAAGAAGGGGGAGAAGTGGGGAACGAGGCGGAGGTGGGCGCGGGCTCAGGCGCACGTCTGCCTGGCGACGCGGGCGGTTGAGGAGGCTGCCATGAGCTTGCCCACGCCATGAATGGCGGAGGCGACTTGGTCGCGTGAGGACGAAGGGGCGGGGAGAAGATGACGGGACCGCTCGGATCTGGATCCGACGGTGCGGGAGTAGGGTGACGCGATGGTTTAGATGCCGCCCGATTAGGATCTGGCGGTGAGGAAGAGAGAGGTGAGAGAGAGAGAGGAGGAGGTGCGGGCGGCGGGCCGCTGGATTTAGATCCAACGGTCACGCCTAGATGGGTGTGAGGGTGGCGCGGCCGCCTTGGGTTTCGCCCATACACTGCTTATGTATTTTCTTTTGATTTTCTATTTTAAATATTCAGTTTAATTCATTTAGGCTCTAGAAAATTGCAAATAAATCCTAAAAATTCTAGGAAAATTCATTAATGACTCTAGGATTATTCTAAACCCAAATAAAATGGTTCTAACTTAAAGTTGATAATAGATTTTGAATTAGAATTTATTTTTGGCCTTAACAATTTAAAGACAAGCTTTTTAAAATTTCGTAAAATTCACAATTTCAAATAAGTTTTAGACTTTAACCAAAATTGAAATTTTGGACTGTTACAAACCTCCCCCCCTTAAGGGAATCTCGACCCCGAGATTCAGGATTGACTGGCAAGAAGGTGGGGATATCCCGCTTTAATATCTTCTTCTCGCTCCCAAGTGGCTTCACTTTCGGGTGGTGGCTCCATCGACTTTGTATGAACGGATGATCTTGTTCCTTGTGACACGCTCATGACGCCCGTAATCTTGATCGGTTGCTCCACATAAGTGAGGTCCTCTTGAAGCTCAATGCTTTCCAGAGGGGTCTGATCTTCCGGCACTCGAAGGCACTTCTTTAGCTGTGAAACATGGAAGACATTGTGTACAGCGGACAAAGATGCTGGTAACTCGAGCTGATATGCAACTTCACCTCTTCTTGCCAAAATTTTGTAAGGTCCCACAAATCTGGGTGCGAGTTTTCCTTTGGTTCGGAACCTTCTTACTCCTGAGTGGAGTAACTGAGATAGACAAAATCTCCTTCAAAGAAAGGTCGACTCTCGCCGACGATTATCAAGATAACTCTTCATCGGGTTTGAGCTACTTTCAGATGCTCTCTTATTGCCTTAACCTTACTTTCAGCTTCTTTGATCAACTCTGGCCCAAAGAACTGATGCTCTCCTACTTCATCCCATAGAAGCGGAGTTCTGCATTTCCTGCCATACAAAGCCTCAAATGGGGACATTTGAAGACTGGCTTGATAGCTATTGTTATCTGAAAATTCGCATAGGGCGATTCTTGTCCCAACTTTTTCAGTAATCCAAGGCGCAGGCTCAAGCATGTCTTCAAGGATCCGTTGACTCGTTCGTCCGCCATCCATCTGCGGATGATATGCAATCTTGAAATTGAGTCTGGTTCCCAAGGCTTCATGCGCATCGCCAAAATCTTGATGTAAACCGTGATCCTCTGTTGGATACGATCTTCTTGGGCACTCCGTGTAGACAGCACGATCTTAGCCATATATAACTCGCCACTTCTTGTCGCGGGTAGGTGGTCTTGCGGGAAGGAAATGAGCTACTTTGCTAACCGATCAATTATCACCCAGATGGAATCACATCTCGACCGAGTCCTAGGAAGTCCGTGATGAAATCCATACCAACTTCTTCCCACTTCCACTCGGGGATCGTAACGGTTGTAACAAACGGCGGGTCTTTGATGTTCGCCTTGACTCACGACAAACATCACAACAGGCTACTTAACTCAAAGAATTTCCGCTTCATCTCGACTCCACCAATATCTTTCCTTAAGATCCTGGTACATCTTAGTGTCGCCAGGTGAATGGAATAAGGCGACTCATGGGCTTCCTTGAATCGATCGCTTTAAATCCTCGCCGATCCGAAGACGCAGATGCGGTTCCCGAACCACACTGTTCCTTCCTCATCTTCGTGAATCTCAAGCTTTGCCTCTTCTCATATTCCTCTTGATCTCCTTGATGTCTTTATCTACCAATTGTTTTTCTTTGATCCGACCAAGTGTTGGTTGAACTTCCAACGCATTCACACATCCTTGCTCAACAATCTCCAAGTTCATATGCTTCAATTCTTCATATAACTCTGGCTGATTCTCTGAACCAAAATGGTATTGCAATACGCCTTCTGCTCAGGCATCCGCAACTACATTTGCCTTGCCGGATGGTAATGGATCTCAAGGTCATAATCCTTTATCAATTCTAGCCATCTTCTCTGTCGGAGATTAAGGTCAAACTGGGTGAATATGTACTTAAGACTCTTATGATCCGTGAAAACTTCACAGAGGTTACCGATGAGATAATGCCGCCAGATCTTTAATGCATGCACAATCGCTGCTAATTCAAGGTCATGAGTTGGATAATTCCTTCGTGTGGCCTCAATCGACGGGATGCATAAGCTACGACTTTGCCTTCTTGCATCAATACACAACCGAGCCCTTGACGAGATGCATCGCAGAAAATCACAAAATCTTTATGAATATCCGTAGGACCAATACAGTCTTTGAAACTAATCTCGCCTTTCGTTCTTGGAAACTTTCCTCACAAGCATCCGTCCACTCAAATTTCTTCTCCTTCTTTAGAAGTTGAGTCATTGGTCTTGCTATCTTGGAGAAACCTTCAATGAATGCGGTAATACCCACCAATCCAAGGAAACTTCTCACCTCTGTGATGTGACTTGGGTTGTTTCCAATCCATTACCGCTCGACTTTGGTTGATCTACGGCAACTCCTCCTGCAGACACAATATGTCCAAGGAATGCCACTTGACTTAGCCAAAATTCGCACTTCTTTGAATTTGGCATAAAGTCGGGTTCTCCCCGAAGTTTTCCCAAAATTAACTGAGGTGGTTCTCATGTTCTTCTTCATTCTTGAATAGACGAGGATGTCATCAATGAAAACAACCACAAACTTATCCAAGAATTCCATGAACACTTTATTCATCATATTCATGAAGTGTTGTAGGCGTTCGTCAAACCGAAAGACATTATCAGAACTCGCATAACCCATATCCGTGGTGAAAGCCGTCTTGGGATATCTTCCGTCCGATCTTGATTGGTGATAGCCGATCTCAAATCAATCTTCGAGAATACACTTGTTCTTTCGCTTGATCGAACAGATCATCAATCCTAGGTAGCGGTACTTGTTTTTGATTGTCACTTCATTGAGTGACCTATAATCCACACACATCCTCATACTATTGTGTTTCTTCTGACGAATAAAACAGTGCTCCCCAAGGTGATGAACTGGGTCGAATATATCCCTTGCTCCTCAATTCTTCAACTGTTTCTTCATCTCGCCAATTCATTGGCCAAGCATCCCGTAGGGTCGCCGAGATTGGAGCGGTCCTCGACTAAGTCAATTAAGAACATTATGTCCTCGTCCGGTGGCATGCCGTAAATCATCGTGAAAGACATCCGGAATTCTTGCACCATCGGTATATCTTCAAGCTTTAACTCCTTCAAGCCGGGTCGAATGGAACTTCCTCCGATGCGTGTCTTGGGCTTGAATTCAACCGTGACTCCTTCCTCATTAGTGAGAGTAATAGACCTATTGGCACAATCTATCCGCCCTGATTCTGGCTAGCCACCATCCCAAGTATTACATCCGACCTTGAGAATGCAAGACTATCAAGTCCGCCATGAAGGAAACTCCTGATATCTCGAGTGGTAAGATTCGCATAGAGAACTGGTTCTCATTTTCGAGCCCGGGAATGGATTATCATAGGATTACTTAATGGAGAAATAGGTAACCCATTTTTGCCCACAAACTTATTGGATACAAAAGAATGCGAAGCTCTAATCAAACAGTAATCGATGCAGTATCATATTAACGAAACGTACAAGGACGACATCCGGTGCCGCCGAAGCCTCTCGCTGTGACGTGGTTCACACGCCCTTCGTGAATCGCCCGCCGCTTTGGGGTGCCGCCGGTGGCCGGTACTCGATGCCGGCTGCTTGGTGTTGTAGATCGCCGCTTTTTCGCACTTGTTGGCATAGTGTCCAGCCTCGTTGTAATGGAAGCATGTCACTCCCGCCGATGATGAAGTTGGGTTCTTCAAACCGCCCGCAGATGCATTGTTGCGAAGTTTAAGAGTTGGAGCGCCGGCTTGATCGAGCTCGGGTGTAGAAGATCGAACCTTCCACTCGAGGTGGCCGAGGCCGAGCAAAACGAGGCTTGGGTTGCCCTCCGAGTTGAACTTCGAGCGCCATCCTCCGCTATGTTCTCCATCCGCAGATGTTTGGCCTCTCGGCGAAAAGCTTTATTCACTAACTGCTGGAAGTCAAGTAGTCATTGGAGACCAATGAATCGAGATCTCATCGTTCAAACCATCCATGAACCTTTCTTGCCTTTCTTCATCACTAGCCACGTCTGCTGGGGCATAGCGAGCAAGCTGGTTGAACTTGTGCAGGTATTCACCCACTGTGCGGTTGCCTTGTTTGAGCATGTGGAACTCTTTCTTCTTTAGGGTCATTATCCCCTCAAGGATATGTGCATGGCGGAAAGCCCGCACAAACTCCTCCCAAGAGATAGTCTGCGCAAGATCAAGATGGGAGATGTTGTAGTTATCCCACCATTCTGATGCGGGACCGGTGAGCTGGTGAGAGGCAAACAGGACTCTCTCACGATCAGTACACTGAGTGATATCCAGCTTCTTCCCGATAGCACGGATCCAGTCATCGGCATCCATCGGCTCTGTGCTGCTGGAGAAGGTCGGTGGGCGATGCGCATGAAATCGCCATGGTCAATCTTTGCGCGGTGGAGGTGGTGGTGCGCCCGATTTGTTGTTCGCACATTCTCGCGACGCCGTTGAGGGATCGAGCTAGGAGGTTAATCGATGATTCGGTTTTCCATCATCCGACGCCTAATCGTCCTTCACCGTGGCGGTGGTGGTTGCCGCACAGATCCTCCCGTAATCAAGGTCTTCGCGTTCTCGACCTCGGACATCGCCATCGCGCAGACGGTGGTCACCATCTGCTAGAACTCCAAAGATTTAGGAGAGATAGATGATAGGAAGTTCTAAAGGGTAAATTCTAATGACCCAAGAACACAAAGAGCACACAAGACAAAGAGCAGATTTTTCCAAAAAGTTCCTTTATTAAGTCATTTTATTCAAAGATTATGTCTACCACAAATAAGATAGTAGCTCATAATTCGCAACTAACGATCGAGCTAACAGGGAAGGTAACTATAATGGGGTACTGGGGGTATAATCTGGCTCACTGGAGCTAGCCTCGCCGGCCTTGTAGCTAGCGAGCTCCGCAATTACGGTCTTCAGCTTCTCTTCTGCTTCTTGTAGTCTGTTCTGAGCGGTGAGCAAGTCATTCAAGGTGTTTCCGTAGGCATAATCCAAAGCCTTAGCCAGATCCACCGTGTGTCGGCCGGGGAATCTTCGCTCTAGCGGAGTTGAAAGTACTGCCGAGTCGGGTCGGAATGTGCATCGGGTAGTAATGAAACCCGTGCCTCAAGGCGATGATTGTAGGTGTAGCGAAGGTGGCGGATCGCTCTCTTGCCGATCCTCGCATGCCCTCATCAAAGGTGTCATACGGATCGGAGCGCCAAAGACGTGGAAGACGGTGTCCGGTGCGAGGTTGGAGTAGATGAGCACCTCTACTCTCCACAAATTGTTGTTCTTCCACCGTACTTGAATCCTTGGAAAGTTGGCCTCTTCCCAGAACCTGTGTTTGATCATTTCCCAAAGTATTTCAGCCCAAGATCCAAAGAAAGGCTCAAGTGGGAAGTAGCGCCCCAGATCTCAAACCATCTAAAATTTTGAGAAAGAGATAAGTTAGTAAACATTTTAAAGAGAAAGGTTGAGAATGACTCGATAGACTCAAAATAGTTTTTGCTTTTGAAAATAAGTCCTTAGGACAATTCTAGGCCACGTCCAGACAGACAACATGGCTCGATACCACTTTTGTCGGACCCGAACGAAAGATCCCGAACCCTCTGTGTTCATACACCACCAGATTTCGGTGTACACAGCTACAAAAATGATAACATAACCAAATCTCGTTTCATTAATAGTAAATCGAGTTCGATACAATTGGGCATGAAGCCAAATAAAGAAGTAAATAACACAAATGAAATAAAAGATAGTAGTAGGCAGAACGATCCGCCACAGTAATCGTCTGGGCGAGTTTAGGCGCTTGTCCTCACCGCCCCGATAGTAGTCTTCTCTCAAATTTTGTTGCATAAAGCAAGCATGAGCACAACTACCGTGCTCGCAAGTTACACCCAATATGGAATTGTAATGCATGCATAAGGTAAACAAAGGACATTGGCAGGTTATTTTATGAAAGCGCTAGCTTAATTTAAATAATCGTAATAGATTGCAAGGCCATTTTCATACATTAATTAAAATCATATTTTAAATGACAATGGAATAATGTGGATAACCTCCACGAAAGGTGATGGATATCCTCCAATCACAATGGCTAACCGCCTAATTTTCCCCACAGACTATCCATCCCAAAAACATCTGCTGAAACTATTTTAAAACCAAAAACAAGTCTAACTCAAAGTGGCTTTGCTAGCATGTCCATGATCATGACGCGCTATTCAATAGTTTTCTACTCGCAGAGTTTGTACAATTTTACCCACACGAGATATTATACCCTTTGTGTCGGCCAATCCACGCTTCCTAAGGCGTGTGACAGAGCAAATATCACAAGGTCGTTATAATGATCTACCTCACAATACTGTGCCCGCTAAGGTTTCGCTTCCATTGACTAACCATCCTCAGGAGCCCCTCTTGCGCCATGTGGGACTACTGCCTAACCAACACCCACTCATACAACATGGCACTAACATCTATGAGGTATCCCAAATTATTAAGCCAGTCCTTCCCATACAGACATGTGGTGGTACGTTTTGGCATAGCAAAGGAACGCCAAAGGCCGGTCCTTAATTGACTTGGGCGCTTTTCAAACTAAACCCGGGCTTTAATCCTAACCAGATTAAACCGGTGCATAAACCTCGCACCCACCTTTCATCCGCTACACCCAAGTCCAAACCATCTTTATTTTATTTAGTAAAACCACCTTTACAACAACTCTATGGTAAGACAATACCATAGGTTCAAGTTAAAACAAGTTTGTAAAGATTTGGCTAAATCCTCCCCAAAATCCAAAATCATGGTCTAAGCATTTGCTAAGCATTTCCAAACAATTTATCTATGGGGACAAGGGATGACATTTCAATATTCAATATTGGCCATACAAGGACAGCTTGGAATATCTAATCATTTAAACAGAATTTAAAATACTTGAATAAAGGTATGCATGCACTTAATAATTTGAAAACTGAATTTAAATAACTTTAAAATAGTAGGGCAAGATGATCAAAGTATAACTTGCCTTCGCTGAAGTCTTGAAATTCTAATTCTTCTAAGAATCAAATTTTAATCGCAGTAATCTAAACGTGAAAATACGACAATCAATTGAAATTCAAATAAATACAAGACGACAGTTTAGACTAACTCTAAATAAAATAATTATATTTTATTTGACTAGATAATAATTTTATAAAACTTTATAAGTTTGAAACACTCAATTTGGAATTAGGAAATAAAAGATATGAACTTTGCAAGTTTAAAACCCTAAATTTGCAAATTTAAATAGTTTTAGCTTAAAAGAGACAATTTAAACTAATTCCAAATAAACAAATTTTAATTTATTAAGCTAGATAATATTTTTGCAAAATTTTAGAAATTTAATTCAATAAATTTGGAGTTGGTAATCGATGATATGAATTTTACAAATTTAAATCTAAATTTGATTTTAAATGAATTTCTAAATTCTAAAACAGAACTAAAATGATCTCCAAATTGAATAATTATATTTTATTTAGTTAGATCATAATTTTCTAAGAATTTAGCAATTTGAATCATCTAATTTGGAGCTAAG
Source organism: Phyllostachys edulis (assembly GCA_036346405.1). Lineage (NCBI taxonomy): Eukaryota > Viridiplantae > Streptophyta > Magnoliopsida > Poales > Poaceae > Phyllostachys > Phyllostachys edulis. The sequence goes on from CM070552.1 coordinate 20,586,545, forward strand.
ATGAATAAGTTATGAATTTTACAATTTAAATCCTAAATCTGCCATTTTAATCAATTTCCCGAATTATTTTTCTAAAGGAAATTCTAATTATTAAGATGGTGACGTCAGCCCTGAGGTTTTCGTAATTAAATAAATAAAATTAAAATCGACAAAGGGACCTCGTGTCGAGACACGGTCCATGTGGACCAAGTCCACGGGCTTGCGACGGAAGGTGGCGCGCGGTGCGACGTGGTCGCCACGTAGGCGCCACGTGATTGGGCGCTGGCGTGGCGGCCTTCGTGTCGCTTCGCGTGGCGCGCGCGTGGCAAGGCCACGGTGGCATAGGGCGGCGCGCGCGGGGACCTAGGGTCGCGGCGCTACAAAGGCACTGCGGCGAAGTGAGATGCGCGAAGAGAGAGGAGATCACGGGTTTCGCGCGCCACCCAATCGACGAGGCAGGATTTGAGGGCGGCGGCGAAGCGAAGAGGCGGCGCTGCCACGTGGAAGGCGACACGGCGCTACGGGGGTTCTCCGGCGAGGGCGAGGGGCGCAGAAGCTTCGCGGCGTCGAGACGATGCGAATGGTGGTGGCGGCGAGGACCCGGCGTCGACGGCGGCGGCGGAATTGAAGCTCCAAGCTTCGGGACCGGCGGCGAGCAAATCTTAAATTCCGGCGAGTACACGGCGTGAGGGAGTGGGTGAGTGGTGGCGTTGGCTTCGTGGTGAGGAGAGGCTCCCAATGCTCTCCTTTATAGAGGTCGGGGAGGTCCGAGGTGGCGAGGGGATCGTGGGGATCGTGCGCGACTGTTGTGGCGATTTCGTGCGCACCCACGCGAGAAGAGGGGGAGAAGTGGGGGAACGAGGGCGGAGGTGGGCGCGGGCTCAGGCGCACGCTGCCTGGCGACGCGGGCGGTTGAGGGCGGCGCCATGAGCTTGCCCACGCATGAAATGGCGGAGGCGATTTGGTCGCACGAGGACGAAGGGGCGGGGAGAAGATGACGGGACCGCTCGGATCTCGATCCGGCAAGGGAGTAGGTGACGCGTGGTTTAGATGCCGCCCGATTAGGATCTCGCGGCGAGGAGAGAGAGAGAGAGAGAGAGAGATAGGGAGGTGCGGGCGGTGCGGCCGCTGGATTTAGATCCAACGGCCACGCCTAGATGGATTGTGTAGGGTGGTGCGGGCCGCCTTGGGTTTCGCCCATACACTGCTTATGTATTTTCTTTTGATTTTCTATTTTAAATATTCAGTTTAATTCATTTAGGCTCTAGAAAATAGCAAATAAATCCTAAAAATTCTAGGAAAATTCATTAATGACTCTAGGATTATTCTAAACCCAAATAAAATGGTTCTAACTTAAAGTTGATAATAGATTTTGAATTATAATTTATTTTTGGCCTTAACAATTTAAAGACAAGCTTTTAAAAATTTCTAAAATTCACAATTTCAAATAAGTTTTAGACTTTAACCAAAATTGAAATTTTGGGCTGTTACATGGGAGACTTCAACATATATAGATATGCATATGAGAAAAGCAATGATAACATAAACTGGGCAGGCATGTCCATTTTCAATGCTTGGATACAAAACCAAGGATTGCTAGATGTGGACATCCCGAACAAGAAATTTACTTGGACGAACAAGAGGAGAATTCCAACATTGGCCAAACTAGACAGGATTCTGATTTATACAGAGTGGATTCAAACTTTCTTAAGCACCTCAGCAAAATCACTAGTAGCAGCAACCTCAGACCACATTCCCATTTTGGCGGACGTCAAAACAGATTTACAACCGTCAAAGATCTTCAGACTAGAAAATTACTGGCTTCATATGACAGAGTTCGTAGACCTAGCAACTCAAAACTGGACCAGAGGAACTAGAAATCTGGCTAGTATCTCTATTGCAAACCTCAAGCTGAGACGGCTTCGGGCAAAAATAAGAGCATGGTCGAAAAGGAACCATAGCCTACCAACTCAACTTGCAAACTCAAGGACCACTTTAGAATTCTTGGACAATGTGGAGGAATGGAGACCATTAACAACCCTAGAGTTTACTTTCAGGAAAAATGTCAGAACACATTTACAGGAGCTAAACTGGTTTTGGACACTTAAATGGAAACGTCGAGCAAAGATTAAGTGGTGCAAATTGGGAGATGAAAATACACGTTTCTTTCATATCACATCATCCATAAGAAACCAACGGAACACCATCAAAATGCTCACTAAGGATGGGATTGAATACTATGATAATGTCTCCAAATTACAAATCGCAACTGACTACTTCAGGGATCTTTTCAGTTTAGACATCCCATGGTCTCCAACAATAGACCTTGCAGGTCTCTATCAACAAGATCAAAACATACAGGTTCAATCAGACAACTTCACTTGGGAAGAGATAGCAAATGCAATTTTGCGCTCCCCGAACAACAAAAGCCCCGGACCAGATGGATTCACAAATGAGTTTTACAAAAAGTTCTTGAACATTCTAAAGCCTGATTTATTACAAGTGTTTGCGGATCTACATGCCAATATTGCAGACTTGTCAGGGGTAAACAAATCTTATGTCACTTTAATACTAAAGATTGATACGCCGACGCAAATCAAGGACTTCCAGCCCATCTCGTTACTGCATAGCATTCCCAAGCTCATTAGCAAAGTCCTGGCAAATAGACTACAACCAAGAATACCTGACCTTATTAGTCATATGCACCGCTTCATTACAAGAAGATCAATTGCGTAAAACTTCACTCTAGCTTCAGAGCTAGTCCAATGTGCACTGAAGAGGAAGAAACCGATGTTAGTTCTCAAATTGACTTCCACAAAGCTTTTGACACAATTAATTGGGAATGTATTATGTCGACATTGCAACAAAGAGGATTTGACAAAGAAATGGGTAAGTCGGATACATACTATTCTCTTCAGAACAACACGATTCTTGTCAATGGGGTTGCAGGAGACCAAATTAAATACAAACGCTGGGTACGACAGGGAGACCCGCTTTCTCCATTTCTTTTCATCCTCGTAGCAGATGTCCTCCAAAAAGTGCTACAGCATGCCCATGCTAATGGACGGATTCTACATCCTTTGGATATTCAAGAGACCACGCCAATTCTACAATACGCAGATGACACTTTAATCCTACTCAAAGGGACAACCCAACAAGCCATGGTCATAAAGAGTTCTTTGGACTCGCTTGCAATCTTTTTAGGATTGAAGATAAACTACCATAAGAGTACATTAGTACCTATCCACATGTCTCAACAAGATGCCACCTTAGCGGCCACCTCCCTTCAATGCCCACTCAGCTCACTTCCATGCAATTATTTAGGGCTGCCTTTATCCACTAACAAAATACCTCACAGTTTGCTGCAACCTATTATTGACAAGATAGACAGAAGACTGGCAGGTTGGATACCTGGATTGCTATCCTGGGGAGGGAGAGTTTTAATGATCAACTCAGTTCTATCAGCGATACCTACATATTACATGATTTGCATAAAGTGGCCGGAGCGTAGCATAAACGCAATTGACAAAATCAGAAGAGCTTTCCTTTGGAAGGGAGTTAAGGAGATTCAAGGTGGACACTGTTTGGTTGCTTGGAACATAGTTATACTACCCAAAGAGCAAGGAGGTTTGGGGATACGTGATCTTCGGATTCACAACAAAGCTTTAATCATGAAAGGCATTGCTAAGCTACTATCAAATTCGACTGAACCTTGTTTCAATTGGTTAAGAGGACAATACATTCAAAACCAAATACCGTTACAGTCTAGACAGAGAGACACAGCAATATGGAAAACTTTATCAACATCCATTGAGACAACTATGCAGATGTATAAGGTAATAATTGGGGATGGACAAACAATGGAAGGTTATATCTATGCTTTCCTACTCTATTCACATTTGCCATCAATCAGAATTGCACAGTCAACTCACAGTCAGTGGATAACAACTGGGTGATTGAGCTTCATCCGGTTCTATCTCAGCAAGCGGCTATAGAGCACCAGGCTTTACTACAACTTCTATCTGAGCAGCATCTCACACAGGGAACCCTGGATAGACGGGTCCTAGCTTCGACCATGACTGACGTAACTACATCAGGAATTTACAAAATACTATCGACTCACGGCCTAAAATGGAAGGCAGCTGATTTTACCTGGCTAAAATCCATCCCCATAGGTACAGAATTTTCTTATGGCTAGCCTTCAAAGGGAAACTTAACACCAAGGATAATATGACAAGCTTAAGAAATGGACGACAAATCCTCATCGCGATATTTGCCCAAATTTTAGAAACAATTGATCACATCATTCTCGAGGTGCAAAGTTGCGCATCATCTATGGACAAAAATAGGGTTATCGCCGAAGCCACTTCCTCCAAGGACATGTTAGAATTTGTGGAAAAGTATCAAGACACTCGGTGAGCCACCATAACGTTTGGCCTATCTGCTTGCAGACTGCAAGGCCATACACTATGGACCATGAGAAATAAAAGGATATTTCAAAATATTGAAAGTGGAAATACTACAATGCAACGTCAGATCCGTGAGTACATCAATCTTTGGTCCTACAGGTCTAAACCCGAACAGCAGGATTCCCTAAGACAGTGGTGTCAACTCCTTATGTAAATAGCTTTTCAATTTCTTTCTTTTCCTTCCCTTTTGTTTTCGGTTTTCCTTTTTTCTTTTTTACTTGTAATACCTTGGCAACCATTATAATACAATGGTCATAAGGTAGAGAATTCTCTACCTTTTACGTCAAAAAAAAGAATAAAGAGAAACAAGAAACCCCTTATATCTATGTGTTCAATCTACTATTCTATTCTTGTGTTCTTGCATTATTCTAAGCGATTCTATGCTTGTCTACGAGGTAATTGCTCGGACTAGACTCACCAGCGATGGTTCCTCTACACGTTATCAGTACGATCGACTCCGGCTTACTTCTAGGCCTACTTTATTCGGATCGAAATGTAACCATCGATGAACGACACTCGTAGATAGAATCGTTTTTCTATATTGCTTTCAATTCTGTAAATTTGGCTCTCTAGATTGTAACCTACGGTGCAAATCCACTCTAATCTACCGTGAGCCGACTTGAAGTCGCCGACACAATGTCGATTGGTGGATTGCATGAAAAGATGGATGTCGATTGTACCGTAAATTGGAAATCGCAAATTCGTTCTAAATATACCGCGAGCCGACTTGAAGTCGCCGGCAAAGCCGATCGGTAATTGCATAAATAGTAAATTGCATGAATAGTGCTTTGCATTACATGAACAATATATACAAAAAAGAATTCGGCAGACGGCCCGAAGCCGTCACCGGCCGCACACGGGCGCTCCCCACTATCGCCGGCCTATAGCCGCACGAGCTCGACACAGGAGCCCGTTGCCGCCGTCGGGACCTCCCGTGGGCGCCGCCGCATGGCCGCCTGAAGAAGCCGCCCGCATGCGCTGGTGGACGCCGCCGCTGGACTGCCGTTCCTTGCGCCGCTTTGAAGATGCCGCCGCCGGGACCTTCGCCAGGACACCACCGCCGCGCGGCTTGAAGCCTACACGCGTCGCCAGAAGGGCGCCGCTGCCCAGTAGCCTCGCCGCCGCCGTGCCTTGTCAGGCCGTGTGCAAGAACTCCTACGCCGCCACATGATGCCACCTCGTCTCGCACCTCCGCATGGCGCCGCCGCCGCAGACGGCACTTTCCGCCGCCGCCCTTGCTGCCCCGCCGCCTGCCGCTTTAAAGCGCTCACACCGCTGCCAGAAGGGCCGCCCACCGCCGCCACCGCACAGCACCAGCGCCCACCACCACGCCGCCGAAGCGCATTATTAGCCGCCTGAAGGAATTGGGGTAGGGAATCCCTACCCCGCCCCACTTTGATCGGCCAAGGAAAGGCCCAAATGGGCCAAAGAAGGAAGGCCCAAGAACGAGAATAAAAAAGGGGGTGGACGGTGGGATGGAAATCAAGAAAAAAAGGATGCTCTACGAATTGGGAAAAGGAAAAAAAAGTTTCCAAAAATTACAAAAAGGCCCTCGGAAAATTTGAAATTTACGCAAAAATTTTCTCTGAACTAAAAATTTCACGTTTTAACCCTTGTAAATAGCAAAATTCGCCAAAAATTTATTTTCTAGCAGAAAAGGGCCTCGGGAATTCAATTTTTGAACCAAATTTTGCATTTGAAGCATGTTTAACTTTGTTATTGTTATTTCTATGCAATTTATTTGTTGTATTTACTGTTTTGATTCTTTGTGATTGTTTAAATTACTTTTAATCACTAAAAATAGCAGTAAATCATGAAAATGCATAGAAAAGTATGGGAACACGAACTAGGAGTTCGAAGAGCATTATGAGAATTTTGAAGTCATTTTTATGTAAATTACTAGCATTAATCTTATGAACTCTTTCCATGAATATGAAAATGGGTGGCATCACGAACCAGAGTTCAAGAATCGACCCAAAGATGGCGTAATTTGTACAAGTCTTCAACTATGTGACAATGTAATCATGGATGAGCAGAAGATTGAAAAGACTCTCTCTACCTTTCACCCAAATGCGGTGCAATCCGTACGCAACTATTCACTACAACACAACACCCATGTAGAGACGTCCAATCTATAGGCTAGAGACGTGTTATTTCATCTCTAGAGGATCGTAGAGCCGTTTTTATAAAGCGTCGTTGGAGCGCCTCCCCACGGACCGTGTCAAGAACCGTAGAGACGCTTGTAAAACATGTGTACAGGATATAAGACGCTTTATAGAGACGTTAAAATTCATGTCTGTATGTAGAGACGTTTTAGTAGATGCACTTACATAACGTCTTTAGTGATATAGACACGCCCAATTTGCGTGACAACAAATATAGAGACGTTTTTACAAATATATTCAATTCATATGCGCACAATTTATACATATTTTGTAGAGACGTTATATACGTCTCTAGGTACGCAAAAGCGTCTTTTTGGACATCTTACTGTAAACTTTTTTATTTCGAATTTAATTGGATTATTTCGAATTTGATTCGTACATTTTGCTACAAACGGAAACATATATCGTCATATGAAGACATTATTCCACCTCATCCAAAAAAACTAGAAAACAGTTGAGCACATGTCGTCCCATGGAAGCATCATATTCTCATAATTAGTAAACTATGAAAACTATAAAGCATAGCAACAACAAATATTTAAACTTACAGCAAGTGGAGTTCACAACTGAATCAAACATCTATATAAAAAAGGTGCAGATACATCAGGAAAAGATCCTATGGATTGACACAAATTTTTTTCTAAATAGCTAGAATCTATCCATAAGCTTTGTCCAGGAAGAAACTAATACATTAGCTCCTCCATCTCCATTGCATTCTCTCTGTAGTCCTTAATTATCCTGCAAAGCCGGTTGAAAGATAAATAAATGTCCTGGATTGAAAAGTGTAAGATGACATGTTTTTTTGGTGAAATTAGAAGAATATAACATACCAGGTTGTTTTGTGTCAGAATAAGTTATCACTTGCCACAGTCAGTGGCGGAATCAGGAATTCAAAAGACCCGAGCGAACGAGTACACCCTAAGCACACGTCTATACCTCACAAACAAAGACAGCCCCTAAGCACACGTCTATACCTCACAGGCAAAGACAGGAACTTCAGCCATATGTATGTAAATGAAATATGTAACTCGCAGAGTTGTAAAGCTACAATTTCTGTTGCAGGGTAGCAGAGCTGCGCTTAGTTGTGCCAATTATCAACTATGGTGGCCTTCTTTCCCAACCGAGGTATCCAGCAGCATTCAAGAATCTGACAGTGCGAGCGTAATGTACCTTACTTGCTCTACCTATGAATGACCCAGAGGTGGGCTCCCTTCTTCTGCGTCAGCCATGCATCATCCCGAAATATTTAGCAAGCATTATATGGAGGTCATTCAGAAGATGATGGCAATGCCTAGAATCATTTTAGGTAAATCACAGATTATGCCTCAATTATAAATGTAAGAAACATTTCACCCACATGAAACTCTACTTCACAGAACACTTGAATCACAGAGAAACAAATGCTACACACATTCTTCAAGGACTAGCTTGCTATGTCCTTATGGTGTAGAGACAATAATATCTTTACATGAAAATTTCAGGAGGAAAAACTGTCAAAAGAAGTGTGTATATTCAAACTGAACTAAAGCACTGTTATAAATCATAAACTGTCCCTTGTTCAGATATGTTGACATAACATTGATTTGCTCCTTGCTTTTTCAGAATAAATCAAGGCAGCAAGGCATTTATGAATCAATCCATCGTGATTTACTTGTTGCTTTTGGAAATTGGGAGTTTGATCCAATGAATATTACTGCTCCATTTCCTAAAAATGTGCTTACTCAGATCTTATGATGACCCCTTTAGTTTATTACTTTTAGCCTCCAAAACTCTAGCGATTGTTCTAATATTAATCAACCGACTCTATGAACACGAGAAGGATAAAAGCGTATTGAGATTTCTAATTCAAACCCACCAAAGAAGAAGGATGTCATAGTCCCAAATACCAATCATGCTCCTATAGTTACCGCAACAATTGGAGATGAAGCACAACTTTGAGCCTGAACAAGCAACAAGAAACCTAGGATGAACCATACCAAGAGATCATATCACATCCCCCGCAGACACAAATCAAAGGTTGTTAGTACAATCGTTAAATAAGCTTTATGATCATTTTTCTTTAGCACAAAGGGATGCGAGTATCAACTCAAAAGGCTTCTACTTCACAAATCAGAACAAACAATGAACTATCAAATTATGTAATATATGATGCAATGCAAAGAAAATCAGCAAGCATAAGCGGATAAGCCCATCCATTGCACATTAACAAAGGAGTTGGACACACTAACGATTGATAAAAGAACCAAAGAATCCATTAAGCACAAAGATAGATTCTGGTAATCGCTATCAAGATTACGAATCCACTAAATCTTAAAATTAGAACCGCCGCATGTAAATGCAGCGCGCTCAATCTTTCCAAAGAATTGAGGGGACAAAAGGCATCCAACAGTCCCAAATCGATAAACTAAGAGCATTACAAAGAATCGAGAGCGATCGCCCATCAATGATCGTAACACAAAAGAAACAGAATCACAACACCGACTCCAAGATCCTCATCATCCGAACAAAATCCATACAAGAAAAGGAAGCCACGTAAATCCTAAACAATAACCATCACCACTAATGCGTGGAGCCGTGGAGGTGGAGGGATGGGCTCTCCGACGGCGACGCCGAGCTCTGCCGAGGCGGCGGTGACTCTGCAGACAAATATCAATCAATACATGTCAACCAATAAAGGAACAATGGGGAGAGGATGAGATGAGCACTCACCGGAGGTCTCCAAGTGGAAGAATTCAAAACCGTAAACAAAGCACGTAACCAACAACGAAGGGATTGGCATTCTATCAAGATGGCGCTGCTTCTCGGAATGCCGAGCACAAGCTTTTTCCCCCCGCCCCAGAGGGCTTCGCTACATCAAGATTCTTGTCGTGGCCGCTTCAGAACCATTTCGATGTCCGACGATCGCACCACAAGAAACCAAGAAGGGAAAGACTCACCAAGAACGCCAACAGAAGGGAAGCCTTTCCACATCGAATGAATAACCCTCGGGTGAAACCAGACGCGAGGAATTTAGGATTCACCATCTTCTACCCTGAAAAGGCCGGATCTTTCCTGCCCGAGCACAACAAGATTCGCCGATTCTTGGCGCGATTAATGAAGGGGAAAAGAGGGGCCCTAGGGTTTTAGGGGCGTCCTTGCTTCCTCCGCCTCGCCATGCAGTGCCCCTAGGGTCTTGGTGTCAACACCGAGCCGGGAGGAGAGGGGAGGAGGAGGCGGTGGTGGGTGCACGGAAGACTGCCTCATGGGCCTTCATGAGGTTTTGGTTTCGGGTTTAAAAGCGAGGGGATGAGAGGAGTGAGGAGGAAAGGGAATCGCGGCAGTTCTCTCGAGGCGGGCGGAAGGGGCTGGAGTGGAGAGGCCGTGGCGAACCTGGAGGAGCGGTGGACCTGGAGGAGGAGGTTAGCCAGGAGCCCAGAGAAGGAGCGGCGGATCTGGAGGAGGAGGTCAGCCAAGAGCCTGGAGGAGGAGCGGCGGATCTAGGAGGTCAGCCGGGAGCCCGGGAGGAGGAGCGGTGGCAGAGGAGGACGTGCGAGGCAGCCGGTCGGGAGGAGGTGGCGAGGAGATGGTGGAGGAGGCTGCAGGGAGATGAGGACGACGAGATTTGAGTGGTGGGGCGAGGTTAACTGCTCAGTTGAGTGGGGTTAGTGTTTGTTAAATGGGTTGGGCTCTAAATATTGGGACGTATTCTAAACGTCTCGAGAAATGTCTTTATGTACTATCTGATTCTGGGTGTAGAGATGCAATAAAAGCGTCTAAATAAAAACGTCCCTAGTAGACTATTTTGTTGTAGTGATTATCATGACGGCTACACGGAGTATGCCGCATTAATTGACACCATGCAAGTTGCAGAAGCTCAGGATAATGTTCTAAGGAAGAACTACATCTCATAGCCACCTAGTAGCAATATTAGCCATGAAGCCAATGCTAGCAGCTACAAGGTGATGAAGCCTCCCACGAAGGAAAGGGGCAAGAAGGGTAAGGTCGTAGGTCGAACATTATTGATGCTTTCCAGTCTAAGAAGAAGGACATAGGATAGCACGAGGCACATCTCGCCATTGCAGGCGCAGAGGATCCAGATTCATTAGTTGCACTCATGGATGTGGACAACCTAGTAGCAGCTCCCGTCATCCCTCCTTTGGACATAGCAGTAGCCGCAGCCGTAGTTACCCAAGAGGAGAAGATTGCCATGTAGCAAATTGAGGCAGAAGTTTCTGAATACTTCGCTGATTCGATCTAGTGCCCGCATTGCACTTGGTTCTTTTATAGTAACTTGCAGTTTATAATTGAAGCAGAACATTGAATTATTTTATTGAATAATGGTTGTAAGCTCTAGGAGAGCAAAGCATTAAATTCTTATGATGAGTCCTATAAGTCTTTTTCCCGTATTTATAATAGCAAATTATGTTCTGATATCTGAAGTATTTTATTTATGTGTTGCTTGCTTTCTGCTACATATTAATAAAATACATTATATTAGAACGTGTGTGGCACCCTATTGGAGGAAGTGTGCTTAGCCGGTAGCAGCACAATGAATACTATCTTGAGAGAGATGAAAATTTTTCAGTCGATCAGCAAGAATGCTGGTAGTCTTACGACAATCGCAGGCAGCGATACTTGTATAATAGGCTCAGGAAGGGCCCCAATTATACCCCTAATGGGCACAACTTTAGTTATTAAGGAAGCCTTGTTGTACTCAGAATCGACTAGAACTCTCAGGGATATTTGCGCAAACGGTTTCCACGTAGAGACTGAAGAAGAGTATGGTAAGGAATACCTACTCATTACAAAGCGTGAAGAAAGTAGAAAAATGGTACTAGAATGATTTCCTTCATATGAATCTGGGCTATACTACACTAATATTAAGGCATCTGCAGCCAATACTACCCTGAAAACCGTATTTAGAAGCTCTGAACCTTTTCTATCTCTGGCATGACAGATAATGCCACCCAGGTCTTAAAATGATGAGAAATATAATTAACAATTCACAGGGACATAATGTCAATGTAAAGAATTTTCCGAATCAGGAAGATTTTGTGTGCCCCGCATGTGCCACCAGGAATCTCATTACTAAACCTTCTGCTCTGAAAGCGAAGGATGAAATCCCTACATTCCTGGACCGTATCCAGGGAGACTTTTTGTGGTCCTATACAGCCCTTGTAAGGGCCATTTAGGTATTTTGTGGTGCTCATCGATGTTTCCTCGAAATGGTCGCATGTATGTTTATTGTCTACGAGAAACTACACTTTTGCAAAGCTAAATCTCGTAGATAATTGAAATTAGAAATAATTTCCCTAATCATCATGTGAAGTCCACCAGAATGGACAACGCCGGAGAATTTACTTCAAAGGCATTTGATGATTATTGTATGGCAATGAAAATTAAAGTTGAGCATTCCGTACCGTATGTCCACACCCAGAATGGACTAGCAGGGGTATTAATTACAAGGATTAAATTTATTGCCCGACTACCTTTGAAGAATTGTAATTTACCAACTGCATGTTGGGGACACGTAGTCCTGCTCGTAGCAACTCTCATCAATTTTAGACCACCGGTATATAACATCCATTCACCTATGCAACTAGCGCAAGTGTCAGCACAGAAAATTCCTCATCTTTGAAGGTTTGGTTGTAAGGTTTATGTACTTATACCTTCTTCACAGCGAACTGCAATGGGCCTTCTCCGAAAGTTTGGGATATACGCTGGTTATATGACAACATCCATAATTAGGTATTTGGACCCTATGATGAGAGATTTGCATATTGCCCAATTCGCTGATAGTTTATTAGAGGTTAGTTTCTCGTCATTAGGGGGGAGGAAATCAACCCCTTGATGAAAATGTCGGGAAATAGAGAAGTCCAGAAGATAATTGAAGTCTAGAAGATAATTGAAATTCATGACCCGCGCACTAGTGAAGCAAATAGAGAAGTCCAGAAGATAATTAATTTGCAAGCATTAGCAAATCAACTGCCTAACCACTTTAGTGATTTGAAGAGCGTGACCAAGTTGCATATGCCTATATGCAATGCACTGGAGAGGGTTGAAATACTGATGAAGGTATCCCTAATCCCATCCTAAGGCCTTTGAAAGGACGAGAACTTCGGCCCCTCGAATCCGAAGTAACCAAGGACGCCTGGTGAAAAATGATAAGAAGGACTTGACACAGCCGATCACCGAAGTTCCCCAGAACCAGAAGGGGAGCCAGTTGAAACCTTCCACTAGTATGGAACCTTCAGAAAAGGCATACTAGAATTGAACATCCCCATGAAGGGAGACATTAGCATGGATGTGTGCGCACATATCGGAACTGAAAAACTAAAGGGACTTGCCCCCGTAATTGAAAGCAGCGGTGAGCAATTCGAAGCATTTGAAGAATTGCCCCTTGAAGAAATAGCTATAAACTTTGTGACCTCTAGAAAATCTATGAATAAGACAACAGCCAATGTCGACATTGATTTTGCAAAGAAAATTGCCACAATTATCGATCTTGATCCAGAGCCTGTATCACTTACTGAATGAAAGAAAAGATTAGATTGGAAAGATTAAAAGAAGGCAATAGAAGCAGAATTATTATCTCTGAATAAAAAAAGGTGTTTGGGCCTGTAAGCCGTTCGCCTCCCTATGTGCACCCCGTAGCGCATAAGTGGGAATTTGTTCGAAAGAGAAATGAAAATAATGAAGTAAAGAAAGGCTTGTTGCACAAGGTTTTAGTCAACATCCAGGAGTTGTTTATGAAGAAACCTATTCCTCGGTCATGGGCGGAACCACCCTTTAGATATTTAATCTCAATGGCAATAAACTTGAAGTTAAAAGTAAAATTGATGGATGTGGTAACTGTATACCTTTATGAAATATTGGATTCAGACATTTATATGAAGATACCTGAATGTATCCCTGTCCCGAACCAAGATAGTACAAATAGAAATCTGTACAGTGTGAAACTCAGAAAGTCACTGTACGGACTGAAGCAATCAGGCAGGATGTGGTATAATCGCTTGGAGCAACTTTCTATGCAAGAAAGGCTACACGAACAATGAGAATAACCCTTGCGTATTTATACAATGATCCCAGGATAGATTTTGTATAATCTCAGTGTATGAAGATGATCTGAATATCGTTGGAACCCTAGAAGGTATTAAGAAAGCAAGTTCTTACCTGGAGTCGGAGTTCGAAATGAAAGATTTTGGTAGAACCAAATATTGTCTAGGCTTGTAGCTTGAGCATACCCCTGAAAGGATTTTAGTGCATCAGTGAACCTACACTCAGAAGGTGTTAGAAAGGTTTGACTTTGAAAAGGCATACCCTTCGAAAGTGCCAATGGTCGTGAGATCTTTGCAGCAAGACAAAGACTCGTACAGACCTAAAGAAGAGGGGGAGGAAGTCCTGGGGCCGGAATTCCCATACTTAAGTGCAATAGAAGTACTCATGTATTTAGCAAACTGTACTAGATCGGACATTGTATTTGCCGTTAACTTACTAGCAAGGTATATGCAGAACCTACCAAAGGCATTGGTAGGGAATGAAGGACAACTTCCGATACCTCCAAGGAAGCAAAGAACTTGGTCTGTTCTACAGAAAGAACTAAGACCTGAATATGAATGGCTATGTTGATGCCGGGTACCTGTAGAACCCGCATACAACCAAATCGCAAACAGACTATGAACCCCTATGTGGTGGAACTACAATTTCATGAAAATCGTATGAGCAGAGTCTTGTATCGACTTCGACGAACCACTTGGAAATCATAGCACTGTATGAGGACTTACGAGAATGTGTTTGGCTTTGACGGATGATTCACCACATCCAGTAGTTGTGTGGATTGAATGCCGCACAAACCCCTACTATTCTCTATGAAGATAATACAGCTTATGTTGTACAAGTGCAGATGGGTTATGTGAAGAATCATCTCATAAAGCATATAACCCCAAGTTCTTCTATGCTAATGAATTGCAAAAGACGGACGAAATTAAAGTACTGCATACTAAGTCATGTGAAAATCTTGCAGATTTATTCACTAAGTTACTTCCAGCATCTAGCTTTGAAAGGTGCATATGTGGAATTGTAATGACGAGACTTAGAGAAGTGCATAATTCAGGGGGAGAATCTTCATGAACTCATTATTGAAACTTGATTATGATGATCGAGTACACAAAGAGTAAATCCTGGAGATTAAATGAAATTGGGTGGATTTGAGGATGGGTGTCCAAGGGGGAGTGTTAAGAAACTGTGGTTTTGGCCCAGAAGTCAGCCCATATATGGGCTCCCCATTCCAAACCCTAGCAGGGTCTCTAGCCTATAAATAGGGGGTGCTACTCATTGTAAACGATTGATCGATTGATGAAGGAATAAAGAGAAACAAGAAACCCCCTATAAAGAGAAACAAGAAACCCCCTATATCTCTATGTTCAATCTACCATTCGGTTCTTATGTTCTTGCATTGTTCTAAGCGATTCTATGCTTGTCTATGAGGTAATCGCTCGGACTGAACTTGCCAGCGACGGTTCCTCAACACTATTTACCGCGCTCATAACATATACTCACTCGATTCCAATTTCAAATATGTCGTCTTAGCCATTGACACAAGATTCAAAATGACACTTTGACCGTTAATTTCTATAAAAATATATTATTTTAAATAAAAGATAATTATACATTATGTAATCATATTTCATGATGAATCTAGCAATAACAATTTGGTGTTGTGAACTTTGATTTTTTTTTACATATTGATTGTCAAACCTAAAAATATTTGACTGATACAAATTCTAAAACGACTTAGCTTTAGAATCGGAGGCAGTGGCATTCTCTAGTTGAAATGATTAATTTGAGGTTACCCTCAATGTTCACATCTCATGGTCATCGCACGCCGTCGCGACACGTGGACCGAAGGGACATGTGGCGCACATCGAGGTGAAAAGGCGCAACCTTCCCATGGACACGCTCATGCACACTACGCTTCCACCACGTGGAGCCATGATGGTGCTTTGCCACCATGCACGCCCCTGGAAGAAGGCACGGGACAACATCGCCACCGTGCGCTCTCCCTTCAAAACTTTCAAAAGTATTTGCACAAACTTTCAAATAATTCCGAAAGCTTTCAATTTGAAAACTTTTGATTTGAAAGCTTTCAATTATGAAAACTTCCAAATGGGGAATCAAAACATTCAGAACTTCTGAATGAATTAAAAAAACTTTCATCGATTTTAGAACTTTCAAGTGAATCGAAAAAAGTTTCACCCATGGAAAATTTTACCGGAGATGAGGTGGATAACGACGAAGTTGCCGGTGAGGAAGCGGGCACCGGCGCCCTTATCGGCGTCGAGGCACCTGCAGCGGATTTGGAGGAAGTTGAGGAAAAAGAGAGAGTAATCCCGGGAATACCGTTCTTAGGTTATTTGGATAGGGGAGACTATGTTATCCAGTGGGATCTGCTGATCTTTATTTATTTTACGAATGGTTCTTCTATTGGAAGCAGATAATGGTGGCTGATAGATGGGATCAACTTGACTTTGATTTGTATTTTAATTACTATTTTTTTATTGAGAGTACCTCATTACGACTCACACGTGATATCTAGTTCATTTACTAATTTCCTTCATAAATTTATATTTATCAAGGAACCTCTATGAGAGTTAAGCAAGACCTGCAGATAGTTACGAGGGTCCACATGATATAATGAGCAACACTTAATCAAATATTATTATTAAAAAATTACGGTGCAGGCTCTACATGTCATTTGCTCACTATATTTCAAAACATTTTAATAGACACTTTAATGGTCTTGGGCCGACAAATTAGTAAATGCTTAGATATATAATTAATGATGGGAGGGCCCACTTGTAAGTATCCAACATATTTTCTTATTAAGTTTTATTCATAAGTTACTTATAGGTACATAAGCCATATGAGTGGTGTTAACTAAAAATTAATTTTTTTAGTGGCAAGGATCTCTAGCTGCATTAAAGAAGAATGAGCATGCACGTTGAGCAGCGCTCGAATGCGGGAGAGCAAGGGCCCGACGTCCCCCTTGCCAACTGAGCTACGCTCAGTTCTCAACTAAAAATTAATTTTACATGGTAATTAATGTATAGGTCCTATAGGTCAATGACATACCATCTATTAATTTTTAGCTAACATAATTACTTATAGGGCCATGCGTACTTATGTATATAATTATATTTTAACAGATTTCCAAATTGAGTTTGCACTTTTAGTTCAAAACTAACGATCCACTTACTAGCTTTAATTAGCGTCTATCTGTAATACCTCGAATATCGATAAGAGAGAAACTTGTTCGGAAGAGGGAAATTAAAATAAATCCAGGAATTTTGAAGGAGATTGGGATCTTGCGCTTCCGGCCCAAGCTAGGGCTGCTAGTGGCCGGCCATTAAGTGGGCCACTAGGGGG
Source organism: Phyllostachys edulis (assembly GCA_036346405.1). Lineage (NCBI taxonomy): Eukaryota > Viridiplantae > Streptophyta > Magnoliopsida > Poales > Poaceae > Phyllostachys > Phyllostachys edulis. The sequence goes on from CM070552.1 coordinate 20,603,562, forward strand.
GAGAGGCGCCACTATGGCCCAGCCCAAGCCGCCCCCACCCCTAAACCCTAGCTGAAATCCTCCCCTTCCCCTTTCCTCCCCCTCCAAGCCGCCACCTCCACCTTCCTCCTCTCCAAAGCCGCCGCCCCCTCTAGCCATTGGTGCCACCCCATCTCCCCTTGGCGCCGCCCTGCCATTGGTGCCTCCCCTCCTCGCCATCGGTGCTCCCTGCTGCCGGCCAAAGCGAACGGAGGGGAGGAAGACCGCAGGACTGCCATCCATTCGAGAGGGAGGAAGAGGGAGAGGGAGAAGATCTTCTTCGTGGGGGTTGTTCTTCATCTTCTTGCGAATCTTAAAGGGTAACAAAGGGTTTTCTTCACTGTTTGAATCATAATAGATGCGAATTCGATTATGTTTAGTAGATCGGTTCCCTGCTGCAATTAGATCAGTTCTGTCCAGTACATTGCGCGATGGTTTGCATGTGTTTAGATTACGAATTTGAGGTTTCCATCTGCTAGAGTTATGTGGGAATTGTTCTTAGCTTTCCATAGCCTCCAAGATCACTCAATTCTGAGTTACGGTTCAAAAGTTATGACAGATTCTTTCTTCCTGTCCTGAAAATCTGACGAGAATTATCAGTCAAGATGTTTATTAAAATATGATTTAGTTAGGATCAGATTCAGACTTGTTGCCCAAAAATATTTCAGAAGATAATTTTATCATCTTTCTGGATTGATGTATAACATCCTTTTTGGATTTATAGAAAAAAAAGTTATGATCATTTCTTTATTGCTATCTATTTCTGCTAGCCAGATTCTGTAATAGGCTTTCATCTAATTGTTAGCCTAATATTTTGGCCGAATTAGAGGTTTCACCCAACTAGTTTAATGCAGATATTTTCGTTATCTTTCCATAGGATCTGAGCTCACTCCGTTTCGCATCTCAGATCAAAAGTTATGATGTGTTTAGTACTACTGTCCAGTCTATCGTCCTTTTAAACTGTCGGGTTAATTGGATAGATCGACCATGTGAACCTTGGGTTTAGGTTGATGCGACTAAGAGTTTCGAGTAGCGTTCTATTCATGTTGTTCCTTATTCAAGTAATTAATTTGTGTAGGAGGAGGGAATTTGAGTCTAGCAGCACCCTTTTTTTTTTGCCTCATAACGCTTCGCAGAGTGGAAGGCAAGTACTCTGTGAATTATATCGTTGATGATTGTTGATTGTTGATGTTCGTGCTCTCATTTCATTCTATGTTCTATGAATAGGTTTCACTTATTCTTATTCTTTCGTCATATGATAATCCGTGCTTCATGTTATTATGATTCCATATTCATATTCATTTATTCAAACACATGTTCATGAATTACCCACGGGAGTGGAAATTAAAGACCCATCATTCTATTATGGGCACGTAAGACCCACCATTCCAATGTGGGCAGATTTGGATCCCCGTATGAAACGTTCTTCATACAGGCCTTGGATCCCCGTATTTTGATAAATGCGGGCCTAGGTGAACACCGACAGGTGTGTCACTGGCTATACCGGTATAAGTAGAAGTGTAGTCCATTCATTCCATTCATTCATATGTTTTCTTCAGTTCTATGTTCATATTCTTAAATGAGACTGTCTTATTTATATTCATTGTAGTTTATATGATTCTTTGTGCTTGCTGAGTCTTAGACTCATTCTTGTCTGTGTTTCTTTATTCGAGGTGGACACTGATGATGGCATTCTTGGGAGGGAGTAGTCACGGATAATGCATTCACTTCATGTTATCCACTTTTCAATGATATGAATATGTCTTGTCTTTCATTCGTTGCATGAAGAATTGTAATAAATACAGTTTGATGATGGATGTTATATTTCTCTATGATATGGATGATTAAATTCCCACATTCGTTCTAATAGATGTTGATCTCCATATGTTATTAGTTGAGGTATTGTTGAATTTATTTCGTATTCTTGTTGTATGTTAGTATTTTAGGTAACATCTTGGCTTCCGCATAGCCAGGGTGTTACAGTTGGTATCAAAGCGGGCGTTAGGTCTGTGGTAATTGAATATTAAATTGACACACTATGCACAGTAGGTGGGGTTGGGTAATCCATTGCATCCGCATTTCTAGTGGTATGTTTCATTATGTTGTGCGGTATTGAATTGCTTATGTACTCTAGTTCTTGTTGTTAATCTATGATATGTTATGATATTCTATATCTATGAATTTATTCTATGATTGTTGTGAGACGATCCTGTATATTCATAATTGATTATATTGGTTATGCGTGTTGTTAACAGATGTTAAGAAGTTGAGGTTGTGGTTGTTGCCTTGGGATTCACCAGGTTACACCACCGTTCATGGTATGTGGATAGGAGAGTAGTTACCCCGTGTACCATAGTTTCAGGTGTTGAGCGTGAGTTGCTTTAGAAAGTTGTTCCCTTCCTTGATTTTTGAATTTGGCGAATTCTTGTCGTGCGGTGGTTGATGAATTTCTCTTGGTTTGTGGTTCATTGTAGTTGATGGGTTTCAATAGGTCTTTAATTGTTCTCTGAAACAATTATTGTTTTTTAACTGTTGAGTTGCTTTTACTACTTGTGATCGTTGTCTTTTGGCAAGATTGATATTTCCATGGTTGTTCCTTTTTTCTTATTGGAAAAGAATGACTCATTTATTCGTTTGATATTTTGGATAATGAGAGTTTTCTGTTGCAAGTTTGTTAACATGAGAAAGCTTTTGGCTCCATGTATTTTCTTTGGATCATTCCGAGTATTGAAGTTTAATGCATCTCTTTTCTGAAGAAAAGTGTTAAAATCCTTTTGTGATTGTAACACCCCAGCCAAACAAAGGCCTGGAATGCTACCAAATTAAGTAAATTTAAACATATTCAAACTAAAACATCTTACAAAAATTCGGCAGAACCTCCTTTGTATAGTTACCTATACCGGAGGTTCCAACAGATAGTTAAAAGATATAAAGATAACCCAAAATTGCCATTTGATCAAGACATAATCAAAACTGACTATTCGTTACTAAATCATCCATAGTAACTAAGCATTTAAGAAATAGATCACGAGCATCCAAACGTCTATTTATTACAGACTAATCCAATCAAGCAATAATTAATATGAGTACTCTAAACAGTTCATTCATCCCTTAGTTGGTTTTCCTTTCATTCTATGGTGGGTGGTTCGTGTGGATGTGCAAGAAGTCTAATTCTTCCTTTCCCCCATGCATGCCGATCTCGTAAAAGTACCTAAAACATAACAAACAACAAGAGGTGAGTCCAAGACTCAGCAAATATAATAAATGGCATCAACAACGTACAAGCATGTAAATCAGCAATTAAACTTCTCAAATCCACATATCAATCATCTTACACACACATGCTATGCAATATGCTCAAAAATGATCCTCTTCCCTCTATTTCCCTTTTGTATTTTACCGGTAATGTAAAGTGTGCATCTGTCGATGCACACTCATGCCTGTGCCATCTAGCACAGAGACCATTGCCCATACTCCGTAAATATGGGGACCAAAGCCCATGCTTTTCAAGCATGGGGACCTTTAGCCCGTCATCAACATGACGAGGACCTCAAAAGTTGTTTGGTCATCACATGACCAAGTCTTCAATAAGCCAACATGATGCATATGTATGAATTTCTCAAATTAACAAACATGCATCCGCAACAACATTGCATATGAATATCCTATTCATACTACAAAGCTCATAAACATAGTCTTCACACCTAGCGAACATCCAAATTATCACATAACTCATATCCCTAGCAATAATGCACAATACCAACTATGCCATCATCACATCTCATGAGCACACAATTTCTCATAACATATACCAAGCATTTCCATTCAACAATATATATTATAACCATCATTATACTTGTCTTAACCGCAAGAGAGTGAGGAACGCGCAGAAGGTGCTGCCCCCGGGACCGGTCCACCACCTGAGTAATTATTATAACGTACACTAAGATGGCAGTAGAGGACCAAAACAAAGTATACAACAACAATCACTAACTTGCAAGAGCGTCTAACTCGATCCCAACCCCAATTCCTACATGTCGATCTGTCCCCTCGGTGGACAGTCAACTTCTAAAATTCATATCTATTGCTACAGGAGTCCAATTAAGGTTTTCCTAGACTTTATGGAAAGGTAATTAAATTATCCAACTAAGTCTAGTTGGTGAACCTCTCTGAATCGGCCAAATAATACCCCTACCAAGCCAGTTAATAAAACATCGATTTCCCGTCAGGCTCTCTGGACAGAGCACTAAAAATACCATAACTTTCAGTACGTGTATCCAAATCTTGAGTTATTGAGCTTTCTGAAAATCGGAGACAATGATCTACAACTTTGATTATACTGAGCTTCTCTGATTGCCCCTTTTACTAATCGTTTCACCCAGATTACTAAAACCTGTCAGAACACCAATGATTCTGCAGAACAGTCCCACTAATAAAATCATAACTTCTGCTACAGGAGTCCAAATTATGTGTTCTAGTACTTCACGGAAAGATGGCGACGTTCTCTACAATATCCTAGGAGATGTCCAGGACTAATGCTGCCATTAAATACATCAAAACCTCGATTCTCTATAATCTGTCCTGAGTAGCCCTAAATACCGACATCGCTAGAACGACTAATCAAACACCTAATCAAAGGAAAACGAAAGTTACCAGGGATGAGCTGCTGGAGATCACGAGCAGCCTGCGAACCCTTCCTCTTCCCTCTCCTCTTCCCTCCCTTCCTTCCTCCTTGCTCTCCTTTCTTGGCCGGCCAACACACGCGCAGTCCTTCTCCTCGCCTTCCTTGGACGACCAGCGGGAGGAGGACGAGCTTGCCGGCAGCGGAGGAGGCGCAGGGACCTGGCTGGAGGCGCACAAGGGGGAGGAGTGGTGGCCTAAGGGGGTGGGAGGGGCGGCAAGGGAGTGGGAAGGGGTATGGGGCGGCTAGGGTTTGGGGGGCGGGGGGGAAGGATGCCTTCCCCCCCCCTCCTGGCCGGCCACTAAGGGCTGCATGGGCCAAGGCCCAGGCCCAAGATGCCCTCAAAAACGCTGTTAACTCCTTTATTAACTGATTAATTGAGTAATTTCTATTTGATCCTTCTTCTAAATCGATTCCAAAATAGACCTTCTCTTTGAATTATTGTTCCCTTCCGAATTATACATCTGGAGTATTACATTCTATCCCCCTTAAACTGAATTCGTCCTCGAATTCTAACCACGCTTACGCCAAGGTAAAATCACAGCTATAGCTAAAAAAAACGTTAACACGTACCTGCTATGAATAACTCTGGATATTGCTCGCGCATGCGAGACTCCAATTCCCAGGTGGCCTCTCTCTTGGTCTGCTGCGACCAAAGTATCTTAACATACTTCAAAGTTTTATTCCTCAAAACTCTTTCCGATCTCTCCAGAATCTGTACCGGCCTGGACTCAAAAGTTAAATCCTGTTTGATGGTTAATAGCTCTAGCGAAACAAGATGCTCCGGATCTCGCAGGTATTTCCTCAACATAGATACATGAAATATGTTATGAACCCCTCGCATAGACTCTAGAAGGTCCAAGCGGTATGCCACCTTGACAATTCGAGCCAAGATCGTGAAAGGTCCAACGTACCTCGGACTAAGCTTCCCTTTGGTACCGAACCTCACTACTCCCTTAGTGGGAGATACTCTCAAGAGCACTTGATCCCCCACTTCAAACTCCAAGTCCCTTCTCCTTACATCTGCATAGTTTTTACATGCGCGCCTCCGGGTCGCTAACAGATCTTTGTCTCACCAAGGCCACTCGTTCAAGCATCTTGGACCCAATCCAGGACCTAAGGCCTTTTCACCCACCGCTTCCCAGCAAAGGGGTGACCTGCATTTACGCCCATACAAAACCTCGAACAGTGCGGCTTTAATACTTGAATGGTAGCTGTTATTGTAAGCAAATTCCGCCAATGGCAACTGATCCTCCCAACTACCCTTCCAGGACAAAACACAGGACCACAACATGTCCTCCAAGGTCTGAATGGTGCGTTCTGACTGTCCGTCTATCTGGGGATGAAATGCTGTACTCAAACGGAGCTGGGTGCCCAGTGCACTCTGCAAACTCTCCCAGAACTTAGAGACAAACTTGGCATCTCTGTCAGAAATGATGGTATTTGGCACCCCATGCAATCTCACAACCTCACGCACATAAATAGGAGCTAAATCGCTCGTCGAGTTGGTCGTGCGGATGGGAATAAAATGTGCGGATTTGCTGAACCGATCCACTATCACCCAAACTGCATCCTTTCCCCGCGGTGATCGAGGTAATGCAACTACAAAGTCCATAGAGATATCATCCCAAGGCCATTGAGGGACCTCTAACGGCCGCAATAACCTGCCGGGGCGTTTATGTTACGCCTTCACTTGTCGACACACACCACAAGAGGCTACATAATTAGCTATATCCACCTTCATTCTTTTCCACCAGAAATTCTGCTTTAAATCACGGTACATCTTTGTCTCACCTGGATGAACAGTATAAGGGGTGCGATGCGCCTCCCTCAAGATGCAATCCTTAACCTCCGCCTTCTGCGGCACACAAAGGCGACCATTAAATCGCAATGCACTAGACCCATCCAAACTGAAATCCCCTTCCTTGCCCATTTCCAGACGCTTCTTGACCCTCTGCAACAACTGGTCATTCTGCTGTGCTTCTCGCACCCATTCTGGAATGGCTGACTCTAAGATCAACTGAGTTTCGACATGAGCCGTGCCTGCATAGCAATAAGATATTCCCATGCGGTCAAAATCCACAATTAAACAATCCAGAGTAGCAGGCGTCGCCTTGCGACTAAGAGCATCAGCCACCACATTGGCCTTGCCTGGATGGTACTGAATCGTGAGATCGTAATCCTTGATCAGCTCCAACCATTTGCGTTGCCTCAGATTCAAATCCTTCTGGGTAAAAATGTACTTAAGGCTTTTGTGATCAGTAAAGACATCACAAGATTCACCATATAGATAGTGTCTCCAAAGCTTCAAGGCGAACACTACCGCAGCTAGCTCTAAATCATGTGTTGGGTAGTTCTGCTCATGCTTCTTGAGCTGTCTAGATGCATAAGCTAGAACCTTTCCTTCTTGCATGAGCACACAACCCAAACCAACTCGAGAAGCGTCAGAGTAAACTGTGAAACGTTTCCCGGGCTCAGGAACAGTGAGAACAGGAGCAGTCACCAACCTTTCTTTCAAAGTCTGAAAACTGCGTTCACAGTCATCATCCCATCGAAACTTCACATCCTTCTGAGTGAGTCTGGATAAGGGCTTGGCAATGATGGAGAAATCCTGCACGAATCGCCGATAATAACCTGCCATTCCAAGGAAGCTTCTCACTTCTTTGATGTTGGTCGGCCTTCCCCATTCTACCACTGTGGAAATCTTACTTGGATCAACTGATATCCCCTTATCATTGATAACATGCCCCAAAAATCCCACCTCAGACATCTAGAACTCGCACTTCTTCAACTTGGCATAAAACCTATTCTCTCTTAGCGTCTCCAACACCAGCCTCAGATGACGCCCATGATCTGCTTCAGTCTTGGAGTAGATCAAAATATCATCAATAAAGACGATGACGAAATCATCGAAATACTCATGCAGCATCCTGTTCATTGTCTCCATGAAGGTAGCAAGGGCATTCGTTAGTCCAAAAGACATAACCTTAAATTCAAAATGCCCATACCTTGTGGAGAACGCCGTTTTCTCAATATCCTCCTTTCGGACAGGAATCTGATTGTATCCCGACTGGAGACCAATCTTTGAAAATACCTTTGCCCCTCTCAACTGATCAAGTAAATCTTCAATGCGTGGCAAAGGATATTTATTCTTAATGGTCAGCTGGTTGAGAGCACGATAATCAATACACATGCGCCAACTACCATCCTTCTTCTTGGTAAATAGCACAGGAGCCCCCCACGGAGACACACTGGGACAAATAAGATCCTTCGCCTTTAGATCGTCCAACTGCTTCTTTAGTTCCTCCTGAAAAGGTCGCGCTAAACAGTACGGGGTCATGGAAACCGGTCGAGCGCCGGGAACTAAATCAATCTCGAACTCCACTGGGCGAGGTGGAGGCATCCCTAGCAGATCTGCTGGAAATACGTCTAGAAACTCCTGAACCACTGGAATACCTGCAGCAGTCAAAGACGAACTCGGCTTCTCCAGCAATGACAAAAGAAAGCCACTCTTTGCTGCTCGACTACCAGGAAACAAACTAGCCAGCACACGAAGTGTATAAGAAGGGGCACTACCCTGAAAAACTATCTCTTGCCCAGACGGAGCCTGCAGAGTTACTGTCTTCCAAAAGCATGATATGACAGCACGGTAACTATGCAACCAATCCATACCCAAAATAACGTCAAACGGTTCCATCTTCATAACCATCAGATTAGCAATAAAATCTTCCCCATCTAAAGAGATCACACAACCGGGACAGACTGTGGAACTAGAAAGAATCCCTCCAGGTGAATTAACTAAAATTGACTGAGCTATAGACTGCATACTCAACTTTGCCCGGCTAGCAAACTCTAACGATGCAAAAGAGAAAGTAGCCCTAGAATCAAACAAAGCAAAAGCCTCCACTGAATCCACCAGTAGCGTACCTATCACCACATCGGGACGACCCACTGACTCAGCAGTCGGCATGGCGTGGAGAGGCGATTTGGGCGGGGAGCCCCAACACCGGTATGGCGGTGCGGCAATGCTTTGGAGGTCTTGAATGCGCCATACCGGGGACAAGTGCTGGGGGAGGCGACCAAAAATACCCTGGTGGTGGGATCCCTCCAAGAGTAGGATAGTAGGGCTGTGGCTGCATCCAAGGCTGAGTGGGAGTAGCTGCTAGCATCTGCACCGACCCTCGAGAAGAAGCAGTGCACGGTCTTGATGCTCGAATCGCTCCCACTTGATAATACTGGCGGGGTTCCGCTTACAAACCAACGCCTTGTGGCCCTCCTGACCACAGTGGTGACAAGTACCCAACCAGGTACACTCTGCAGCACAATGTTCATTACCACACTTGAAGCACTTCGTACCTTGCCCTATGACCGGACGCATCATAGGAGCATTCGCTATCGGTCGGGAAGTGTAGGATGACTGTGGCTTTGTGAACCTGGATCTGAAAGAGTTCTGCGGGCCCTTGAACTTCTTGGAAACAGGCTTCAGAGACGACCCGCTTCCTCCTCCGAAACCCTTCCTGTGACTGCCTCCAGCACCCTCAGGAACCATGGTACCTCCTGTACCCTACAACTCTTCCCCAATCTGCATCTCTAGCTCCATGCCCCTGGCCTGCTCTACTAGGGAGCTAAATCACGCAGCTCCAATGCCCCCAACACTTAACGAAATTCCTGCCTGAGCCCTCTGCGAAACCTCTTAGCCTTCTCCACCTCATTGGTAGCCACAGCTGGAACGAAGCGGATTAAGTTATTGAAACCCACTTCGTACTCTGTCACCGACATCTTCCCCTGCTTGAAACTGTTCAATGATACCTCCATCCTTTCCACAAATGAGGCAGGATAAAACCTCCTCCTGAACTGCTCCACAAATAGTTCCCAAGTTGCTGGTCCATGGGCAGCGGTTCTAGCTGACAGGACTCCTTCCCACCAGAGATCCGCTTGCCCCTTCAGCTGAAAGGCCACGAACTGAACCCTCTGCTCTGAAGTCAATCCCAACGCTCCCAAATGCCTCTCTATGTGACGAAGCCAGTTAGCCGCATCAACTGGCGTGCCCAACCCATCAAAGGTGTCCAACCTCAAAGCATTCCACTGATGCAGTCCCATAGCACCCACCACCGGTACCACCGTAGGAACCGCCACAGGACCGGCTGTGGGTGCAGCTGGTGGCGCCTGACTCCCCTGAACTGCTGAAGCAACCTCTTCTTCTGATCCCTCAGAACTAGGCTCTCCACCCACAGAGCTCTGAACTTCGGGCGGGGGCATTGCCTGGCCTCGTCCAGCACCCTGCCGGCCACAACCACGGCCACGGCCTCTACCCCTTGCCATCTCTAAAACATCACAAACAAGCATAAATTCAAACATTAAGCACACATCAAACTATAATAATCAACAGAAGCGTAGATGCAATGCAAACCCAAACCCCACCTACTGTGCTTAGTGTGTCAAGATTAATGTTTCATTAACCACAAACCTACAGCCCGCTCTGATTAATGTTCATATTCCTTCCATATGTGTTATTTCCATGATTAGAGAGCATGTTTTTTCAATATACATATTGCATTCCATGCATCCATTATTCATGTTTCATCCACGGGAGTGGATTAAAAAGACCCATCAATTCCAGTATGGGCACGTAAGACCCACCATTCCAATGTGGGCAGATTGGGACACCCGTATGAAACGTTCTTCATACGGGACTTGGATCCCCGTATTTTGTTAAATGCGGGCTTAGGTGAACACCGACGGGTGTGTCACTAGCAATACCGGTATATGCATGTGTTTAGTCCCTTCATTTCATTCAATCCATTCATTCCATTCATTCAAATATTCGTTATGTGATTTATTCATATTCTTCTATGATGTTGGCTTGATCATGTTTGTTGTATATCCCATTTATTCATCAGACTTCTTTGAGTCTCGGACTCATTCTTACGTTGTTTGTTTATTTTAGGTGATTATTGATGTTGGCTCTATTGGGAGGGAGTAGACACGCACTACTCATTCACTCCACCTTATTCAAGTCCAAGATTATGATTTAGTTTTATCTTTCATTCGTTATTGATGAACTGTAATAAATAAATTTAGATGATGAATGATACCTATTGCTATGTTATGGTTAATTCAGTAGTACTTGTGATCTTTGATTATTCCTTCGATAGTTATTGCTTAGATTCAGACTATATTCATGACATGGTCCTATTGAATATTGATCTCTTTTTGTCATTAGATGAGAAGGTGTTCTAATTCTTCCGCATTATGGTTGTATGTTAGATTATTTAGGTGACATCTTGGCTTCCGAATAGCCAGGGTGTTCAAGTTGTTGTTAACTCCTTTATTAACTGATTAATTGAGTAATTTTTATTTGATCCTTCTTCTAAATCGATTCCGAAATAGACCTTCTCTTTGAATTATTGTTCCCTTCCGAATTATACATCTGGAGTATTACAACGATGCCTTGTTGTGGTCAAGTTGGAGATTGTAATCAAACAAAATGTTTGGGTATGGGTTTCCATTGGTCCTTATTTGTTTTTCAGAACAACTATTGTCTTTCTGGCTGTTGAGCTCTCTTTGCTACATGTAAACGATGTTATTGACAAGATTGTTCTCTTTCATGAGAGTCCTATCTTTCTTGTTGATAAAGGTGACTGGTTATCCGTTTGGTATTTTGGATAATGGAAATTATGTTTTACAAAGTTCATTGAAGAAAGTTTTGACTCTACTCATTTCTTTTGGAGTAGTTGGAGTGTTGGAGTTTAGAACCTCTCTTTGAAAAAGAAAGTGTCAAATCCCTTTGTAAGGTTTTGTGGTGTTATGTGAGTGGTTGTAAGTAAAGAAGTCATTTGATAATCTTTGATGTCAAGTTGGGTTATTAGCGTGATGCATAATTAACCTTAACCGATGTCCTCAGTAGCGTAGCCGGTTAATTTACTGTTGCCTTGCAATGATTGCATGGCGAGCTGTGATTGAGAATATATTTATTCCTGATTAGGATCAACAGGGTTCTAAGAAGAGTGAATATTAATACGAAACTACCTCGTAAATATTTACTTGATGATCTTACATAAGTGCTAGATTTACCTATTTCTTGACATGATAAGATTGTTGAAACCTTATGCTTTTGCCCATAAGAGATTTCTAACTTTCAAAGGCAATACCTTCTTCTCATTTGGAGTTTGATCTTATTTTCGTGCGAGACTTGTGGCCTCAACTGTGGACTTCACTTAGATTTTCTGAGTTCATTGCCTAATTGGTTTTCCCCTTGGTCTTGTGTTCATTGCGAGTGGTAAATGATTTTCTAGTTGGTGAAAATCGTTTTCATTTGCCTCTTCTTTTGAGAAAGAATCAACCCATTCTTTTCACATAGGTCTTTCGAAGTGTTTTCTAATTGTTGTTATGAGATTGATGTTAATACTTGCAGTAATTTGGTCGCCTATGGTAATATCACTTAAATGAGAATATTTCAAGTTTAGCTTTCGTGATCTTTTGGAGCTCATGAATTATCTGGTAGCTGAAATTATGTTAAATAAAATGATGTAGTGGAATGTCCTATTGCTTTCTAAGAGATTTGTGTGATTTAATCTTAAAGGCTCTTTGGTCTGAGTTGGCAACGTGAGGTTGCAATCAAAGACAATTATGTTGGTTTCTTTAAGAGGAGAATAATCTGCTTGCTTTTCGTGAAATCTCGTAAATGAAAATGTTTTGAGTTTTGTGGCTGAGATCATTTGGATCTCATGTTTCTTGTGTAGTTGAACTATTCCGAGCAAATATGACGTGTTGAAGAATTTTATTGGTTCTTAATTAGTCCTTGTGGTTTGGACTAAATACCTTATCTTGTTCGTTGTGGCAAAGTGTTGTTAGTCAAAGGATTAATTTCAGTGTTAAAGGAAAGAGTGCAGTAGGAGTATTTGAGAATTGGAGTCAAGTTTTGTAACTTGTGGTTATTTGAATCGTTCCTAAACTTTCTGCTCTTTCCGCACAAGAATTGTCGAGTTTCAATCACAAAGTCATTTTCTTATTGGTTGTTATTTGCTATTACCTTTATGAGGGATGTGTGCCCTCAACTGTGAACCCAACTTTCGTTTTCCATGATCTTCGTTATCAGATTATTTCTTTTGGTTTCATGCTCGCTGTGAGGAGCAACGTTTTTCTATGTGACGAAACCTGTTCTTGTTCGTCTCTTTCTTTTGAGAAAGGATCAACAGTTTTGTGTTGCAAAGTTTTGTAAAGCGTATTTTGGCAACTGTTCGGTGGTGGTTAAGTAATTGTAGTGGTGAGATTTTGCTAATAAGCTATTGGAGGAGTAGTAGAAAATAAATTGGTTTTGATCTGTACCTCTTGGAGGAAATTTGATTCAAAGGGAATGTGTGGCTTCAAAGTAAAACCGAATAGTGTTACGACCAAGTAGAACCTATGGTATAGTGTAATTCTAGAACCTTATTTCATGTTGAAATGTTGGGGATTATCGAAGGTATGGAAACCTTGATCAATTTTATAGAGTAACGCAAAGTATTGCGAGATTGTGTGGGTGATTTCTGATGATGTCAATGAGTGAGTATGTTAGAATTGTGGGCATGTTCGAGATTTAATCTAATGATTTCTCTATCTGTTATAAGAGAAGTTCGTTGTAAAGGTCTTGGAGGTTAAATTTGAGCTTTGTATTTTTATGCTAGACCTTTGGTCGCCCAATGATGGTGTGTAGAGAAAATAGAATAATGGCGTTTCTAGAGCAGTGGAATGATCATTGATAGAACTCTTCTGAGGTAGTACATGAGCGTGTGTATTGAGGGTTCTGAGTTGTTATTCTTGAAAGTTGGAGGTGATGGGATTGTGTGGGATCTATTTTGAGGTGCTTTGGGTGCCTTCTGTCAAATTATTTTCGTCAGTAGAAGGAGTTGTCTAGAGTGTTCAGTGGAATCAATAGAGTCTCTCCACAAAGGTGTGGATGATGTATTTCAGTTTAAGCATAATCTAAGGATGTTAAATTAAGAGGTTTAAGCTCGTGTGGTATGCGATAAATTGAATTCCAAGGTTTGAGAGTGACTTTATTCCTAAAAGAGAAACTAAGAAAAATGATGTTTTCTTGGATAGTGAAGCATTTTCTTGATTCTCGTTTGAGCTTTGTGTTGTTGACTGATGTCTTCTGCAATTTGAGTTGGCGTTGTGTTGGCATGTGTGCTTCTTTCCAATTCAGATGAAATAAAAGAAATATTTGATTTGGGCATTCGAGTGATTTCTCCTTTAGCTTTCGTGGTGTTCATTCACAAATCGACTAATTAGAAAGTGGAATGGTCTTCGTGATGAATTGTCAATTTTGGATTTGACCCTTTTGGTGGGGAGTTAGCATTGCGTGGATGCAATGAGAACTTTTTATTTTCAGTTGGATTCTTTTTGTAATATAGTTGTTAAGAACGAGTTCTGTTGTGCATTCTTGTTTAAAGGAGGTGCTCCTTGTTAGATGAAGAGCTCGATTTTAAGCATGTTGTGTGCTTTCGTACCAAAGGGGAAGTTGGCCCAGGTACATTGGTTCGTTTTCAACAGTTGCAGAAATTAGGACGTTGGCGTATCGCTTTGATCGTCTCGGGTCCATACGCGAAGTACGCAACGTCTGGTGTGTTCTGGTCCTAAATGAGTAACTGAGCAATTCAAAGCTTGGGATTTCGTTAAAGACGTTGACCATCGAGTAGGCTCTTACCTTCGATTCTCTTCTGATGAGTGTACCTGGAAATGCCGGGTTGAGGGTTAGGACAGACGTCGTTTTACATCTTTGTGTTGTGGTCTCATCGGTCTGAGAGAGAAGCCACTTGGTAGTTTGAGTTACGTATGCGTGAGCGTTATCCGGATTTGTTCACATCAGGTACGTGGTTACCGTTGATAGTTCACAGTTGTGGTTGTTCTTTCGCATAGTGTTGTGTGAGGATTCGGGGTCGAATCCTATTTAAGGGGGGTAGAATGTAATACCCCGAATATCGATAAGAGAGAAACTTGTTCGGAAGAGGGAAATTAAAATAAATTCAGGAATTTTGAAGGAGATTGGGATCTTGAGCTTCCGGCCCAAGCTAGGATTGCTAGTGGCCCACCATTAAGTGGGCCAATAGGCTGGAGAGGCGCCCCTAAGGCCCAGCCCAAGCCGCCCCCACCCCCTCTCTAAACCCTAGCTGAAATCCTCCCCTTCCCCTTTCCTCCCCCTCCAAGCCGCCTCCTCCACCTTCCTCCTCTCCAAAGCCGCCGCCCCCTCTAGCCATTGGTGCCACCCCATCTCCTCTTGGTGCCGCCCCTGCCATTGGTGCCTCCCCTCCTCGCCATCGGTGCTCCCTGCGGCCGGCCAAAGAGAAGAGAGGAGAGGATGACCGCAGGACTGCCATCCATTCGAGAGGGAGGAAGAGGGAGAGGGAGAAGATCTTCTTCATGGGGGTTGTTCTTCGTCTTCCTGTGAATCTTCAAGGGCAACGAAAGGTTTTCTTCGCTGTTTGAATCATAATAGATGCGAATTCGATTACGTTTAGTAGATCGGTTCCCTGCTGCAATTAGATCAGTTCTGTCCAGTACCTTGCGCGATGGTTTGCATGTGTTTAGATTACGAATTTGAGGTTTCCATATCCTAGAATTATGTGGGAATCGTTCTTAGCTTTCCATAGCCTCCAAGATCACTCAATTCCGAGTTACGGTTCAAAAGTTATGACAGATTCTTTCTTGCTGTCCTGAAAATCTGACGAGAATTATCAGTCAAGATGTTTATTAAAATATGATTTGGTTAGGACCAGATTCAGACTTGTTGCCTAAAAATATTTCAGAAGATAATTTCATCATCTTTCCGGATTGATGTAGAACATCCTTTTTGGATTTGTAGAAAAAAGTTATGATCATTTCTTTACTGCTGTCTATTTCTGCTAGGCAGATTCTGTAACAGAGTTTCATCTAATTGTTAGCCTAATATTTTTGTCGAATTAGAGGTTTCACCCAACTAGTTTAATGCGGATATTTTGGTTATCTTTCCATAGGATCTAAGCTCACTCCGTTTCAAGTCTCAGATCAAAAGTTATGATGTGTTTAGTACTGCTGTCCAGTCTGTCGTCCTTTTAAACTGTCGGGTTAATTGGATAGATCGACCATGTGAACCTTGGGTTTAGGTTGATGCGACTAAGCGTTTCGAGTAGAGTCCTATTCACGTTGTTCCTTATTCAAGTAATCAATTTGTGTAGGAGGAGGGAATTTGAGTCTAGCGACCCTTTTTTGCCTCATAACGCTTTGCAGAGCAGAAGGCAAGTACCATGTGAATTATATCATTGATGATTGTTGATTGTTGATGTTCATGCTCTCATTTCATTCTATGTTCTGTGAATAGGTTTCACTGATTCTTATTCTTTCGTCATATGATAATCCGTGCTTCATGTTATTATGATTCCATATTCATATTCATCCATTCAAACACATGTTCATAAAATACCCACGGGAGTGGGAATTAAAGACCCATCATTCCAGTATGGGCACGTAAGATCCACCATTCCAATGTGGGCAGATTTGAATACCCGTATGAAACGTTCTTCATACGTGTGTTGGATCCCCGTATTTTGATAAATGCAGGCCTAGGTGAACACCGACGGATGTGTCACTGGCTATACTGGTATAAGTAGAAGTGTCGTCCATTCGTTCTATTCATTCATATGTTTTCTTCAGTTCTATGTTCATATTCTTAAATGAGTCTGTGTTATTTATATTCATTGTAGTTCATATGATTCTTTGTACTTGCTAAGTCTTGGACTCATTCTTGCCTGTGTTTGTTTATTCTAGGTGAACCCTGATGATGGCATTCTTGGGAGGGAGTAGTCATGGATAATGCATTCACTTCATGTTATCCACTTTTCAATGATATGAATATGTCTTGTCTTTCATTCGTTGCATGAAGAATTATAATAAATAGAGTTTGATGATGGATGTTATATTTCTCTAGGATATGGATGATTAAATTCCCACATTCGTTCTAATAGATGTTGATCTCCATATGTTATTAGTTGAGATATTGTTGAATTTATTCTGTATTCTTGTTGTATGTTAGTCTTTTAGGTAACATCTTGGCTTCCGCATAGCCAGAGTGTTACACTATCACTATTAAATTTTAATTGGAATTTTAAAACTAATTAACCTAGATACTAATGGACCTTGAGACTATCACTTAGTGACACACTAATTATCCATGGTTAATATATAACAATAATAAATTTTGGTTATCCATCTAATTAAGTGGGTCCTAGAGGTAATTGAATTATTAGCAAAATAATTACATCTAACTTAATTACAAATGTAGTATTTAACTAAATATTATTATTACTAATTAATGTGTAGGTCCTATGTGTCAATGACACATTAACAATTCCTAGTTAACCTTAAACTAAATTAATTATTTTTGGGGTTTATTTGCCATGTGGATAATTGCATTAAAATAATTTAAATAAATTCTAAATTAAACTTTTTGGTACTTTGTTAGGTAGGGTTTGAATTTAGAAATAAGAATCGTCGAATTTGGAATTAAAACGAGAGAGAGCGAGCTCTCCAAAGTTTAAATTCAAGAAAAATCCTGAAAATAAATAGATGAAAGAGGGTGTCTCTCACTGACAGCTGGGGCCCACTGATTTTTATTTTATTTTCAATTTATTTTTCATTTAGAAATTCTTACCGTGATTGACAAGTGGGGTCCAAACTATTTTTAATTTCGTTTTCAATTTATTTTCTAATTGAAAATGACCACAGTCATTTATAGGTAGGGCCACTAGGGTTTTTTTATTTTAATTATTTTTCTAAAGGAAATTCATGAGTCACTAACAGGTGAGCCCACGGTCCACGTTGTATCGGTCCATGGGAACAATACCTAGGTGGTGGACCCATAGGTCAGCAGCACAGGTCTATAGACCGAGTCTAAATAGGATGTTTTAAAGGGTGGGACCCGCATGTCATAAGCTCAGAACTTAAATTAGGCTCTAATTAGATTTTCTAATTATGTTGGACCCACATGTCATACAAACATTATCTAACAATTAATTTCTTTGCTAATTACATCATTAAATCATAAATGACGTTGCTGTAGTACTCCCCCAATTCGCACTCGAGCTCGATGCCGGTGAGTTGGGCCTCAAGGACGACCCAGGATCCCTAAAATCGGTTCCCGCATCCTCGACAACCCCAAGGACGTTGCTGGCGAGGGCCCATAGTGGTGGCGCGGCTGCGTGTGGCGACGGCAACAATCTGGCCTATGCAGAGGCAACAAGCCAGTGGATAATCCCACAAGACAACGCGTGCTTGATCATCTACACCCCGAGGGGGTTCTAATGGCATGACTGGTGGCAAAGATGAAGGTGCTACGACGTGGTGGCTAGGCGATGCTCTACGACTCAAAATGATTAGCCTACTAGATTTGCCTAGTACTAGAACATGGGTTGACATAGGCACTTATAATTTTTCAGTCGAGACAACGAGCCTGGGTGGAGAAGGAGGTCGGTAGCGCAACTATGAGGTCCCTGGCGCAAAGGAAGAAGACAGCGATGCTCCAGGGAATTCTAAGCTAGGGAGAGAAGAAGAAGATGAACATGAAGTTCACGAGAGCGAAGCATAAATGAAGGATCTAGTGGCGGTGGTTCAAGCTCACCCGAGGGGTCACGTGATTTGGTGAGGCAGGGCGACATGGTCAGCTTGGTCATCGAGGGGTAGAAGACAGGGCGACCGATGCAGATTCTGTAGGGAAGAAGGTAAATTAGGGTGAGCACAAGGTAGAGGTGGCAAGGGCGAGCCCTAAAAGCAAGGATGGAGCAACGGGGGTTGAGCGGCCGGAGCAGCTTGTCAACGACGGCGGCGGCTGAAAATAGAGATCGGCTCCTTGATCTCTCTCTTCTTCGCTGATGCAAGATGGAGGAGTAGAGGTGGAGGCGGACTCGGTGCGCGCCTTGGCTAGGCGTTAAGTTGGTAGGGTGGCTGGGTGTGGGCGGCAAAGTGGCAGCAGGGCTCGGCATGGGTGCGAACGGTTGAAGCGATGTGTAGTAGCCCAAAATTCCATAAAGGCAAAAATATGGGATTTTTAAAACTTTTTGTATAACAACTATTGTTACGTACCTGAATTACCCCTTTTTCAATTCATATTGGACTTGATTGGGTTTTCTCATTTTGACAGCATCTTCTCAATTCTTATTTATGGATGTCATTCGGCATTTAATGCCTGTCACCCAAGCCACATGACCTCTACACTGTGTTGGCCATATCATCAACAACCCCAATCACTCACACCACTCCCCCTAGTCAGGTCATCCCTATAAATATATATGGTGCATAAGACCTTGGGACCTCCTTGTTGCTTTTCTTCGCCATTTTAGCACTTAGCCACATTCTCTTCCACCTTTAAGAGAGCTTGAGCTCCAGTCAAGCTCAAGCGCTCGTCTCTGTCAAGCGCTCATCTCTGTCAAGCGCCCCTACTCCACCGCCTTGCCGTAGGCATCCATCGGAATAGCCTTGGAGACCACCCTCCTTTCACCTCAGACTAGGACACTTCAAGACCTCCCAGAAGAACCATTTGCCTGCTTCCATGGAGCAGCCTTGAAGATTGAAGACTACATCCTTTCCTAATGCCACCACTACAACGTGGAGTCCTTTTTCGGTCGTGGTCCACCATCGACGGCTCAATTCCGGCTAGCCCATTCCCCAGACCCGTACTGGTAAGTTCTTAGCAGCCAAATACTCTTCCTAGTTTTGAGCCACCTTGTTCCTTCTTTGTTGTTTTTCTGGTTCTTCCTCTGGCTGTTTCACTAGTTGATCGATCGCGTGAAGAAGTCGAACTTGGCTTTCTTCAATCACCGTTGTGTAGTCGAAGACCTCTCTCATTCGACTATGCTCGGTTAAAAGCTCTTCCTGCGACCTCCCCACTGGTCGTAACACTTGCACGACCTCCTACTTTACAAAGACCACCCTCTAGCTTATGACCTCCCCTCTTGCAAAGACCACACTCTTCGTCGTCCACCTCCACGACCATCCCTGGTTGTGACACTCGCATGACCCCCTCGGGTTGTAATACTTTCACGACCTCCCTTGGTCATAGCGTCTCCCACGACCTCCCAGTAGCATCTCCATTTCCCTGAATTCTCAAATAAATAGAAACATTTGGTTTTGATGAGAGTTCAAAGCTTATTTGGAAATTCTATACGGAACCTCCCTTGGTTCCATCTTGACCGTCGGGACCTCCCTTGGCGTTCATCTTGACCGTCAGAACCTCCCTTGCGTTCATCGTAACCATCAGGATCTCCTTTGGTACAATCGTGACCGTCAGGACATCCTTTGGTTCCATCTTGACCATCAGGACCTCCTTGGCATTCATCTTGACTGTCAGGACTTCCCTTGCGTTTATCATAACCGTCAGAATCTCCTTTGGTTCCATCTTGACCGTCGAGACCTCCCCTCGCTTAGATCAAAGGGCTCATACCTCCCTTTGCTTAGATCTAAGGGTATATACCTCCACTCGCTTGAATCTAACGGTCCAGACCTCCCCTCGATTGGATCTAGCGATCCAAACCTCCCCTCGATTGGATCTAGCGATCCAGACCTCCCCTCGAATGGATCTAATGGTCCAGACCTCCCCTCATTTAGATCTAAGGGTCCAGATCTCTCTTCGTTTAGATCTAAGGTTCCAGACCTCCTTTTATTGAGATCTAAGGGTCCATGTCTCTCTTCGGTTAGATCTAAGGGTCCAGACCTCCTTTCGTTGATCTGAGAGTCAAGACCTCCCTTCGTTTTGATCTAGCGGTGCAGATCTCTCCTCGATTGGATCTGATAGTTCAGTCCTCCCTCTCGTTAGATCTTCCTCTTGATCTTTTTTCAAATACCACCCTCTTGATCTTTTTGCGAAGACCACCCTCATGGTCCACGACCTTTCTTAGTCTTCGCACTCTCATGACCTCCCCCAGTACAGTAATTCCAGGACCACCCCAAATCATAGTACATCCACGACTTGTTGTATCCTTCTTGAAACAAAGTAGTTTCTACGACCACCACAGATCCGACGATCACTGAGTTTTCAACTATGTTGGTCTCATATTTCTAAAGCTACGCTTTTGCATTATTTGGAGTTCTTTGCACATTTGAAAGCAATTTGAGTTGGAATATCTGCTTATTTGCCTTTTCGATTGTTTTGCGATTATAGAAGCTGAGGCGACTGAAGAACCGTTCATTGATTAGGATCACGATCAGCAACACTCTGAACAAGGCAAGTCAACACTTTGACCATATTGCACCTACCTTTTGCAAATTATGTTGCTTTAAATTATGAAAATGCATTGCTATGTTTTATCAAACTAAATTGGTCTAGTTCATAGTTAATGCCTTAACAGTATTTGTGCATAAATTTTCAAATCCTTGAACTTGGACATTATCCTTTGTCACCCTAGACTTAATAGATTACCTACTAGTTAATAAGTCTGTATCTAAGTGTCATGCTTAGCCTTGCTTAGATACAAATGTCATGTGGGCATTAAGTTGCCCAACCACAATCCTTAAAAACTTTGGAAAATGATTTGGGCGAAGAAATTTGGGAACTTTGGCCGGTATCTTTGAGGTAAATGATATTTTTAAAACAATAAAAACTGAAAAACTGCTTTTTTTCGGCAAGGTAATTTGGAAAGAGTGGTGGTGCACAGGCACGCAGACTATGATGGTATGTGGGTGTACCAGACCGAATCTTGTGATGACCTCTCATGCTAAAACAGTGAAACCACAAGTCAATAATGGGTACGACTTGGCCAACTAATTTGCTCGCCTCAGCGTAGCTCCACTATTGGGATGATTGCGGGTGGATAGCCGGGGGAGAACGAAGTCACAAAAACCGCATTGGCACAAGAGGGGCCTCGGGAGAGGCATGGGGGGTGGGCTCGAGGCGGTGGAAACCTTAGTGTAGTGGATGGAGTGTGTTGAGGTTGAGCATTGTAAAGGCCTTGTGGTAATCTCCCCTTGATTCGTATGTCTAAGGAAACGTGTGTATATATCAAGGCGATTACCTCTTGTGGGTAAAGTGTGTGAACTTTGCAGAGTAAGAAAACTATCTAGATAGCCGTGCTCATGGTCAAGAGCGGTGCTGAGAACTAGCTGGATATAGTTTTTGATTTCATAAAACCATTTGTGATGGAAAGGAAGGATGGAGTGGGACCCCAGGGATTTGAGAAAGGCCTGGTCGGGGACCAGTGGTAATTACGGGAATACCTGAGCATTGAGTGGATGGAGCCACTCAATGGTATAGGAGGTGGGACCTCCGCTAGTACTTTACAAATGAAAACTCATTTATGAAAATAGATTTCTTAAAAATACTAAGTCTTAGGATTTCCTACTACTCATCTATTTCAAACTTGGCTTTGTGCAAATAAAAGAACTCTAAAGCTTCCCTTGACTAGCCCTGCATCTATACAACTGCATTGTGTGTTCGCTCGTGAGTACGGTTGTGTACTCAGGCTCTGCCATTTTAATCTTTTCAGACCCAAATGATCAAGACCCCTACTAGTACTTCACAGAAGCTGATCCGGATGGTGGTGACGATAATGAAGCATAGGCCGGGAGCCCCAGTCGCTTGCCTGTGGGCAAAGCGAATGGATCCACCATGATTTATTTTGCTTCCGCACTTGTCTTATATTCTGTACTCTGGCTTTTGTAAAACGCACACCTAAGTGTCACTTTTGTAAACAAGTGGCCACACAGTTAGATAATTACGTAATATATTATGGGCTCGCACTGTTCATAACAAGTATTGCTCGTATTGAGTGAGATCCATGATCAATTGTGCCTAATCGCTAGATAGATGTCTTACCACCATCCCTAGATAGTCTAAGACCACTACCCGATGCCTTACGACCACTCCTAAATGCTCTAAGACCTCCACCAGATGTCTCACGACCACCCCTAGATGATCCAAGACCACAACCAGATGCCTCACGACCACCCCTACGTAGTCTGGACCACTACTAGGAGACCCACGACCACCCCCATATGGTCTAAAGGTTACTTCTAGATGTCTCCGAACCTCATGTACTTTATTGTCGCACCCAGGACCTCCTCCGCTAGACTACCTCAGGACCTCCTCAAGAAAACTCTACAATATTCCTCAGGACCTCCTAATAGCCTCTAGGATCTCTTTAAGACCTCCTAGGACCTCCCGTGAAATACAGGACTATTTAGGACCTCCCTCGGTCACCTTAAGACCTCCCAAGACCTTCCTCGACCTCCTCGCAGGACCTCCACAGGACCTTCTCAGGGTCACTCAAGACCTCCCTGGGATCACTATAAAACCGTACTAGGACCTCCTTAAGACTCTTCTAAATTGATATCTTGACCAAATGTGGCCGTTTATATGAACCAACATGCGTCCGCGTGGAGCTTCTGTAGTTAAACGCTTGAGCAAACGTGGTCTTCTGTGTGTGTCAACTACTGATCCAGGGAATGACACAAGTATACACAAGAGATCCCAGGCTCCAAAATTGGGGTCTGACATGATGCGAGAGGGAGCGGGTCGCGCGTGGCTTGGTCAGGGCATGGCCGATGTCACGTCGGTGGCGTTTTGGTGAGGACGGTGGTGATGCGCAGCACAGGACAATAGGACAACGGCGTGGCTATAGGCATGGTGACGTGGGAGTAGGGCGACGTGGCGTAGCGCAGCTATCGCGTGGAGAGGGCAACTGGGCAGACCGGGAGGAGAGGGAAGAAGGGAGTTGGGCCAGGGGATGCTTGGTCAGGAGGTGTGGAAAGGAGGAGTGGGCCGACCTAGGAGAAAAAGGAAAAAGAATGTAGAAGGCAGGCTAGGCCTGCTAGAACTTTGCCCAAAACGAATTTGGATATTTTTCATTTTCCTTCCTATTTTATTTACTCTTAATTTAAAATTTCAATTCATATTTTGATTTGGCGATTCAAGTTCAAATAGCTCTTTAATTAAAATTTCCAATTTCCCGACTTTAATTTCAAATAGCATCATGATCTAGAACAGGTACTACGACAAAAAGACCAACTACACTGGTGGCGACCCTTCCCAACCAAATTAATAAGCTTCAAGTTAAGTGATTAGTTTTTTTTATATGTAATGTAATGCACAAATAAAATGAGGTCATAATGTATGGAGACCTTAGGTAATTAACTAGTGACCATTGTAATTAATTGTGTTAGTTTTTGTTTCACTGTCGCTACTAATTGTAACTATGTAATATTTTATTTTAGGGGATGTCTATTCCTCAATCACTTTTTTCTTCTAAATTTCACTCACTTTTTTCTAGCCAAACCCTAACCCACCTCCTTCCTCCAGCCTTCCCCAGGCTGTCTCGGTGGCGCGACGCCGACCGGCCAGCTCCACCCTCCCACGCTGCCCTTCCTCTTCCTCCTCGGTGAGCTGTCTCCGCACCGCTCTTCTTCCTCCTCTCTAGCAAGATTCCCCACGCCACCCTCTTCCTCGTCTTTGCTGGTTACCTCCGCCAGATCCAGCAATGCCTCCTACCACCTCCTAATCACTCTCATCCTTGTCGCCCATGTGGACGTCCACCCCCACCCCCCCTCCTCCTTGGGTTGAGGGGCTTGGTCGCGGATATCCAATTTTTGGAAGTCCAAAGAACTCTAGAAAAAAGTTGTCGAGTTATCCTTCCTCTTCACTTGGAAGGGAGCTCATATCTTAGTGCTTTGGAGGTATGTCGTACCCGGGAGTAACACCTCGAATCCTCTGTGCATTTCTGAACTAGTCCCACGATCAATAGCTAGTTCATACAGTAAACAGATATGGTTACATCCATAAAACACACAATTATATTAATAATCAATAGAGTTTATTACAAGAAAGGCTTACAAGCCAACAATAAAGAACACAGCGGAAGACAAAAAAGTAGTGGAGTCCAGCTGATCCGCCATAGACAATCAACTAGAGTAGCGGCCTAGTCGTCGAGATCCACACCAGTAGCAAAGTCCTTCTCCTTTGAAATTTATTTGCATCAAGCAAGGATGAGCACAACTTTCATGCTCGCAAGTTACACCTAATATCAGATTATAATGCATGCAAGGATATATCAAAGGAAGGCTTATAGGGTTATTTGTGCAAAAGCAGTATTTGACATTTTAAATACAATACTAAGTTCAAAAGCAGTTATACTATATCTAAAACCAAATTTCATTTTTATTCATTATTTCTCAAGTGTAGGATAAAGCTCCGTACACAAGTGGTGAAGGACTACCCCCCTTGCACTAGGCTTTCTGCCCAAATTTCCCACATGGAATAAACATCCATGAAATCATTTTTGTCAAACTATTTTTTAAAAACAAAATCATAGTCCAATCCGCGAAAGGCTTTTCTCAGCATGTCCATGACCGTGGACATGGCTATTTGAATAGATTGACACTCTGCAGAGGTTGTACAACATTACCCACAAGAGATAATCAACTTGTAATGTCTGTCTAACATACTTCCGAAGGTGTGCGACTAAGTGATTATCACAAGGCCTTTACAATACGCCATTCCAACGCAGTTATGCCTCGCTAAGGTTTTGCTACCATACGCTTTGCACCTAAACGATAACCCCCTCTTGCGCTATGTGAGTATTAACAATAAGTCTTCACGACACCCACACCACCGGATGGCACAACCACATTGAAACATTGCAAATTAATTAGCTAGGTCTGTCCCACTCCGGACTTATGGTAGTACGGAAGGGCTTTACAATCCGTAGCTCATAGACCGGCCCTTAATTGACTGGGCGACTTTCAAAACAATCTCTGGGCCTCAAAACATTTGCTGAATTAAGCCCGTGCATAAACTTGCACCCACCAACTATCCATTTTGCCCAAGTCCAAACCAGTTTTCAATTTTATCTCAATTTCCAAAACCATTTGCAAACTTCCATGACACACTAGTGCCATGGATACAATTTAAACAACATTTGATGTTTGGCTGAAAAAAATCCCAAATTGAAACAATTTTGGGTATAAGCATGACTAAGCATAAGTTTTCCCAAAATGTTGTAGTTCATACTAATGCATAAACTAGATTTTTATCTAAGGTGTCAAGGTAGATTTATTTTAATGTCAAGATTGGCAGTACAAAGGATTTAGGCATAACTACAATTTAAAACAGGTATTTAAATTACATTGAATAGAAATAAGCATGCAGTAATAATTTAAAATAGAATTTAAATAATTTGAAATAATGGGATAAAATATGATCAAAGATGTAACTTGCCTTGCTCTCAAACGGCGTCGTAATCTGACTCTCCGAAGTCATCGAAATCTATATGCGAAAATAAGCCAAATTTAAACAAAATTCAAATAAAGATTGAAATGAACTTCAAATTAAATAATTCTAGTTTAGTTGGCTATATCTTGATTTTATATGAATTTAGAAATTTGAATCGAAATCGGAGTTCGTATGAAGAAATACAAGCTCCTGGAAGTTTTAAACCCTAATTTTGGGATTAAACTAATTTCTCGATTTATTTTTCTAAAGAGAATTTGAATTATTGCGTCAGCCCTTAGGATTTCCAATTTCCCGGCCGAATTATTTTCTAATGGAAAAAGATATGGGTCACTAACATGTGGGCCCGTGGTCAATAGACCAGGTCCACGATCCAGTCAACACCCACAGTGGACGCGGTTCACGCAACAGTGAATGGGAGGGTGTGTGCGGGCTGTGCACGAGATGATGTGGTGCCACGTAGGCACCACGTCGAATCCGACACGGATGTGGAGCTGAGGTGGCTCTAACGTGGCCTTGCCACATTAGCCAGACAGCGGCGGAGCTTCGACGACGAGCTCGTCGGCGTTCTACGCCACGGCGGGATGAGTGAGTGGTCGCAAAGGAACGAGGAGGCGATGCTGAACGTGATGCTCACTGGGGTTACGAGAAGGCGTGGCGGAATGGTCGTCGGCGATGAGGTTGAACGGCGGCGGTTCTAGGGCTCCAGTGAAGAAGGGTTCCCGGTGATTGTCGGGGCGAACGAAGGAGCGCACGAGCTTCACGATGGTACGGCGATGCCGACGGTGGTGGACACGAGGCCGGAGCGTCGATGGTTACGCTGGAATCGAAGAAGAAGCGAAGCTTCGAGGTTCGCCGAAAAACTTGAATTCACGGCGATTGAGTAGAGGAGATGCTTGGTGTTTGGGGTGTTGGGATGAGAGCTTCAGGGCGGACCCGGGGCATCCTTTTATAGGGCGAGGGCGTGACCGAGGCGGCGTGGTGAGCACGAAGGCCGTGCGACGTTATCGGTGGGATTGCGGGGATTTGGGGCCAGAGATGGTTGGGAGATGGTCGTCTTGGGGGCGGATTGATGCAGCGGTTTTAATGCGCGCGGATTCACAGGAGCTACGACCGGATTTGCTTGGTTTTGGAAGGTTTTTGAATGATGGCAATGGCGGACGAGGGCATGAGTAAGGAAAGCGGCGAGGAAGAAAGGAAAGGGTGACGAAGGCACTGTAGTAATGGCCCCACCTGTCGGCGACGGTAGCGAATAGGAAAGTAACGGGTCCAGCTGAGCCGTTAGATTTAGATCGGGTGGTCCAAAACGACTGGAACGTTCAGAAGTCCGAACTTCACTCGATCGTTTGATCTTGATCCTACGGTTGAAAGGGTTTGGGGTTAAACGCGTGGAAGGAGCGGTCATTTTGGGCCGTGCATGCGTGGAAAAAGAATTGGGCCAACTTAGATTCGACCCAGCGACTATTTGAGGTTTTCTTTTGATTTTTCAATTGATTTAATTCAGATAATTCAAAAGGCTTTAGAAAATAGAAAATAAAATCCAAAAATTCTAGAAAAATTCACAGAAATTCCTAGAGTTATTTTGGACTTAAATAAAATATTTCCAACATATAGTTGGTAATAGTTTTTGCACATAATTTATTTTGGCTTTAAAATAGTTAGGAAAAAGCTTTTAATATTGGAGAAAATTCTAGAAATTAATTAAAATTTTATTTTTCAATTTAAATCCAAGCAAACTTCAAAAACTTTAATAAATTTTATTTTTGCCTTTTAAAACTTCAAAAATTCAATAAAAGCAATAAAACTCTTTCAAATTTAAAAAAATCCAACAAAATAATACTTTATTAAATTTTTTTTTGGTAACAGAACTTTGGGATGTTACAAGGTGCGACCTCTATAGTCTTTTCTCCTTCCTGGTGGCCCTGGTGAGAGCCTTTCGCCATTTCTTTTTTGACCATCTCTGGTGATTGAACGTTCAGTTCTCTCGATTGGACATTGATGTCCTCGAGATCTGACTCAATCACTAGAGTGGTATAATATTCAGCCACCTTTTCCTCCGTGGAGATTACCACCTTGGTGGTCATAGCTTGTTTAACGGTGGCAGTCTTCTCTCCTGAAGCCTCCCCGGGGGCTGAAGGGACAAGGCTACAAAATGGAGGAAAAAGGAATAAAAAATCAAGTCACAAAAGAAAGGGGTAAGTATTATTACTCGTCTTCAAATTTTATATACCTTGATTTCTTGGACACGACCCTGAAGCCGAAGACATTTTGCCCAAAGAAACAAGGCTGGTTTTCTTTTTCTTCTCCTTCTTTTCGGCCGACCTCACCAACTCAAAGCATTCAGCTTCCGAACGGCTTTTGGCTTCAGTGGTCGAGGTGGCGATGTGTTAATCAGCCTCAATTGGTCGAGTGTCTTGGACTCATAGAGGATCCACTTGTGCGGTCTCCCCTTTAGTGTGATTAGAATTGATTTTGATCATCTGGAAATTCAGACTTCTTAAGTCCATAGGCTCTGCTCGAACAGTAGTAGCCTTCACAAAAGAAATAAAATTATTATTATTTTCTTTTTCTATATGCTTGACAAAAGCAGGTATGGGAGAAATTGAGAATGTTCGAGTTTCGTAGTAGAATGATGCCTTGGACTTTGGAACCTTTCTCTTAGGTTTTATGACTGTCTTCCATTTCTCCTCTACAACCGAAGTTGCTCGAGAATGAGTTATCGAGGAGGTCCATGTCAGAGTCGTCCAGGGTCTCCAACGCGGCAACTTGCTAAAAAAAATGCAAGAATCAAAGATTGGCTAGTGATAGAATCACGACCACCGATTGCTAAAGTCAAAATCAACTAAACATAGATTACCTTTAGGCACCTTTGTCTTTACTTCTCAGAAATGGCCCCCAAAATTTGAGGTACCTAGTTTGTAATTGGAGGCCCTTTCTCGCAAATGAGCTCGACCCGAGTGTTAATCTCTTTTTGACTAGGTCTACAAACAGGAGAATACAAATAAAACATGCTCAAAAATCAAAAATCAAGAAGCTAAGTTGATTGTAAAAACTTTCCTTTCTTGTAGTCCCTGGTTGGATCTTCGACTTTCGAGTACTTCCACATTGGATGTGCTCGCATCTTCGAAGGACTAATGCGGCGTGTGATGAAATCTATCGCCACATGCCATCCAGTCAGCCCTTCATCCCTCAAGTCCTTGATGGTCTGGATCCATGGAGTGATCCTGCCTCAATCACTCGGGGCTGTTTCCCATGACGTCTTCTTCTTTGCAGCCTTGCCTGAAAAGAATAGATGATCCTCACGGGTGACGGTCATGTAGAACCACTTCTTCCTTCAACCAGACGAAGACGATCCAGTGAACATGATACAAGAACACACTCAACATTGTGATGGAATTAGAACTAAGTTTGCCAATTTCACCTCGAAGTGCTCGAGTACTTCAGCTAAGAAAGGATGCGAGGGTAGTCTGAATCCACACTCGCAATAAGCTTGAAGGACGACAATCTTGCCATCCTTGCTCAATGGCTACCAGTCACCCTCTACATTCTTCCACCTCACTAAAGACCTGCGAGGAATCTTCTCGGCGACAACCAAGGCGATCATCTTCTCCTCGTCTACCTCAGATTTCTCCCACCTAGACACGAATCCAGTCATTCTTCTAAGGAATTTGCTCAGATTCAAAAGATTTGGGAGAAGGGATTTGAAGCTTGAGTGGCAGCGGAGAAGGCAAGAGCTCACAGGTGACGAAACAATTGGGGAAGTGAATTTCCTAATTATACCTCTCTAGTAATCACTTATACCCTTCGACATGTGGTGGAAATTGAGCGGACACCCAGCGGTTGGAATTCTCTCGAGAACTGCTCCCAACGGACAAAATCGTGGGTGACAGTTCACATTCTTTTTCCTTCCACATGGTAATAAAGGTGTTATTTTTACAACTCAAGTAAAAACATCTTCCTTGACCAAGTCAATTTTTGGTCAAGAGAAATACTACAGAAAAAGTCTCCTTTCAACTATTGTTCTATGACTTCTTCTCAAGTAAGTCATTTTCACTTCAAGTTGGGGGTCTAGATGACGAGGATTGAATAATCCTTAATTAATAAAGCTATTTATCTATAATATTTTTTGTTGATAATAGTATTATAATAGCCCTCCAATATACCCCTGGTTGGAAATACTTGCCACGACTAGTTCAAGTTACGACCACCCCCTAGTTAGAAAGTATCTTACGACCAGGTCAAATCACAACCACCCTCTAGTCAATAAGTCTCACAGATAGATGCGTGGGCCATATCTTATTAACTAGGGACCCTGTACACCATGTCCAACTATGAGTGATAGCAAATACAACATGTGCACCTTTTGTCTCCGACATAACCGCGCGTACCTATCTCTGTCTCTAACAATAATTGTCTAGCGAACGTGTAAGGCGGGAGTCTCACTAACAACAACCGTTGTCCACATGCAGATTCTAGCAACTTTTGAGGCTTCTCTTGATGGGCAACAACTACCACCCCTTCGAGGCTATATAAGGGGCGGTGCCGGCAGATGAAGGAGAAAAAGAGGCCATTGATAGCATTCATAGTTTCAGTGGCACATTGTGTATTGTAATCTTGTTTAATACAAGAACATAGGAGTATGGTTATTATTCTCCTCGGAGAAGGCTTGCACCTGCCTAAAACACCCTGTCTCTTCTTGTGTGATCTCGATACTCGTGTTCCTACATTTATTTCATAAGACCGATAGTAATTCATCGACAAGTGATAAACCACAATAGCAGTAACAACACAAGGTAACACAATGTTGATATAGATATCCGAATAAATAAAATGGAATCGCTAAATCTTAGTTGCTTGAAATTTTGGTAAATCTTAGTTGAATTTCTAACATTTGGATCGTGTGTTGAGATTCATGCTCCAGCCAAGGTCGTTGTCCTCCTCTCTAGCGCCACCATTTCCCACCACAACCGGTATACGGCTCGGGTTCACTAGTTAGGGTATGGATTTACCTGAGCCTGAGCTTCGAGGAAGGAGGGGGGGAGGGGGGCGGTGGCGGTGCGGGGGGGGGGTGGACATCAGCAGGGGCGATGAGGATGAGAGCGATTAGGAGGTGGCAGGCGATGGTGGCATGTTTGCCAACTAGTGCAAACAAGTAGACAGCCAACTAGGAAACAATCGGTTCTTTGTTTTGTACGTGAATGTGTCTTTATCTTGTTTTAGCAATAACTTTTTATTGGAAGCTCCAATTCACAAACAATTTTCGTTGGTGGCTTCGTGACGACGAGCGTAACAGAATGATATAAGTCTCGTAAATAAAAACCTCTCTGTGCGTTTACTAAAAAAGATTTACTGCATCACTAAAAGAGATTTACTACAGCGTCCACATGATTTACTGCTTTGTTACAAAAAGATTTACTACAACCTCCACATGACTGTACTGCTCTGTTACAAAAAGATTTACTAAACCCTCCACGTGACTTTATTGCTCTATTACAAAAAAGATTAACTGAAACCTCCACATGACTGGAGTGCCATCTTAGCCAACTAATATAGACAAGTAGACAACAAATTAGTAGACAATTGGTTACTTGTTT